>JAZFAU010000077.1:0-600000 GCA_037178615.1 Dione vanillae
ATTTCTCAGATGCACTCGGTCGGTAGTTAAACGATATTAATATATCCTTGTGTATCGAACGTTTATTAAGCGATAATTTTACTTGATAACTATTAAATGTCAATGCAGCCGTTTATTGATATGATTATGAATATTATAGTTTAGTATTATATTTATTTTAGAACCATTTAAAGGAATCTTTTTCATTTTATAAAAAATATAATAACTTTTGACCCATAAAAAGTTAAATCGAATATATATTTTTGTAGATTTTGTTCCATATGATCATCATGTCAATACATTTATATGTTAATAGGCGCATAGCGATTAGGGCAATGTGAAGAATTTGGTCAATCAATTAGACATAGATAACAATAAAACTCACAGTCAGTGACCTTCTACATTGTAATTAATAATACAACAGTACGTGTTAGCCAAACTACATGCACTTGTTTATCAATATCAATCTAAATCAGTACATTAAAAAAATAGATCCTAAAATTTTCTTGTTAAATGAACGCTGTAAAATATTAGCATAAAAAAGATGCTCAAGGAATTAAATCTTTTACAAGTTATAAAATAAGCAAAAGTATTTTTAATTAAAACTTTCTAGGCTGTTAAAACCTTTTATATCTATTAACTAATCAACTTTTACTTTTTCTATATAAGACTATAAATAATTTTGACACAAATTTACACGCAGAATAAATTTAAATGTTTATCTTTAACAATTTAGATCAAATCAGTGTAGGTGTTAAGACCGGTATTGATGGCTGGTTAACTGAATGCTAAATCATTAGAATAGAAAATGTTAAATAATTTTATTTATTTATAACGCTTTTGTATTGTGGATGTAAAAGATATTGAAGTAAAATAAATTCGTCACTTGTACTATAAAAATAACTACATACAATGCGGTCAGTTGAATAGTGATTTGATATTTTTTATTAAAAATAAATATCAATAACTTCTAAAAAAAAGAATAATAAATGTTTTACATATACAATAAATACAGTTGTACAATACCAAATAGTTCTATTGATCTTTTTTCTTGTCTCTGTACAATATTTGTGTCTAGATTTTAAGCCGCATATATCATTCAGTCCCGAGGGTTTCACTTGACTAGTAGAATTATTGATGAATGTCTTTCCGGCTGGGTCAGACAGCAACATGAATTTGAAATTTTCATGAGCTTTGTGATTCTAGGGATTGTATCAGTTACCAGTACTGACAGTAGTTTCCCATTATACTTTTTCTAAATGAAGTATATCAAAGTTACCTGTAGCTTCAACCCTATGGTTAAGTAGAAATAATAAAGCCGTGTAAGACACATTCTAAATGTCTTAAATAAATCCGATCGCCTGACCAATTAATGTGATGTAATAATGCCTAATTCATCAACAAATAGACTACCCAACACGTGGTTTCAATTAAACTCGACTTAATATAAATTTAAGCTATTTTTCTTCACTGTAATCTATGATATCTTCTTATTTATTGTTTTTACTTTATATGAGAGAGGTGGAAAGTAAAATATATTTTTTTATTTCTGAATTTTCGTTAATAATATTTCAATATCAACTTATAAATGGATATAGAAGAATATTTTCAGATAGGTAGTATTTGTAATTATCAATAAGTATTTTATATATTGATTTTAAATACGACTCCTTTGAAACGTGAACTTTTTACAAGTATGCGTCATCACGATTCAGCACGCTATGAATAATAAGAATTCTATAATCGCTGCTAACACGAAAAGTGGTCGGATCGCAAATTACATAACTGTTATATAATAAAAGCTTGGGTAATAACTAAATTAATTTTCATTAAATCATAGTTTCATTGTATACTTAAAGAAATACAAAGTTTTTACACGATAGTGAAAATACATACATGCCGATATCGCTACCTCTTGGAAGGATGGGAGAACCGAAACTAAATTTTTGTAATTTTTTAATTTTTCTGAAATTGACGATTAAACATTTATTCTAATATCCTTTAGTGAATTTTCTGGGATTGTGATTTTTGGCGTTAAAACACTATTATTCAGCAGGTATGTTAAACAGACATGTTAAACTTAATTAACCGTTTTTGTCAAGCTGTTCATAATATCAACTACATGATAAAACAGGAAGGCAATTGAAACAAATTTGATATATATAAAAAAATAACATATTGATTTACATATACTTATACTTGCATCTTACAATGCTAATAACATCTACGAACATAAAATATTAACCTTTCACAATTACCATACACACCTATAAAGGTATCTCTATGATAATATCATAGGGGTACTATACTATGTTATAGTAGTCCAGAGGTAGCGTAATAAAACTGTAAGTAATCGTTTCTAACCGGCTGTGCTTATACATATTACTTAGACGTGACAAGTCAAAGAGCAACAATACAAAGGTGTTACCGCTCATTAGATCGTGAGGGAGCTAATGAGACGAGATGCTATCGATGGAGCCAGCGCACTTTCACTTCTAAGGGTGACCAATGAATATGTAAATAGATGTGGAACATTTATTAGAGGCTACAGAGAGTAATCGTAGAACCTTAATATATTAAAGCTTACATAATTTTGTCTTTCTTTTCTTTGCGCATAGTAAATAAATCATTCTCGTATAATTCTGTCTAATGTAAAAGCTTTTGTACTAACACTAAGTAAGGACACTACAGATCGAAATGCCATAATATAATAAATATATAATTTTTAATACTTGTAGGTTAGTAATAAAACTTGTTGACTTATTTTAAAAGAAACAAATCAAATATTTTTTAATGATTTAAAGGCAATATTGTCGTACATGAGCTTGAAAAAAGACTATGTAAGTAAGTCTTTGTAACGTTGTAAGAGAATCCTCAACTCGAAAGCAATAGTGCCAAAATATTTGATTAAACGCTTCAGTGTCAAAGTGCTAGCTTTTAAGTGTAAAAGTGAAAACAAAGTGAATTAAAGTTAAATGGCTTCTAATTGTTCTACTAAGGGTCATTCTTTCAACTAGTAGTAGGATGCCTAGCATGTTTAGTTTAATTAATATATGATTTTTTTTAGTAGCTTCACGCTTTATCCCGCACATGGCAGTGTAGGCAGAGGGAACTGCAGGGACTGTGGGAACCTAGTGTTACGACACTCCGTTGCTTAGTCCCTGCTTTCTCCGTACCCGCTTTCCGTCGTCTTTTCGAGGCATTGCGTGTTGAGTGGCGGAACTCAACGCCTCGCATTGCCTAGTTTTGCCAGAGCAAAGAAAATTTAAAACGAAAAATCCATCTTCCTCGACTGGGGATCGGACTCAGAAACCGGTCGCAGTTACAAATAAACGTTGCGCCTCTGCGCCACGACGGTCATATATTATGCATTTGCCTTATATAAAAAATATTTTAAATAACGCATTCATTGATTCATTCGTAGGCTAAACTAAACTAAATTTAGTTCAGCTCTTTATGAAAGGCATCAATTATTAATAAAATTTATTAGATTACTACAGATACTATGTTCCCCATAAAACTTTAAAAAATTACAGTTACCCACAGCTAATTCGACAAATAAATGACCAGGAAAGTGTAACTAGGTAATTTTATGTTGTCGTGACAAATTAAACGAGAAAAATGTGTGCGGTTGAACTACTTTCACTTTTAAGGGCGCCAACGATTATAGAAGCAGACGCGCCTTATAGTGTATATTATAAGTTGTACCCATGCTACATTATTGCTTAGTATCAAATCAATTTAATAAAAGTTTAAAATGTTACGACACATCGATATATATATATATATATATATATATATATATATATATATATATATATATATATATATATATATATATATATATATATATATATATATATATATATATATATGTGATACAATTTAAAAAATCTATAAATATACACGACCGTCGTAGCGCAGAGGTGTAGCGTCTGCCTGTAAACGCGACGCTTTGTGGGTTTGATTCCCACTCAGGGTAGAAGGACTTTTCTGTTTCCATTTTCTTGCCTCTTGAAATTAGGCAAAGCGCGGCGTTAAGTTCCACCATTCAAGACGCGATGCCTCGAAAAAGGAGGAAAGCGGGGAACGGAGTGTCCTGGTTCCCACGGTTACTGCGGTTACCTCTATATACCCTGCTATATACGGGATAAAGCATGAAGCTATACAATATAAATTGGAATTTTAATTATTTGTTACCTTCAGTAAAAGTATAAAATAAATACCAATGGTATTATTTTAGATATAACACACCACTGAAACTTTTTCCACTAATAATTACTTTAGGAAACTAAACTTACTAACACACTGTTGACAAAATTACCATGTGAGCCATTGTTCTACTCAAGTTTATATTTATAAGCTTAATCATTTATTAATTTAACAAAGTTAACAGTAACTATATATCAAATATTATATATTTTTTTATTTTTCTTTCTTTATTTTAAATATGAATCGTATCGTTATAACAGTTAAATCAGTCTTTTTATTAAATATATTAAAACTTTTATCAAGCAATACAAAAATGCTTGAAAAGATTAAATACATATACAATATATTTTTACTACATTTTCATAACTCGACGACGATATAAGGATTATTTTATCCATTGACAGGAATTGGAGCATATCTCGTCTACGTTTTAACCTCTATGTGAAATGTGAGCGCAAATCTTGAGTACAATGTGCTGACCATATTTCAACTCGTGGCTTCCTTGGAAATACGATGCTTTCCTTATTCGGTATGTTTGATCTTTGACTAACCTCATGTTTGCAATTTATATTGATAGATGAAATTCATTTTGAGTGATTCATCAAAGATTTCTAAAATTACAAATATAATCAATACTTATTGAGTTTAAAACAAATATATTTCATTTAGGAATCATGACAGTATTTTTTATGCCAGATAATTATTCATCTATTGTAAATGTTATCTGATAATTGGTTAGTTAACAAACTTTACTTACCAAATTATATTATTAATAGGTATTTTGTAAATTCTATTCCATAAAATAAAATTGGTTTACAGTATTGAGTACTAGGTTAATTAGTAATTATTATTTAGTATTTAATAACTAATATATTAAGATTTACGTAAAGTAACCCCCTGGGATCGTATTATATGGACATTTTGCTAGTGCAGTAAGAGTAAACTTTTCGTTCTATCCTTATTCTAAGAAAACAAATGTTTTTAGCTCCGACACCTAAGGAAGACGAAATACGACATGAAGTTCCTACACTCAACACGTAATAGGGAATGTGGAGACAAGTGGACATTAAATAACTAATTTAAAATTTACTTAAACATTTTTAAACTTACTGCTATATTTATTTTTATAAGAAATACGATATAAGTAGAAGACCTGTTAGAGGGCTCCTTTTGTGAGTTGGAGTGTCTTAACACTAGGTTCCTATGGTTCCTGCAGTTCCCTCTATCTACCCTGCTATGTGCAAGATAAAGCGTGAAGACAAAAAAACCTATAAAAATATGTTATTTCAACATGTTTTACGTTTGATTTTCTCAATTCCTATAATGAAATACATAATTAGATATTATGAAAATTATGACATTTAATTATGTACACAATTACAATAGCAGTTTCTATATGTATATGGAACATAGGAACACAAAGCCATATAAGTATCGTAGCCATTTCGGAGCGTAGAAAGCAAGATACCCACACGGGCAGGGTTTACAGAGCACTCACCTTTTACCTAGTAACCTAGCTCATTTACGCGGTATAACCCGACCGCTGTTTCCGACTCTCGTTTGAATAATTCACGTAATTATTGCAGATGTTGGATATTTACATTTAAATACAATACCTCGTTAAAATAAAATATTATGATACAACAAAAAAATATATATCAACAATATATTTTTTAATAAAATATACGCGAATTAGAAGTGATTATAGTGCTTGTTGTAACTATATAAATAAGCTGTCTAGCAATGTATATTCTATTCCAAAAATAAGTAAAACAGATTGTATGTTACATATTTTTACAAAAAAAATAAAAATCAAAAGGACTCCTATGATTTTATAAATGTTTGGCTATATCTATTAGTCTGTTAGTTCACGCACACATCTTTAAATAGATAGTTTTAAGTAAAATTGTTTATTTTATAGCTGATTTTATTCTTGTTATTATTACACCTGATACAGAACTGTAGCAGTCCAGCTAAGTAATAAAATACAATAAATAATGAAAGAAATAATGAAATGTTACTATAACAAAAAATGATCAAACATACTAACGACTTTCTATCGATATATCCAAATCAAGAATCTGGAACACCTGATGTTGACAATAGATCAACTAAACTATAGGCAATAAGACAAAGCACTTTAGTAAATATTTTTGGGCGCGATGAACATTTTTCGTTGATATATGAAAATCCAATACGTTCCAGATCTCGGATTTTCAAATGTCAACTAATAAAAGGATCTCATGAAGAACCATATGTCCAATTCCGCTGCTATATGAAATAAAGTGATAGTTTAACAAAATTTATTTAGCGTGATAGACGTTTTCATTAATATTTTGATATATAAAAGATAAACTTATTTATAAAAAATAAAAAATATATTTACTGAAAGTTGTTGGAAATATTTGATTATAAAAAATTGGTAAATGAAAATAAAGTCCACTCTCATCCATTTGTAAGCAGACAAGTAGACTAAATAAAGATTGATCAGTCACAAATTCACTCTCCATGTCTAAGATACTACATCTTAGACATCAACCTAAATAAATCGTGCACTTGGAATTTATGATAAATATGGAAGATCTAAAAATATATAAAAATTTAACCCAATCAAATAAAGTTTGGAGCAATAAAATAAACCATTGTAACAGCAACATGTTCCTAACATGTTGCTGTTACAATGGTTTATTTTATTGTATTTGAAACAATATTTAAGCAAAATTATTATTTAAATTGAAAAGTTAACTTGTTGATGACATGATGTCAATGATTTACTTGTACTATATAAAAGTGGTTTTAGCACAATCAGAAGTTTTTTTTGCCTGTGACTCTTGTTTGCTATTTATTTCAGGACACTGTGCTGAGTTACGAGACTCAATTTCGTCGTCTTATAAATGTATGTGTGAAAAAATGTAAAAACACACGGTTGCTGTTGCACTGAAACTTACTAATGTAAATTAAAAGTGTATATATAGTTGCCAAAAGCCTGCATCACCTTTAACTAAGTAATATATACGTAATATATATTTAATTTATTGAAGTTTTATTATAATTAATTTTTTTTTTTATTAATAATTACTAAATAAATATTTAAAATTTAACTATGAAAATCTTAGTGTCAAAACTATTTTAATTTAATACTCGAGTATAGGAGACTACAAGATGGATCACACGCAACGTCTAACGTAACGACTAACGTCTCTTCATACCTCTACGTGTAATTATCATGTCACAACGACGGAGTTTTTAGTAACAGTGAACCCGTTAGCATATTGAGATTTCGATGTTTCACATTAACTGTTTAATAACAGTTAGCAATACTACGAAAACAAATCAGCCTGCAACGTAATAATAAACTACTTCGTAAAATTACAATTTTTTAAGAGGACCGTCGTGGCGCAGAGGCGTAAGTATCTGCCTGTAAACGCGACGGTGTGAGGGTTCTATTCCCAATCGGAGAAGATGGATTTTTCTATATCCATTTTCTTCGCTCTGAAAACTAGACAAAGCGCGGCGTTGAGTTCCGCCACTCAACACGCAATGCCCCGAGTAAGGCGGAAAGCGGGGACGGAGAAAGCAGGGACTAAGCAACGGAGTGTCTTAACACTAGATTCATACGGTTCCTGCAGTACCCTCTGCCTACCCTGCTACATGCGGGATAAAAGCGTGAAGCTATAAAAGTTTATTTTATACGTTAATCGAGGCATTATTTTATAACTTTAATAATCAATAATGCTCGTTTAATAAAATATTAAATTTATTTATTTATTTTAGAGAACGATGAGCTTTATATGTCTTGCTAAAAGCTTTACCTGCGGCCCTATCCGAATGGTCAATTAGAAATAAGCACTAATTGTATGGGATACCACATAATAATTCCTATGTCATTAAACATAGATCTACGTTTACAAACATAGATGGCAAGAACCTCTAGAGCTTGACATTTGCAAATGACATTGTTGTTGAGGCGGAAAATGTGTATAGATATTTAATAACCAAGCTGATCTTCCGTCCATCTTTGTATGAGCATAGAGAAAACCAAAATCATTTTCAACGAACTTATCGGAATTCTTTACTGAAATCTTCGAAATTTTTAATAGACTCGGTTGCATTTAACGTGCGGAGTAAGTCTCGTAAGGTTATCGATACCTCCTGAGGGATTAGCAAGTGGTATAGTGCTATTTACATGTGTTATTCTATCAAAAGTTCTGGAGTGAACGTCCTCAAGCTAGGTGTGGTGACAATATACTCAAAGTGTTTGGCAGTGGTTGGATGCTAAGCGCTGAAAATCAACCTTACTGACGTGTCAGTAGATAGGCCTATATCCGGCAATGGATGAGAATAGGCTGATAATGATGATGAAGTTGCGTTTGCCCATATAACATGTTAGATAAGTGTTTCTGACCGTAACTACAGTGTGTTACATTAAAATATTAAGTGTGATGTTACGAGACATAGGCGTTGTAACATCAAGTTGTGGATATATTTGTATATCCTTCCTCGAAAAATTTACTATACAACACAATAAAAAAGCGCGTTCCACAAACTTTATAATAATAATATATGTAAAGATAGATTATACTATTTGAGACATGATTTTGTTAAGTCTGATACTATATAACGATTTTGATTCGATTCAATACATACATAAGTTACATCGTTCAGATCATCCACACAAAAATATAACAAAATTGACATAAAATACTTTGCAACAAAATTTAAATTTAAATATAATGAACATATATTTTTATTAATAACAAATTTCATTTCGGCATAATTATTTCACTATTTTATTATTTCGTAAACTTATTAATTACAGTTAAAGTATATAAGAAACTACTATTGAGACTTTGCATTCTTTAAGTTTATCTTTTTATGTTACTATATTTAATGTAAGATAAGACCAGTTGCTCCTTAGAGGCTAGTTTATAAGCCTTTGTAAAGCATTCAATAAACTCCTGTCCATTTATTAAAACGTGTAAGTTAACATCTGCACCTCGTGTGGAACGTATTTAAAATATTTTATACTTGTTAGTAAATATCTATTTAGCATATTTACTATAAGTTAAAACATTGGAATCTTTCAACGGAACGACGTAACAATAAAAAGCAAGAGCGAATATTTTATTAAAAAATTAGAAAAACAGGGACATTCTATGATAACAATTAAATTCCAACAAATATGTGTCGGCATAATTCTATTAAACAAATTGCTTGGAAATAGCATTTGATAAATATTCATTACCCTCACGGATCATCACGTTCCCACAGAACATTACCTTATAAACCTTCCCGTCTATCAAGTATCAGGTATTTACAGTGCGTGGTTCACACCCGTTAAGGACAATTACATCACAGAAGCAATGACACATAATTGAAGTCCAGACGTCAGAATTGCTGGAGTTAAACTGTTCAACGGCACTGCAGGTGCAGCATACACAATGACTGAGCCACTTGTTTCATAGCATTATTAAACTAGAAGGTACGAAATATTGATAAAAATTTGCGCCTCTTGGAGCGGTCAATTACTAGGGAAATTAATCAATCATGTAAATTAAGCAATACATCAATAAAATAGAAGCTTTTCTATCTTATTACACGAAATCTTATCTTATTTTTGTTGATGTTTTTCTAATATTATATTATATTATAAGTTGTCTATTAAAACATATTTCGTTAAGCCTCATTATAGGTGACCGGAGCGTCAAAACTACGCATCATTAGCATCACATTAGCATAAATCGTCGCGTGCGAGGTCGCAACTAAGTGGTAGTTCTAATAAGTTTACATAATAATGAAAATAAAATAGATTTTTAGAATTTAACCAAAAAAGCAAATGTAACCAAAAGATAAAGATGCTTAAAGGAAAATACAATTTTTTTAATATATAGGCATATTTGCTTCATAACTGTAATTATTTAATATGTATATCAACTTTAAAGTAAAAAATATTGAGTTAAGTAAAACAATTCACTGCGTAAAAGGCCTATTATTGGTATAAGTTATATTTGAACTATAATAATTTAACGAGAGCAATTATTCTTTACTATACTCCGCACTATAATCAAAAGAGGGAACGTGATCTTTCAGGCTTTTGCGTCAGAATCAGGTAAATTGCCAACATTAAAGAAAATCATGTACAACATCAAGAATTCATTATTTTGATGTACTTTACCTACATCATTCATAGTTGCATACCAACTCATTATATTATATGCCAGATTGCAATCCACTTTCCTCGTAATTACTATTAACTACTATATTAGTTTCCAAGTTTATTTTTAATAATACATTCCAGTAAATAGAATTTCATTTATTCTTAACGTATTTAATTGAATAATCCTAGTGAAACTAGAGAGCGCATAAAATATGTTTTTACTACTACTACTTATTTATATAATTATTAATAAAGTAAATTTATTAAAAATCTTACAGTGTGACACTTAGCTGTTCATATTTAGTAGTAAAGTTATTATAATAAGACATTGAACTTATATTTGAGTAAGAAACACGTACAAGTCAATATAAAAGGAAACGGAGATTGCTGAGTCACAAAATATACCACTAAGTACGAGGCGACGTTTACATCGTTATAGAAGATCGCGTCTGTCCGTCAGTCTGTCAGTGCTTGAGAGGAACAAATTGTCGACATCCAGCAGCCTTGACCTGTCAGAACAACAAAAGGCCTTGTTGGAACGAGTTTCGAAAACCGATTATATGATATACGCAGTATCCATTGACAGAATAATAAAAGTAACAATCGGCAGCATTCAAAAACTATGCAGATTTCAATTTTAAACCTGCAATATATATTTAATTGTCAACAATAAACACAACATTTGTCGAAAATATGAAAAGCTAATAAACTAAAAAAACATTTCTTTTAACAAAACATGTATTACAGTATATATTTATCTGTAGGTACTTGCGATTATTCCTGTATAATAACTTAGATGGATAAAATATTTTTTTAACGTCTGTCTTCATTTGTTATTGGCAATTAAATTAATTATTATCATGTACATATCTGTGGATCAGAATCTTTGGTATCCTTTAAGTAAATCCAGATAAGTTTTACTTTTATAACAGAATTTATAAATCCAAATATCCGTATCCTCAAAATAAGCTGATACTAAACAATAAGACGTCCCTCGTTTTACAATAATAATGGATTGTTGAAGTTACAGCTCATAAAGTTTATATGATATTATTTCAATGAATGTATTATTTTGAAATGCCATAATATTTACTGATAATTTTATAATTAAATTTAGTTTAAAATCACATTTACTACAAATACTAATCTAAATGTGAACTGAACCTGAAACCTGAAACGGAAAGATGAAGACCTTATATGTACGTGATTCAGTGACAAATCGTAAAATGTATGTGGAATATTTGTCAGCACACTTGAACTTCCGTCCAGACACAATCCACTTAATGATCCTAATTATTTGACGAAAAAACTTATACTTAGCTACCGTATAAGATATAAGATGTAGTACGTACACGAAACGAAATTTTACTTGACGCTTAAAAATAAGTGATGACATAACATTGTTTCTTTTTTGTTACAATGCAAATAAATTAGTTTTTAATAAAATGATCACGATAAAAAATGTATTATAAGCATTCAGATTGCACTTCATATCTAAAAAGTCTAACCCTTTTAATCTAAGGGATATTATATAAAATATAAAAAATGGTTGCCTGTAAAGTGGGTTTTACGGGCGAAAATTTTACGTGACAACGTCTTTTTCTCGGTAGAATATTTATTGATATGAATAATAATTATAGTATAAATTGCACAAATTTTAACTATACAAAATATATGTTGTTTACTAAAACATTGTACATGTGTCAAGTGATACGCGCGGCGGACCGATCATAGTTCGGTGACAGTTGACACATCGTTACGTTACCATTTTCATATTTGACTCCGAGCCGCACAACCTAATTTAAGACGTTGTCACGTCAAAAATATAATTATTAAAGTGACTATGATTATCGATTAATGATTACTTTACATTTCCCCGTAAACACTGATGAGTTTTTAATTTGTAGACTGCTTTAATAACTAAATAGAAAAGAATTTCTAGCTCTGGTTACGTTTATTATTATAATTATAATGTATGTTATTGTAATGTAATTTGATATTTTGTCTATTGTTATATTCTATTCAATTCTACGTATGACACAATAGGGTACAAATTTATGAGAACAGTAGACATGACGTGCTCGTACTTTATAGGTAAAATATAATAATTAATATCTAAAATATATATATCGATTACAGTCTTGTATGAAATGTATTCTCAGTTTTGGCCTATTGTTTTTCACTTGTGGAGTGCGAGCAATGATACGTAAATTTATTTATGCACATTTTACAACCATACAATGCAATAAATAGGTGTTAAGCTAAAACAATTTTAAATTCACTATTTCGAATACAGTAGTTCTTTGCTTAATTAACGCACAAATTTAAAGACAAACAAACAGACTTTTCTCTCCTTTTGCTCTATATTGTTTTCAAATAATAAATAAACGCTCATAATAGCCTTAAGTTATTTCTTTACTGCGATTAGTAAAGACATAACTGTATATTAGATTGGATAAATTGCAGTAAAACATAAAAATTAAATCGTTTTCAAGTAATAATATCAGCGAGTGTTGTCAATATTTGCCTGCGCTAGACAACCTGCAAGGTGCCTCAAAGCTTAATAGGTACTCTACACTACATTTTTTATCACTTTGATAAAAAAATGTAGTTTTGCGTACAAAGGTAATATTTGAATTTAAATAATAATGTTTACATTTTTAGCTTACGTTTACGTTATATTATGTAGGTATATAACAATAACAATAATAATACAATGAACAGTGGTAGGTACACATACTTATTAGTCTTATTACAAATATGTAGTATTTATTAAAACTGCTTAAGCATCATTTTAAAAACTAAAATCTCATATATTGGAGAAAGGTCACAGAAAAAGCTTGAGGACTTACCGGAGAGAATGTATGAAGAGGCTAATGACGAGGGCGAGGCAAAAGACGTATGCAGAGACAGTAGCATTTGGCGCTCAGTTCTTTCTGACTACCCCACTAGGGATAGAGTGTAAAGATGTGTATTTGTAATATGTATATAACAATTCTTAGTAAGAAATTAGAATATTTATGCCGCAGCACCAATTCTTATCATAATTTGTAGATCTCCTTAAGAAATAACATGATAAATAAACACACATTCAAAACCCTTCTAAAAATCTTGGACACGAATTCATTCATTTTATTAAGAAATGCGGTATAAAAAAACGTTAATTTTAAGATTGCTTATGTGAAATAAAAATATTTTATGACAAAAGAACAATAGAAATGAGCCAGTAGCAGCCATACAAAATATAAGTTTAGCAAATTGGAGAGTTCAACGCTCTCACTAAGAAAAACATCTAATAGCTGTAAGTAAACTAAATGAACAGTGGCAGGTACACATACTTATTAGTCATACGAATTCGCTATAGGTAGGCATTACAAATATGATTTTTTTATTTAAATTGCTTAAGCGGTATTTAATAAAAATATCGCATAATATTTTATCAAATTATTTAGGTATACAAAGTGATTAAGCTTAAAATAGCAAATATTATTGATATCTTTTCTGCTTCACTTAGTTTATTTCGCATATAGGAAATTTTAGATTTACTTTTCGATACAGATTAACTATAATTATTTAACTATAATTCTGTTCCGGTCTATACGTATGACTCGCACTTAACTAATATTTTATATCTTTCTATATTCTACAAACACAATATACTAAACCTATTTTTCAGAAAACATTAACACTAGATGGACCGTCGTGGCGCAGAGGCGCAACGTCTACCTGTAACGCGACGGTTACTGGGTTCGATCCCCAGTCGGAGAAGATGGATTTTTCTATTTCCATTTTCTTCGCTCTGGCAAACTAGGCAAAGCGCGGCGTTGAGTTCCGTCACTCAACACGCAATGCCTCGAAAACGGCGGAAAGTGGGGACGGAGAAAACAGGGGCTAAGCAACGGAGTGTCTTAACACTAGGTTCCTACGGTCCCTGCAGTTCCCTCTGCCTACCCTGCCTTGTGCGGGATAAAGCGTGAAGCTAAAAAAACAACAAATTAACAATACATTTTATTTTTCTAACTAAGCAGGTTATACCTAGCTTTATAACACTTACTTGATGATAAATATACGACATACGAAGTGGGCGAAGCTGACACAGCTTTAGGATGTAATGTTTAGCGCTCGGCGCCGTGCATCCGTTCGGCAGATCCGTTAGTCTAATATACTACATTGAGCTGTATAGTCTCATTAATTTCTTTTTTAAAAAATATCTTATTCCCTTGAGATTCAACTACACACTCTGAAGTAAGAGAGCTATAAATGAAATATATAATATAATGAAATATATAAATCACTAACGATTTCAAAAAAAATAACACAAAATAAAATTATTATCTTTTTTTAAAACATGCTTTCCTTTCGGGTTTTCTTCAATAGAAAGGACATTTTGTACTTTGCTAATAAATTTCAGGTTAATGTAGTTGTTTACACTTTACAAAAACGCAAACAACGGACGTTTGAAGCTTTTTCTCCCTATATGTTTTTCTGTTTGTTCAGGGTAATCTCCGGAACAGCTGAACCGATTTTTATGAAACTTTCACAAGGCTACTTTTTACACCGGGATTCCCGTGGGACCGGCGCTTACGCAGGTAAAAGCGCCGTTAACCGACGCGTGTACCTTCCATTTAGATAAGATATTGCGTATAATTATAACTTTCGTTATTCATTACATTTTTAGTCAAATTTATAACATATATTTCTCAACATATTTTAAAAGAAAAAATAAATGTGTACAATACATACATGTCACATATCATGTAAGTAAATATAAGAAAGCCAGAAGCAAAGTCACGAACAAGTAGAACATAAAATAATGTAAGTATATAACGTGAAGCAGTTACACTTTATTTAATAAAATTCAATATTTAAAAAAAAATGTAACAAGAAATAGCCTCTTTTTTTAGCTTCACGCTTTATCCCATTTAACGAAGGGTATGCAGATGAAACCTTGGGGATCTGATGTTAAGACACTCCGTTCCCCGTTTTTCGCCTTTCGAAGTATTGCGTGTTGAGTAGCGGAACTCAACTCAACACCTAAGTGAGTTAAATAACTTTGTGAATTATATAACAAAATTAATATATGTTCCAACATTTTTTGCTGACGATGGAGCTCCAATTCGCCCATTGTCCACTTTTTTTTTTTTTACAAAAATAATGTGTTAAGTGATATATATATATATATATATATATATATATATATATATATATATATATATATATATATATATATATATATATATATATATATATATATATATATATATATATATATATATATATAAACATATACATATATATATATATATATATATATATATATATATATATATATATATATATATATATATATATATATATATATATATATATATATATATATATATATATATATATATATATATATATATATATATATATATATATATATACATATACAATAATCAAACTCTTACCTATAATTTTATGAAACGAACAGATTTATCTACTTTTGTAAATTAGGCAAGATTTTAAAAAATCGTTGAAGTAAGTTCTAATAAGTTTATTTTCCAAAAAAAAATCATATTTGTTAGTGATACTTTAACGCGGCACACGCAGATTTTTAAAAGATTTGCTACTTATGTTGGTAAAACGATTCTTTATACAAGTACAATGCAATCAATACTACATATGTTTCAGACTTAAAAGGCATGCATTTACATTCATTATAATAAGCAAGCGTGACGCTTTAAATCACGTACTTATCCTGCATATCTTGTCATTTGGTTTGTATACACAGACGACGATAATAAATTTAGATTATCGTTAACTATGTTAGACATAAACATTAAAACACTGTTATAACAGTGGCATGAGTTTACAACAAATACTTTGCAATAACTACCCGCAATTCTATATTAATTGGAAAGATCAATACGTATATGAAAGCAAACACCGCGAGCAAATAGAACGGATACATGAGCGAGTCCGGCCCCGATGACCACGAGGTCTCTGCGTCCAAGTACGCACTTGTAGAAAAAGTGTAGAAAGAGCACCTACCGTGCGGAACGTCCGATCCTATTAGAGAAACAGTGGACAGTCAAACTAGTTTTACTTTACAGTTACAAGACGAGACGATTTGATTCTGCGACGATACTTAGTCGAAGGTCGCGGGAACTCGAGCGGGGCTAATTCGGAATTCGTTCTGCAAGTTGACAGCATGAACATCAAGCATTCGATTGACTATAGTCCTAAGATCGGATAAATGCTACATCTCATCTAAACATCGTATCTCTAATAATTGCCTGCCGATGCCAGTATTTCGTTAAGTCATTAGAACATTTACAATTCCTCGAATATTTTTAAAATTAAAGTAGTATTGCGCATTTTAGTTTGCTATCATCCCGGTTTCGCATAAATGGATAGTAATTTTTTAAATAATTTTAAGACATATATTGAACTTTTTGCCTCTTTTAACCCTTATTTTACTTCAAAAAATAGTCTAACATAGATTTTTTGGGGCTTCAGGTCTCTCCGTTTCGAATTTTGTCAAAATCGGTTTAATAGTTTTAGAGTTTATTCAAAAAACAACCATATGAATAAATAAATGTTTTGGTTGAATATGACCATGATCAAAACCTGCAGGGCATCTTCCGTTGATTCATGTGATGAAATTTAGCAATAACTTAAGCGTACAAAAAAAGAAAGTTTAAGAAATTGGAAATTTATGGACATATCGAAGAAAAAACCATTACAAACTTATACTGTACTTCATTTGCGGGCCCACGAAACCGCAGATTTAAGTTAAACTACTCGTATTAGTGCTTCATTGACCTAGACATGAAATTTGGCAAGGAAACTTACAGTATACATTAAGGGGAGAGTTTCATAATTATTTCTATTTTAAACCTAGAAAGAAAACATTACAGACATACAAACTTAGACCTATTTGTTAATCATTTCATACTAAATGAGTGTATATGACAGCAAATTTAAGTTTGTATATTTTTGTAAGTCATAAATGTTGCAATTTTCCTCAGAATATAGAATCATGAAATATGTTCACGAGTATTACTCGGATATTTATATATCTTTTTTTCAATTGTGAGGTTAATGGTGTTAGCCCTACTAGCCTTGACACCGATGGTTAAGGAAGAAGGTACTCTGTCCCTGAGAAGTAGCAAGCACTATCGTGTCTGCTTAAGAGGGGCCGTCGGCGGTAAGAGCGTCCCCTGCGGGACTCACCTCGACTTGTGGCCGACGAGTTATTTATATGCAGGGATTGATGTTTATCGAAGTAAATACGTTGTTCAATGCAATTATTTCACTTTAAACAACATATATTTTTAGTCATTCAATTTCAATTATATTTTATAATACGTCACATTTATAAAATAGCGAAGTAGGTATATAAAATAATGTATTTACATTTAAGAATATTAAATCAAAACTTTATCTTCTCTTCTTTTGTGTCCGCAATGAGAAATGACAAATTATTTATATCAGTTCTACTTCATAAAAAATTTAACAATAAAATTTGAATAATATATAAATTAGTAAGTAAATACATTTACTTTATAATCTTTTAAGTTATAAAAATACAATAAAACACATCAATTTTACATATAAAAACCTCGTGAATAAAATATATAACAGGCAAAAATTGACTCGTTCTGAATGAAGAGATGAGAATGTATGAACAATAAAAGTGAAATAAAATCGTAGGCAATGCAGTGTCATAAAATAAACTAGTACATTGTTTACTTAACGACGTTATTTACATATCAATGAAACGCAATTTAAATTCTCTCATTTTATTGTTCCAAATATTTGGGAAAAAATATGATCGTAAAATAAACATACGGCTATAAAATAAAATAACCATATAATTAATAAATAAATAAAGTAAAAACGGCTATAAAAAATTTAAGGTGATGCTTGGTTTTAGTATAAAAATTTTAAAAGCCTGTAATAATGATCAAAATCAATATTATTGATGATTATTAAAAAGGTTGTTTTAATTCACATATATATTTTTTTATGATATTTGTAATATGTTATTTAGTCCAAAATTGAGGTAGTTATATACAACATAGATTTATTTTAATTTAATTCGTATTGTACATTTTCTTGCACAAATAAATTATACCCTATATAGTGCAACTATCCAACTTTCTTGTTATAAGCTATACAACTAAGAAATTTCATTCAAATCCATACATTACTTTCGGTTAGAGATTATCGTTTGCAAACAGCAAACATACAAACATATTATTTCTCATTTTTGTCTATAACAGTTCACTGATAATTTTTTTATTGAAAATACTTTAATGTACGACCACACTTTTTTGGTGTTATTTACAGGTAGCTATTGATTTTTAATCATTGGTTGCAAGGCAAAATGATTATAATTATTATTTAAATTATGACAAAAGCATTTTGAGTTAGTTAAATTTAAGTTATTTTATTTTATCTTTTATCTTGCATGAGACTACTAACTAAAAAACAAAAAATAATTACAATATAGATACCATATTTAAACATGACCTTTACCAGTACTTAACCAAATGCTTACTTCGCCATGCTGGCTAGACTATTTACATTACAAGTTTAGAACAATATTCAAAATACATCAATCTATATATATGTATTTATATTATAAAAGGAGAACCTGCACTAAATATCTTATTCATTATTAATATTTTCCATTTTATAAAGAGATTTTTAAGATTCTTAAATTATACATTATCATTTTTTTTTAAATTAAATATATATAAGTAAATGTAATCCAAAGAACTACACAAAAATAAGGAAATGAAATAGTATTTAGGTAGTAGTAGTAAATTTTAAAAAATACTCGACAGTCTTAGTGGTATATTTCTGTAGGAGCTGATATAGTGGCATATTTTTATTTAATTATCTTGAACTATACGATGATTAATTGTATCATAATAATATGGAACATACTATTTTTACCCTTAATATAAAACAATATATTAAGTAATTATAAAACAATACCAACAATTATTTATGATCGATATTTAAAAATATTCAGGACACTTTATCATTATGTAATTTATCAATTTTTCTTAAGTTATGAAACTAACCTGCTTTGGTACTAATATAAACTGAAAATTCCAATTAAGGCAACACAAACACGAACATTATATCCAACTCGTGATAGATTCACCGTTTCGTTGATCGTAAAGTAAACAAATGACGAAAATCACAACACCATTCGTGATATACAATCGATCAATCTAATTAGAATTCACATGTCACACTTTACAGATTAAGTTAATTCGTCGATAAGAAACACAAGTATCGATAACTCAAAATCGGTATATGATTTTGTTTAACTTTTAAGATTTAGTTTAACTGAAAGCGCGTCGCGGTTTAAAAATCGAACGGCATTATTCGTAGCGCGAAAACGGACGAAAGCGAAGTGCGCGCGCGACTCGCGTGCATTTGCCGCATGTGCCGACAGCTGACTGAATCGCAATTCGGAACAACGCAACAACAATAATTACACGGTACTAAGTTTTCTATCCATCTTACGTCGTCCGTTAGTCGAGATGTCAGAAGAACACAAGTATTCAATGATCCAGATCTAACTTACATTTTCAGTGCGTCGCGGGAGCACCGCGGAAGTCGCGAACGGTAATGTATTATAAATTGTACAGATTTACCTCTCGCTGCAACTAGGTGTGATTTATGCACGGAACTGTGTCGAATTAACAATTACCGCCTCTATAGTAACATCGGCTAGACAACCGTTATACTGAGTTGGTCGGTATAACGATATTACATATTTTATATAAAACCAATTTGTAACAAGTTCAAGTCATTACTTGTTATTAATTATTAGTAGATCCGACCATTCATCTTACCATAATAGTTGCAATAATCTTATTACATATATTATTTGTTAGTCCATCAATGTTCTTAGTTCGCAACTATAATGTTAACACAATGTAACTTCGAAGAGGTTTTGCTAAGAATCATACTCGTATATGTTATTAATTAAAAACGAGCATTTTCGGAACCCGATTGGCCCGTATTTTTTTTTAATTAATATATAAAACTGTAATAAAAAAAATTTCTGCTATATTAAGAAAATTATTCTCTATGCTGCTATTCTAAAATTATTCTCTATGCTGCTATTCTATATCGTCGTCAGCCAATTGCAGTCTACTGCTGGACGTAGGCCTTCCCAAGTTTGCGCCAAACATCCCGATCCTCCGCAATCCTCATTTTTTTGATGGACTTCTGATGATCCGGGACGATTCTGACAACGTCACCGGACGGAGACAGACATACGTAGCTTGTCTGTGAAGAGGAAAATAAACTAAATGACTCAGAGACTATTCACTGTGTGAATGTGGCCTAGACGACGGTTCCACTGACCACATCCTTTTCTCCTGCCAAAAATTACCTCGTCCCATTTATGATGTCCTCTCTCTAAAAGTCCCTCGCCCCTTAATGTTCAATGTTTGTTAATGTTTGTGCTTAGTCCTTTATGTTATTTTTTGTGTAAATATATTAAATATAATAATATTAAAATATAAGCTAACATCCATGTAAGTGTAGTGTTTATTACTAACCCTATTTGTTGTCCGTATATATTGTAGATATCTGTGATAATGTTATAGGTGAAGGATTTAAACTGGATCTCTTTTTAACATGCATTCTTCAACTGTGTAATGATCTCCTTTTTACCAAACATTATCCTTTGTGTGTTTTCCATTCAACGTGACATTGGCGAAATGAATTGTGCTCTATTGGCACGCTCGAAACGCCATAATTAAAGAGAAGAGGAAGAACTAAGTGACGAGCAACCAACCTCTCATCAGGCGGACATGAACAATTGGACAAGAAAAGACCGGGCCTAGAGAAGACTGTAGCTGACGACTGATAGAGACTTACTGATAGAGAACTGCAGAGTGTAACTTTTAAAAGGTAATGTAAGCCGACGTCATAAAAAAACATTAAAGTTAAATCAGGCCACTATACAAATGGAAAAAGAAAAAAAAAGAAAAAATACTCTATTAACAAAAATATATATTTTAAATAAAAATACTATATATTTTATTCATATAGTATTTTGGAAATAAAAAGAAATAAAAATCAAACAAATAATTCAATTTAGATAATTATATTTCAATAATATTCATGTATAAAGATACAGAGTTAAATCTTAAGCTACACCTACAAAGTCAAATATTTATAAATCAGTCTCGCTTTGCTGTTACATAATTATGGAATGACAATACAGTGGTTATTGTTTTAAAGTACATAGTTATGTAGACAAAAATATTCTAACGTGAAGATTACAATTATCAATACAATTAAATATTAATAGTTAAATTTAGATATAATTAGGTACATATTATTTTGAAAATTTTACAGAATATTTTCAAATATTGCTTTTCAAATAAAAAATTCTCATATATAACACCTATTCCTAACATATTTTATTTTAATTTTGAAATTCGAAATAACTTCTTACGGAGTATGTCAATTTATACCGAATATTTTTTTATATCTTAAATAATTAATATTTAATATTTAGACCGAATTAATTTTATATAACGTATGTACTTAATATTATTAGGATTTATAATACAAAATGACATGGAGGTTAAAAAATAAAAAGAAAAATAACTTTAAGAAATCGTATTTCCTAATGTATGCAGCAATTTGTACAATAAATGTATATGTTTTTTATATTTTGCGAAAGCAACAAAAGGCACGTGGCACACATCTTATGTAAATAATGTAAACCATTATTAGACTATAGTGTAAAGCTTTGTATTGTTTGATCAATGATTTTATACTGTCTTTATATAATTATGTTCAGAGACTCATGTTCATGTCAAAAGTGAAGCCTTTTTGCATTTTTCTTTTACTTAAAGATTAAAAAGGCGTAATAAACTAATCAAGCATTGTATTTCGGTTTAAGATACGGGACGGAATACTGCTCTATTTAGAAAGATTTTTAAATAACTATTATTCGTGGCATCATTATTAGTATTTAACTGTCATAGCTGATATAAATTTCAGATTCTATAAGAATTACTTGAATGTCTGTTAAGTTTTCTGAACAATGAGATTCATAAAAATATTTCATATATCTACGGTTCTATATACCACTATACATAATACTTCACTAATATTTAAACACTGATTTCATGTGAGGAAGTGTGTTTTATTTCTAACGTTTGTGCACCTATTCATTAGCATAAGTATTTTCATTTAATAATTTTCAGACACAGAGTGCGCTGTAAAGTATTTTACTTTTCTTTAAAGCGTCTTGCTTACAAAAATATTTAATTTTAATCTTGGAGCTTATCAGAATTTAAATTCTTATTTTAACAACATCCCTTAATTTTAGTTCCATCCTTAAACTATATGACTTTTATTGGTTTTTGTCTAATTATTCGCATCCCTACATGATAGTGGTTAAACTTAATGAAAATATTAAGTAAAAAATTAATAACACAAATAATTTTCTGGTTTAGGAATCGAACCTGCGCCGGGGAATGTATCCAAATACAGAAGGAGCAAAATCCGCCATGTTAAAGTTTTTCTAAATTAATAATTTATTTGTATAGTGTGGCGGAGGAAGCCTATTTAAAAAGTTAAAAATACATTACCACTATTTTCTAATTTACAATAATAATTATACAATACTTGCAATACCTTACAATACTTTTGAAGAGTTTTTGGCATGTTTCATTCTATGAAGCAAGAAAAAACCCTTAGACAATTTAGCTTAGTCCTTAATAAGTAATGTGACGTCAAAATAAGCGCGCGCAAAATGGTTGCGTTTGACAACTCCAATATGTTCAATGTTGT
This sequence comes from Dione vanillae, assembly GCA_037178615.1. NCBI lineage: Eukaryota > Metazoa > Arthropoda > Insecta > Lepidoptera > Nymphalidae > Dione > Dione vanillae. Next base: position 23,183 of record JAZFAU010000077.1, read on the forward strand.
AAATTTAAATATAAAAAGTAATTTATAGACGTGCAAGCCTATTTAATTTTTTTTATCTACCTTTTAAATACGTAATAAAATTAAACAGATAAAAAATCATGCATGATACTTTTACTTTTTTATTTTTTTTATCTACTTTTACTATAAAAATATAGAAAATTTCAACTCCTATTTAAAAATAAAAAAAATGACATAAATAGTAAATTTAATGAATTAAATCATCACACCATTTTACTCATATACGTATATAGGTTTTTTAGTAAAGGTGACCTAAAATACTACAATACTACGCTATGATTCATCGGGCAGTGGCTCCATTTGGTCAGATCGTACAAACAACATGCTTGAATAATTTATACATAAATATACATTTAATTAGACCTCAGTTTGAATCATGGATCGAGTGAATAATTTCTTGATAAAATTTAATGTTTCGTGTTTTACTAAGAGATGCAACATATCACTACTTAAAATAAATAAAACATATTAGAACAAAATACGTATATTTGTATTTTATAGTACTTTTCCACCAGTCACTTAATTGTTGGTACCTAGCATTTTGTTCGCAAATAGTAATATAGTATACACAGTGTGTATACGCATTTGAACAAAGGACACTAATTGTGATTACGTAAAATGTTCTTATACTATAGAAATATGTTATTGCTTTAGTATTATTAAATCTTTACATTGTAACAAAGTAGACATAAACGTCTTAAAACAATTATAGCTTTGTGTTCTAATGATACCATGAAATGGGCATATTTATATGTTTACTTTATCACCAAGATATGCTATATGAAATACTTGCAAAGATAAAAAGATTTATATGTTTTATTTTATAACGATTCATTATGAACACAGACGAAATACTATAATCATCGTTAGCGATGTAATTACATTATAAATATATTTAAAAAACTAGCAAGTGGATATAACCAACCATATTTGGTAATTTAGACATATTATTAACAAATGATATTTTGCCATTCTTACGAAAATATCACATATTTCTCATATAAAAAATATTTAAGATGTTGTAATTAAGCTATATTTTCCACTTTATTAGTTTCCTGCTAGCTGTATTAACACCAAACATAATGCTGCACACCTTTTTCTTATAGAATAAACCAAAAATATTGCGCTTTATTTAATCAATTATTTTATAATACTTTTATAATTTTTTATAGAAACATTATTTTAAATTTCGCTTTGTTACCTTTAAAAATATGCAACAAAAGTAATTATTCTTATTATTAATTAATATTCATACCAATTACGCCATAATTGTGAGTACCGCCAATGTTAACTAAGCCATTAAATCTATAATTTGTTACTTCATCTATTCGACCGCAATCACCTACATTATCAGTTACTTAACGACCTATTAACCGTTTCTTGTATACAGTCCAGTAAATGTTCAAAGAAATTAGGAAAATTATCATAACTAGGGAACACATTGATGTCTATAACAGCATGGTTACCTGTCGAATTTTCTATAACCACATCGAATCCGGCTAGTACTAATCCAATTTTCTTTCTAAGAATGCGTATTATAGTCTTTATTTTGTCTTCATTGACAGCCATCTTCACTTCAGCCTTATCGTGAGGGTCGAGAATGGATAATGTTGACTGGCTGTCTGCTTTACAAACTTCCCCTGTACTATAGCGTATTGGATCTAAATTGTCTGAAGCATTGAAGTTTTTAAGACTTGGACGTTCAAATATGTGATACCTGAAAAAGAAAGTTCAAAAACACATCTTAAATAGAAACAACTTTTACACACAAAGTTATTTTTATTGTTATACGAAATGAAAAACAATACGAAAATGTTTCCTGAAATAGGAAAATACGTAACAATATTTTATTGTTGTTACTTTTGTAACAGGTAAATTCTTGAAAAAATTATTTTAAGGATTTCATACATCAAAAGGAGAAAACTGAACCCCGATAGGAACACTTTGTCGTCCGATTGTGTGTCTGTCTGTCCATCCATCTTATTTGACCACTCAATACTCAATATAAGTACTTGTGAGATTCTTGAAGAGTATAAAACCTCCAAACTCTTAAGTTAATGCAATTAAATATAAGTGTTTATGCTTAATATAAAAATATTTTGTATGAAAATTGCCCCATATCTAGTTATCAAATTAAGTTATATATTATTAGGTTAAGGTACAACTTTTACAATTTTCGGAATTTTTAGAAGTATAAATTCACAACAAACATCTGTATACACAACAAATGTAGTGTAGATGCAAAATGTGCATTACATTCCACCTTTTCAAATCATTATATATCAAATGTTGGATCTCAATAATATGATTTGTCTTATTACCAAAAGAGAATGAAAATAACAAAAAATGAAGAAAATGAAAAAAAAATCATTTACATATTACCACAACACCACAACGGCTTAGCTACAAATTAAATTTAAATAAGAAAAGTCACTAACCTGTTACCAACTACAAAAACTTTATGCAAAACTGCATTATGATTTACAAAACTTTGCACCACACAGGGTGGTTTGCACACACTAAGTCCTCTTTCATTGAAAATGAGAACCATTTCATGAGCTAATTTTGATCCATGGGCTACAGTTGGCTTACATATAACAGGAAATCTCACATTTCTCTGCTTCATAATTTCAATATTCTGTCTTATATTACTTGTTGTGAACTCTGCAAATGTTGGTGTAAATATCCCTTGGTTTTGTAGTGAAGGTTCATTTTGTAATATAGAATAGTAATAATATCTGAAAAAATTAAAAAATTGCATGTTCTTTCCTATGGGCTTCTTTCTGCCTTAATATTTTATTTATTATTCAATTGTGTAGAAAAACATCTACGTAATTAATTTTTATAAAAGAAAGCTTAAAGGTAAATTTAAAATTATGATTACCTGTTTAGTAAAATCCTCACATTATCTAAAGGATCAATGACTGTAATGTTTGGATGATTTGACAAGTATTGTTCAACTCTTCCAATTATATTAGCAGCCTTTAATATAAAATCAAAAGATTAGATAAGAAATACATTAAAAATTATAAGTTAAAATAAGAAATCAATATTATACAAGTGTATATTACAAATTATTAAAATCTGCAAATTTAAGATGAGCTATTCCAAAAAAATAAATTATACAAAAACAATCTTATGTAGAATTTATTACATAGTAACTAAATCATATTCACATTAACAGAAACTGAATAACAGACTATAATAAAAGAAAAACATTTATTCATTACCTTTACATCACCTTGATCAGCTGCAGCTATCACATCAGTCAATTTATGAAGAAATATATCAATATTTCCTTGCTCCTCAAAAGGTCTCTCTAAATCTAACTGTAAAAAAAATATTCAAATTTTATATTATATAAGATTATAAAAAAAAATATGAAAATTATATAATAATAACAATTTATTATTTTAATAAAATATTACCCCAAAAAAACTTTTTTATTTAAGTATATTTTATTACCATAATGAGATTGTATCCATGAGAATTACATGCTTTAATCAGCTCTTTCCAATTTAACTTTTGACTCTTTTTTTCGGACATCCATATACCTATAGTTTTTCCAAAAGAAATAATTTCGCTCATTTTGGAATATTGTTTTTATGGCTCATAATTTTTCCAATAAACTGGTTGTTTTCTTATATTGATTAATTAAAGTTATTTACTAAAATGCGATACGAAATAGCATGTTTTAAAAATAATTATATATCGAAACAATATTAAAACAATATTAATTGTTATACAAAAAACATCGCATCAACTAGTGGACACTAACACTATATTTTACACATTTTTACAATTCTTCACTTGACACAGTATTGAAGCGAGGCTATAATAGAATAACTTGAAAGCGAAACTGGGTATCTTATTAGTAATAGTCATTGCAAAATATTTCCAAATGAAAAGTGACAAAAAATATTGCACATTTTTCTGACGTTTGGCATAGACTAAGTAAATAATAATTTGAAAATGACTATTTTTGACGTTCGAAATACCAGTCTACATGATTTTATTTCAAGGCTTAACGCGTTTCATGATTGTTAGTAAAAATAACTGCACAAATAATTTTATAGTGGAATTTCTCATGTCCCACTTGAATACTTAAGTTTTATTTTGTGTAAAAATAAAATTCTCGTATAAATAATTAAAACAAAAAAATGTGCGTAATCGATTTATCGGTTCAATTAAGATATTAATAATTGAAGTATGTTATATACAAAAAGAAAACTTGGATCATTTATCTCTCAAGTTAAGAATAAATCAAGGAAGAACAAAATATGTTTACTCTTTCGTTACTAGTGACCAAATTTTTGTGATTACAAATCTGTTAACACGTCACTAAACGCCATTTGACATTGACATTCGATTAACCATGCGTCTCAGTACTTGAACATTTGTTTTGATGTGTTTTGTTAATATTTACACAGTTATTTACCTTAAGTTAATTTTGTAATTTATATTCGTTACTATTAAATTTAGATTTATAATAAAATGTCTGACGACGGAATAATAAGTGTGAAAAGCCAACTATTAGACATGTTTTCTGAATTAGAAGAATCTGAATTGGATTCTATTGAAAATTGGATTTGTTCACAATCCTATAAAAAAGTTAAATATTTTATTATTTTTTTATTATATAGTCACTTAAATAATTTATAAGATTTTTATATTTTTTTATATTTACTTACAGACTTGGAAAATAAAAAGGCATTAAAAAATTCCGAAAAGTTACTAAAAAAAATTGGTGTATCTATAAAAAAAATTGTGCCGTTTGAAGCCGAAATGCCTACTGAAACTATCGTGCCTCCAGTTGTAGGCGACCAATCAGATTGTACTAAAGTTAACACATGCCATGTTGATGAATTCCTTTATGATGAAAGTGAAGTTGATCATCTTGTTAAGAAAGGAAAATTGCAAAGACATTATTGTATGGATTGTAACTCTCGTAATATCAAGGTGACTATTACATATTTTTCTATACAAACATAATATATTGATTTAATTAGTTGAATTTGTAGATGTAGTCATATTCAATTTTGTATTTAATTTTTTTACTAATTAAAACTAAAATATAAAATACTTCACTGTCTCATTCACTAAGTCAAATTTAATAATAGTTTTATTTTTACAGGATCTAATTTTAATTTCACATTCACTGTCAAGACAGGCATTGCAATATATTTTCAAAGTTTTATTACCAAAAGATTTAGAGGAAAAACAACTTCTTGATGTGGGATCCCGATTAGGGGTTGTATTGTATGCTGTATGTTTCACTGTTTATCTTAAAATTAAAATTATATTTTAGGAAATTGTTTTTGTAACAACATTTTATTTTATACAGGCTTACATCTTTACTAATGTTTCTAAAATTGTTGGAATTGAAATGAATAAGGAATGCTGTGATGTTCAAGAAAAAATTATACAACAATATTCCATGGATATTGATAGAATTAAAGTTATACATTCGGATGTAACCACAAGACCAGATATTGTAGAGTGTTCAGACATAATTATGATTAATGTTTTAGATTTTTTTGTTGATGTGGAAAAACATAAAGAAATGTGGTATTTCTTTAAGAAGAACATTAAAAAGGGAAGTTATTTAATATCTAACAGAAGTATGTCTGAAACTCTAGAAAGCTTAGAAATATATGAAGAATTTATGAGCTGGTTAACAATTTGTAAACCCAATCAACTAGAAAATGAAATATTTTTTGATGTGGAAGACTATAGTGAACTATTTCTTTATATAATAAATTAATTTTGTCACTGTTTTTATTTATTTAAGACTTTTTTGCTAAATATTTTGAAAAAATATAATTAGATACTTAGATAATCTCTTAACTATGAATAATTTTGTAGTTGTGTCTTATTTTGGGTTTGAGCCGCGTTTATTTTGCCACTGTCGCACATAACATAAAAGACAAGGTGGAGAATAAACAGTTAAAAAAATATTTTAAATGTAGGATTAAAGGTATTAAAATAGAAGGTATTAATAAATAATCCAACTGAAAAATATACAAAACAAAAAATATTGACACCACAATACAAATGTTAAATATTTTTATCTGTTAAGAAAAAGTTTTCATAGTAGCTTAAAATTTTGTGTTAGTATTCAATGCCCACTAACAAGATCAAGATATTTTAATTTAAGAGAGACATAATCTAAAGCATGAAATAGACAGTGCAGTAAAACTAATGACAGGATTTGGGCAGCAGCTGAAGTTATCTAACAGAACAATAGTTTAAAGTTATTTGACACATGTTCAAATAACTGAGATAAAATAGAGAAAAGAAAGAAAGTTTTCACATTTAACTGCGTTAGTACAAGAAGACCTCATAAATAATTTGCTATTGGACATTGCAAAAATTGTTTACAGAAATCTCAGAAATGTGTATAACTATATGATATACAGCAAAAGGCTAAGGAACGGAGATGGAGGCCCTTCGAGACAAGTTTTGGAGAGACAGTAATGGGATGTTTGTAGTTAGCAATTGTTAGCCAAACGTTACTAGGTGTTGGGCGAGCTTTTGTTAATAATCATTGGATTTTTACTTAAGTACAATCATTGGATAAAGAGGAATAGCAATAGTCAATATTAGCTTGGTGAGCTCATAGGAGCATGTGGACGTGATTAACGCATAACTGTTTTTTTGACGGTACGAGAAAGTTGCGAGTAGGCCTAGGATTTCTTTAATCGGTTTTGTCAGTTTATATTATTTATCTATTGTGTTAATACTGGTGCCATAGCTAAAAGTGTTATATTTTATATAAATTGTAACATTTCCACTTTCACATATAATTATTTTTTTATTTACATTCCTAGGCCTAAGATTAAACATGGATTGAATTTTAATATTTTTTTTAGCTTCACGCTTTATCCCGCACATGGCAGAGTAGGCAGAGGGAACTGCAGGGACCGTGGGAACCTGGTGTTAAGACACTCCATTGCTTAGCACTGCTTTCTGTGTCCCCGCTTTTCGCCTTTTTTCGAGGCATTGTGTGTTGAGTGGCGGAACTCAACGCCGCACAGGCAATATGAAATATTTAAAACGAAAACTTGTTTAAATTGGTTACCCAAATTGACCAATAATAATTTTTACATCATCAAATTTATAAAACATAACATTAACACATACATAACATATACACATGCGCTAGGTAAAATCTGTGTTGTTATGTTGGCCATGTATAGTGTCATTTAGAAGGGCGGGCTGTTAACCGATTCGTTGCGGATGGCACGGCTACCGTGCCATCGTTATTTTTTTCGCGTGGCGTTAGACGCGTGAGCCGTGCCATTTTGAAATCGATGAAAACTCCTTCAAATTTAAGTTTAGGGAGATCTACCCAGAACAAAACTATTTTAATTTTTCACATGAATCAAGCTAGTAGCCTTCGTTTCTGTATATAACATGATTTTAAGGATGACAGGGGTATGAAACCTTTTTGAAACCTAGTATGAAATGAAGCCGTTTTCGCTATTTTATTGCACTTTTCAAGAATAGTTAAAATGATCCAAGGAGATGATTTATATGTAAAATACCTACATACATACACATTTTAGGTACCGTGCAAAGCCAGGGCAGATCACATCTTTTTGCAGTGAAAAATGTTAAATGTTAAAACAGCATTAATTTGCAGATAATGATGAAAAACAAATCACACAACAATTAAAAAACAATGATCATAACTTAACAATATCGCAGCAACCTTTATACCGCACCGCCGCCGTGCACGTGTCTTACCCGACTCATTTGTTTACATAGATAATAACATTGCCGCACCTTATGCTCACCGCCCTAGCCGGCTTATCTTTTATGACCCAAACTGCAGGGAGAAAACAATATATATTATATTGCTTTAAACAATGGACGAAACTTTAAACATTTTTTGAAGATACAACAACTATTAGGTTACAACATCTTGATTTTTCGTTTTGTAAATTACTTCTGTTTTGCTATCCGTAGTAATCAGACGTGCATACTGTAGCTCTGAGTATCTCTGCTGTTTACCTTACTTACATACCGACATTCGCTTGTACATAATGATTAATTATTATATCCGGACTCGTGTGATTTTTTGTGTGAGGTTAACGAATATGGGTTCTTCCTTCTTTGAGTTCTCCGGAACCTGGACCATCATCCACCATGGATCCCGTAAATCCACTTAATTTACATATCCCAAGTTCGCCGATGCCCGGACCATCATCCCTCGAAGATCCTATAGCCATTGAGTTAAGAAGAATTATGTCTGCACAAGAAACTGAGTCTTTGTATGATATGCCAGGCTTAGATTCATTTTGTGACGACGACTTATACGGAATTTTGACCGGAAACAACGATGACATTTTGGATGAAATAAGTAGTGGAAATCTGGACGAGGAAACAATTAATATTGATGATCCTCAGTTAGATCCACAGCACGATGAAGGAGGAGAAACTACCGGCTGGTATCCGGGTAATCCCAATAATATGCCTGATATTACCTTTACGGGAACCAGTGGTATTTTGCCACCACATGACGACAACCTCCAAAGTCATTTGGACTATTTTTTTTTATTTTTAAATTCCCAATTCTTAAATTTAATATTACAATGTACAAATAAATGCGGGAACAGACTAAAAGCAACAGCGACTACTTCACGAGCTAGATTTAAAAATTGGACTGATGTAAGTGTCGCCGAATTTAAGAAATTCCTAGGCATACTGTTGCTGATGGGGACAATAAAGTTAAATAGAATGGTGGACTATTGGTCCACTCATTATTTGTTTCGCCTAAGTCCACGTCTATTTATGTCACGGGACAGGTGTTTTTTAATTTTAAGAGCATTAAATGTTCAGAATGATGAAAGACCAGAAAGTATATTTAAAATCAACAGTTTAATAGATTTATTCAATGACACGATTAACGCAGTATATTATCCACTGAGAGAGTTAACCATTGACGAGTCTCTTATCTTGTGGAAAGGAAGACTTTACTTCCGTCAGTACAACAAAGGAAAAAGACATAGATTCCAACGGAATTATTTTGAAAATTCACGTGTACGCAGGGTCCCAAGATGTACAAGTTGGCGGTAGAAATCATGTCAAGAAAGTGGTTCATTTGCTTATGCAGAAATATGTTGATAAAGGTCATTCTTTATATTTAGACATTTTTTATTCCAGCGTGGGATTGAGTGAGGAGCTGTTATACAAAAACACCTACGTTACTGGTACCTTACGAGCAAACCGTATTGGGAACCCAAACGAAATAAAAAACATTAAATTAAAACCTGGTGAATCGTGCATAATTCACAACAACAAAAAAATTATCGTCACCAAGTGGCATGATAAACGAGAAATATTGTTTATAAGTAGTGAACACACCAGTAACTATCAAGAGACTACTAGTCGCCGTGTACGCACAGTGAAATACAAACCAGCCGTACAAATAAAATACAATAAATACATGCGGGCAATAGACCGACATGACCAGATGCTCAGTTACTACTGTTGTGAGCATAAGACACTGCGCTGGTATAAAAAAGTGATTATACATATAATACAAATATGTCTTGTAAATGGCTTTTTGCTTTATAACGCACGTAATAATGATAACCAAACTTCATTTTACAAATTTAGAATGTATATAATGGAGGAATTATTGCCAATGCCAAATAGATCTGAACTTTCTAGGCCTCTGTCAGATGGAAAAATCCATTTACCCGCCAATTTGCCAAAGAAAGGAGATGGTAATACTCTTAGAAAAAGATGTAGAGTTTGTTATTTCAAAACTAAAAAAAGAGTTTCTGTTTTATTTGGTTGTCCTGATTGCCCTGGATTCCCAGGCCTATGCCTAAATAATTGTTTCAGAGAATTTCACAATTATTGAAATTCTCTATAACACTTAACTGCAAATCTTATACATACACTAAACAAGAAAAATATTGATTTGTGCCTATTTGTGATTTAAAGTGAATCGAACAAGCTTATGTAACATTTTTATTAATAAATCGATCAATTTAAAACCTGGCTTTATTTAAGTTTTACCTACTCTCTATTCCTACTACTTAGATAAGTTTAGTTAAATATTAAAATTGTTCTCGTACTATATCTAAAATCTTCTGCATCTTTATATTCCTGTCATTTGGTTTGAAGCGCAGTAGTTCATTTGCAACTAACCGGCCAAAATATTTACACCCATGGATATCCAATACAGTTGGAGCCTGAGACTCATCATCCTTATCTATGCACTTTGCACTGTCCACCATTTCTTTTCTACGCACGTTGTTACGTCTACCGTCACTTTTTCTGTGCACGTTGCTCTATCCACCATCACTTTTTTTTTGCACGTTGAAGTATTCCCAGTTCCCAGCTCGTTGAAAAGTTCCCAGTCTTGAGTTTCAATTTCTGTGTTTTCTTTAGATTTCAAATGTGCTGATTGTTCCCAGTCTTCTGAATATGTTTGCGAATTCTTCTCAAATATGTCGTCATCGGAGTCACATTGAGTTTCAATTTCTGTCTCGGGAATGTACTTTCTTTTACGCCGTATTTCTTAAACAATAAATATTTATCATCTATTCAGCAAAATGTTATTTTATACTGACAATAATAATTGTAACCGACTACCTAAGTTTGAGTGTAATTACATGACATGACATTTCTTAATAACTTCATAATCAAACTTGGTAGTTCTTCGTTTGCATAGTTTAAAATACTTGAAATTTCTTTAAAGGAAAATCATAACAACATTTTTAGACCCAAAGGTTTAGCACACCTGTATTTAGAAAGCCACTTACCCGCCATTTCCAAGAATACACTTATTTTTCCACTTTTTATACCTTGAAACAACGTTACTAGCTGTTCTCGTTGGATTTCGAATGTCAACTAACGTTTTTTTAACTTAGAATGGTCAAAACGCTTGTTTTTTTTTTCGCATGGCTGAAGACACAGGAGCCGTGTCATTTAATTGTATGGCGCTTGGCACGGCAGCAGTGTCACGGTATTTTTGTTCGACGCCACAGTTAGAAGTTTGCAAATTAGACATCGCAACGAATCGGTTAAATACTGAACATGTTTCCGGCTCTTTTAACGAGTGTATGTATGAATAAAAGCTAGAAACAATTAAGCTTTCTTTATTTTCAGTAGGCTTTATCAACTGATTTGTGTTAAAGTCGTGTTCACACACACTAAACTGAATGCCTTACAAGTAGTTCAAAATATTTTTTTGCGAATTGCGCTAGGTTGCAAGGAGTGCGACTACACTCCGTAAACTAAGACGCCGGTGTAACGTTCTATTAAACCCGAATGACCCATTACAGTTGCCAATACGTAAAAGAAAACAAACTCACAACGTCATCGATGGAAATGGCAACGAAGTTCAGCATATTTGACTGTCCTGTGGTTAGGGACTTAAGATGTGACAGATGTTTGAGTCGTGGCTGATGTGTTTAGAATAGGGAACGCTCCCGCTCATCGGCCACAAGCAGATGTTCGAGGCCTGCCAGGGACGCTCTTGCCACCGAGAATTAATCCCAAGTAGACAGTAAACACGATTGTGTAACCGGTATTGCTGTAAAGGCTAACATAATTCCTTTTTTTTAGCTTCACGCTTTATCCCGCACATGGCAGGGTAGACAGAGGGAAACGCAGGAACCGTGGGAACCTAGTGTTAAGACACTCCGTTGCTTAGTCCCTGCTTTCTCCGTCTCCGCTTTCCGCCTTTTTCGAGGCATTGCGTGTTGAGTGGCGGAACTCAACGCCGCACTTTCCCTAGTTTACCAGAAGGAATAAAATGGAAATATAAAAATCCATCTTCCCCGACTGGGAATCGAACCCAGAAACCGTCGCGTTACAGGCAGACGTTGCGCCTCTGCGCCACGAAGAATTCCTTTAAAACCCAAAAATAAAAGCTGAACTTGCATGAATTCTACACCACACTTCTTCTTACCAAATGAAAATATATAAAAATATTCAATTCACTTAGACAGTGCCCCAATGCATCACAATGGCATGTGTAAAAGATTGTATTTTAAATTTGTTATTAACGATTGCTATTTATTTGACTATAATTAATTTACAATATCTGCAACTCATACAAGTAAAAAACAATTAAGAAGATTATTAGTAAAATCTTATTAGATTGTGAAATTAAATATTGATAATTAAAAACTGTGGATACGATAAATATCACGAATTGCTAGCTCTGCATAAAACTAAAACGACGTGCGTGTGATACTGTATAGTCTGTGCTCGATTGCCCATAATTTTTTAAATGGCGTCTCAAATCAAAGAATTTGGAACAACGTAGTGTACTTTATATATTGTATGTTATTATAATTTATTCAGCTTTGCAAATACACTCAAAATGTGGCACGAGGCAAGAAAGCAAGAAAAAATGATTAGAGGGATGATAGTGGATTATCGTAGAAGAGCTGAACGACGAAAAGACTTCTATGAAAAGATTGTTGGTATTATACTGCTTTAGAATCCCAAATAGAATAGCAGTTTCTAATATTTTAAATAACCTTTAAACTATTTTTTTTTGTAGAAAGCTGACCCGACCCAATTTTTACAACTTCACGGCAGAGTGTGCAAAATACACTTAGATCCAGCTGTAGCAGCTGCCGGAGAAGGTCCAGCTATAATGTAAGTATTATCACTCGGATTTTATATGAATATTAATTAAATTAATATACACAATTTTAAACTTTTATTTATATTTAAAATAATTTTCAAGGATGCCGTGGCAGGGCGACACCAACAACATGATAGACAGGTTCGATGTTCGTGCTCATCTGGATATAATTCCAGATATTAAAACACCCGAAATACCACCAGAAGAATTATCTCAAGAAGAGAGACAATGCAATTATGAAAGATACAGAATTTTGGCTCAAAATGCTTTTCTAGGAATAAGTAATAAAAAATATTTAATTATTCACATAAAGTGGCAGAGCTACTACTATCACAATAACATTTAAGCTATATATACATGCATACATTACATTAGCAATCAAAGAGTACATTAGTATTTACTTAATTACTTATATAATTATATATAATTGTAGGTGAAGATAAATTTCTTCAACAACTTGCTATTGAAGAACAATTTGGAGTTACTATCGAAGAGAAAGAAATGCAGAGGGAAAAATTAAGTGAAAAAAGAGGGACCGGTGTTGCCATAGGTTACAATTACAATGAGCCCAATCAACCTTCATCATCTAATAGTATGTGCAAATTATTTTGTTTGTTCTTACAGTACAGTATACTTTTTTTTCTTATCTATCTTGTATTTTATAACATTGGATACATTACAATGCCTTGCCTTAACAATTTATTGATTATTGTTTTTATGAGATTACAAATTGAATATTTGACTAATAGTATTTTATATTATGTAGAAATCATGTTATTATAAAAATAGTAGTAATATGTACATATTTACTGTGTATGCACAATCCATAGCAATGCAAGCCTAGTTTGGTGTCTGGACCTTATAAAAGAAGTGTGGCCTAAAAGTGTTATAGTTAGCCTCTACTGCCTACCATAATCAATTTGAAATGGAGATCACACTTATGCATCTTTTAAAATGTTTAATGTCTAGCTCTAGGCATTTTTACATAGTTTATAGAGAAATATAATTGCTAATCATAGAACATTAGATTAACTCTATAACAAATATATAACAAAAATAGTTATAAAGAGGCTATTATTCAACTAAAATATGACTATAAAATATTGCTGAAGAATTTTAATATGAAAGCAATTACATGTTATTAAAACTCATATTCACATTATCTCTCATTATACTATGCAAAATATTAGTAAAAATCAACAGCAAATATTTTTGTATACTTTGTCGCTACAATAAAAAAATATTGACCCCAATTCCAAATTAAAACTTTCTGGTAATATAGCAATCAGTAATCACATACTTAGTCACATAGATGTGATATAAAGTTTGATTTTGCAGTGGCATTAGTCAAATATCTGCCATATACGATTTATAAATTATGGTAGTAAATTAAAAAAAATATTATTTTATATTATAAGACACTGGAAAAGAAAAGAACTTTAATTATTATTGCTACAATTTTTTATATACTTAATGGAAACTCGTAAATTGCAATAATTACCTGTAAATAAAGGCTATAAAATCTAAATGTGGATCACAAAATTATTATTAGGTGATGGGGCTATTGCAGGCTGAAGTTGATCTATATGATTTGTTAAATAACAACTTAGAAGATGCATAGTACTTAAATGGAATACAAACATGGAATTATTTGTGTTATTTTGTGTTACAAGTAATACTTAAGTTGTTTAATTGTAGCTGCTGCAGAAATAAAAAAAACTGAAGCCAAGGATTCTGATGATGACTCTGATGTTGATATGATTGACGTAGATTTGAGTATAGATGTTAATAAGATGGAGGCTTCACAGGTGAAATATTAATATATTGCATATTGGCTTATAAGGGCTTTATGACTTTTTCTATACAACTTCTGTTTACTATCTGTTGCTTGCACAAGATATGCAAACAGAACCTCATGTTTATTATGCTTCCAACAAATCAAACTCTTATTGCTCTTCTCTTCTCAATGATTTTTATTTATCAACTAAAAATATCCATTATACACAACAACTTAGGCTGCATCTTTATTTCTTATAGGTTAAGTTATATATTCCTGATTCTTAATTTTTGTATATCATTAAAAAATGTCTACTGTGATGAATACCTTTTACTAAGCATCATTTTATCATCTCTTATATTTAAGCTAGATTATTCTTGTCCTTCGTCAGATTTTTTCTACAAATGCTTATCATACTCAACAGTTTTTGTTTCTGCGTTATTTCTTATAATTTAAAATATTAAAGTTATACTTTAGTTGTCCCACATTTCAAAATCAGTTCTAGCCTAAATCCTCCTTATACCTATAACAACAATTAAAAAGTTTGATTCTTGTTGTACAGACCAACAGATAAACGAAAATAATAAAAATCTCAAAATCTCGTTTAATTTCTTTATTTCACTACTTTTTTTTGTAAAGTTATTGAATGTACACTTTTGAATATTTTACAAAAGCTTAGATTAAAGTTTTAAAGAACGCTCAAAAATATTAAAGACTTATTTTTTCACACAAGACTTATTCTGTCGCATCACTGTAGCAAGTAATGTTATATAACAGTCCTCATTCATTTCTTAATCTTTCTGAAAGAAACAAACAAGCTTCCAGAAGAAATAAACAAGCTTGATATTGTTGTGGGATAAAACTTGTAAAGCATGGCTTATTAAGAAAAACTGTAAACATTGCATGTAATAATTTGGTTCCCTATAAAATGTACATGATAATAATATTTAAGATATTAGTCACTAGAAATTAAGTTAGCAGCTTAATTAGATTTTTTATTTAATTTTATCATGAACAGCGATATACCTATATATTGGTTTCCATTAATAATTATAAATTAGGAGTTACTCTATCTTTTAAGTCGAAATTAATTGCAAATATTCCTTGTTATTGGAGAAAAAAACTGAAAAAAAGTAATATTTTAGGCCCATGAGTTAAATGCAGTAGGTCCTCAGTTTGGAATGGCTGGCTGTGATTTGTTTTCATTTCTAACGGGAGATGCAGACGACGCTGAGCATCAAAAGCAATTGTTAAGGGAAGAGAAGGAAAAGGCTATGTTTTCTGGTAGGAAGAGTAGGAGGGAGAGAAGAGCGCATCGGTAAGTTTATGTCTATATACAATAATATTTATAATTTAAAGTGTAATTAGTTCATAATAAAAGTGTTAAGCTGTTAACATGCAACTAACTTAACTTAATTTATTACAAGTAATAATTAATAGTTGACTAATTTGCAACAAATAAACTGTACAAGTTAATTGTTAAAATAAACTATGTTTAATAGTTTCAAAATTAATAAAAAAAAATGAAACTTACTTTATTCTTTTAGTGGTAGTGATTTACTAAGAAAGGAATTTATATGTAGCTACTTCCGCTATGCATTAGTATATATGTAGTAATATGCAATTAAATGCTAAAGCACTCGGTAGTCTAACATCTGAGGATGCCCCGGTGAGAGGTGAAACACGTGAGTGCGAGTGAATAGTATATTAGCGGTGGTAGTTATGTTTTGCATTGCTTACTGCACGCGCATTTATCAGTGGGTGCCTAACTACTACTGCATAGCGGAAGTTAAGATTGTTAAGACTAAATTCTTTTCGTCAAAAGTTGTCAGTCAGAGATTCTATTTTCGCCATTTGCTGATAAAATCCCAGATAAGAAATACGCTGCTCGTCTGGCATATTTTGCATATACTTGGTGTATATGCAAAATATTTTGGTTTCACAGGAAGAAATATCTAGCAGATAAAGATCTGTTTAAAATATTAACTTTTATCTAGTAGACAATCTTAACTACTAGTTTACACCGTAACTAGTGAAATCGGCCCTAAATCTTCTATATTTTCTATTTATATATAATTGTTTCAGTGATAAGAAACTAGCAACGCGAGTAGTAAGTCCGCCCAGCTACGCAGCGCCATCGTCCTTTACACAAGCAAGTCGCTCGCCAAGTAAATCTCCCTCACGTAGCCCCTCCCCGGAACATTCAACAATTGAGTTTATTACTTCCTTTGGTCCTGAGGATGAAGAAAAACCACGTGAGTGACCCTCAAATTAGAGCATATTGTTAGTTACACTATATTAAAACAAACTAATTTAAAGAAACTATTTTGTTTGTCTGTCTTTCTGTGTTTATGTCTCAATTAATCTCCGAAACAATTAAACGGATTTATTATGAACATTAATTGGTAAATAGAGGTTTTTGTGAAGTCTGCTCTCAACATCTTAATGATGGAATTCTTACAATGTGAGGATTTACGCGACATATACCGCAATTATTACGTGCAAGTACTTACCGGCCATATAAAATGATGGTTTAAATTTATATACATAATATTTTGTCATTTTTGTTTACAAGCCGTTATTCGATATTAAAATTCATATATTAAACTAGAATTTACAAAATAAACACAATTTAAATTAAGTTAAAATATACACATTAAATGTAAATTAATTGACTGTTACAGTAGAAACTCGATTAACCGGACTAATTGTTGTTGTAATACATTCGGATAATTGAAAATCCGGATAATTGAAACTACATAAATATGAATAAAATCGTAACATAATATGATATGTTCATTAAAAACAAGTAGTACATATTAACGAAAATCATTGTTTATTTAGAAATTTGGTTGAAAATGGCGATAACACACAAGTTACGACACGTCCATGCTTGCACAGATACGACTTGTAGGTACATTTAATTCAATTGGCCTGTAGTCCGGATATTCGCGAATCCGCTGAGGGCCTGAGAGACTGAGGGCCGCATAATCGAGTTTCCACTGTATAATATACTTATGTTTAATTGTAATGATTTTTTTTAAATCTATAATCTCCTGTAATTTTTACTATATTTAATAATCTACGTTTTAAGAATGTTTAAATTATATTGTCTTTAAATATATTTTAAAATTAGTGTGTAAACCATATACTTTACCCAGAAATAAAAAAAATATGTATAGCTTTTTCTTTTTTAGCCCTGCCACCTAAAGCTTTATATGCAGATAAGTTGAAGCAAAATTTGAAAAAGCCAGACATGCTGTACTCGGAGGCTGTGCGAAAATCTTCATTAAGGTTAAATATTATTAATTAATAATTATTGTTAAATAATGGTACTAGAAATATTCTATTGAACCATGTATGCTATTCATAAAGGATATACATTTTTTATCATGAAAAATAGAAAAATAAAACTAAAATTAATTAATTTAAAATAGCATTATTGTTAATGTTACGATCTTATGAAATTAGATAATAAATATTCATTAATTATCAATATATATATATACTTTCAGACCACATTCAAGAGAAAGGATGCGCACCATGATAGGACCTCGCAGACCGGACTCGAGGTCGAGGTCGCGTTCCTATTCCCGTTCCCGTTCGAGGTCGAGGTCGCGCTCCAAATCGCGCACTTCGTACGGGAAGAGGTCGAGGTCGGGTTCAAGGTCACGTTCGAGGACATTTAGGCGACGATCTAGGAGTTCCTCTAAGTTGGTATTTTTAGTTTTATTACAATTTGGATTAATTCACTATTTTTAATTTTACTCATTACTTTTTGTATTTATTTAGTAGTGGTAGTACTAAGTACTTGTTTTCCTTTGTTATTAATATAAATTGTTCTAAATTAATTAACTATTTGTGTATATGACAATTGTGTAGTTTTGTTTGTTTTTATCATAAATAATTTTAATCATATATAAACTATTTACAGTCACGCTAGTGGGTTTGCGACCCGCAATAGATCCAGGTCCTTATCAAATGAAAGGTAAGCTAAGTATTGTCGAATATATTTCATAAAAGTACTGTCTTATCAGCCGATTTTTTAATGATGGTAAGCCTTATCTACTCGAATTGAAATCACACACACACACATATATATATATATATATATATATATATATATATATATATATATATATATATATATATATATATATATATATATATATATATATATATATATATATATATATATATATATATATATATATATATATATATATATATATATATATATATATATATATATATATATATATATATATATATATATATATATATATATATATATATATATATATATATATATATATATATATGACTTTATTATTTTAATCTTTGTTATTATTTATTCGTTTTATCTTACAAATATGACGGATAAAAATGTTAAAAAATTTTTATTTAATGTAGAAAATAAGCAATTCATGAGTAATTAATTTTTCATATTTTAAAATTAAATTATATTTTTTAACATATATGTGAATATATTTCCAGCGCGGAGAAAACTCAAAGTAAACCAACGACGCGTTACTACGGGCGACGTAAGGACAATGATTCTTCAAGTGAAATCTCACTCGACTCGGACTCTAGTGAATCGTCTAATGAGGACAAAAATAAGTAAATATTATGCAGGCTCTTTCTTTATTTGCTATTTTTGCTGAATACTTATAAATTGTGTGCTGACAATGATTTGGTAAATGTATATTAGGAGATTTATGATGATTATATATTTATATGATACAGTTAGTTCATAAACCTTTACATATATCTTTTACATTAGTGTAGTATTCTATACTAAACATATATAACCTTAACATCCACATCCAATTTTTTTTAGTTTCATACTAGTGATGTAACGAACGCACATTTTTACACATTCGTATTCGCATAAATGTTTTGCGAATAATGAATGTCAGAAAAATAAAAAAATCACGACGATAATACGTTATTTAAATAGAAATCAGTTTGCTTTTTGGGTTTATTATTCAAAAAATATACCTTTTTTTATATAATAAACACACTTAACCTCGTAATCACATTATCAGTCTTCATTATGTCTCATGAAATAATTTCTTGCACTATAAGTAAACAAAAACAAATTCTCTGTCTTCTAAAAAAGGTTTATCAGTTAGTACTTAGGTTTTCAATGTTATATAATCATCTACATAAACAAAAATAAAAATCAAATAAATACTCTATTCTCTTACAATATGTATCTGTATATTCAATAAAACAGTAAAAAATCGTATCAGTACATTTAATATTTTTACAAAGCAAAATATTAAGTTAGGTCATTAAGAAATGTAAGAATTCGAGAAAATAATTTTCTCTGTTTGTATGCTTGAAAGCTTATCGCAACGAACGAACGACGCAACGAACACTCCAAGTGCTATTTTGTGATAATTAGCGCCAAATTTAAAAGAATTACTGAATATTCGCATTCGCGAATATTAAAAAAGTGACATTCGTTCCATCACTATATTTACTATACTCTGCATACAGCAAGGTAGGCAGAAATGACTTAATGTTAAAACATTCATTCTCCTGTCTCCACGTGAACACTGGCACTGCGCGTTGATTTTAGAAAGCTGGTTTTTTCTTAACAGAGCGAGGAAATAAAAACAATTCTATGTCTCGAGGGGGATCGTAACTCAAAATCATAACCTATTTATGACGTCATTACTACATTCAAACTTTTATATATCGCTTTATAGAATACAAAAGGGTCACAAATCAATTATTTCGTTCTCTATGTTTGATAATATAAAATATTTAGGTGCATTTTTACATACTATGAAATTATAATGAAAAAGTGAAGAAGTACTTTTACATTCTAAAAGCTAAATGGCGTTAAGTTGTTAAATTGTGATTTAAAACGACAAGTGAATTTCTTACTAAAACTTGTGTGTACTAGTATTTACTATTCATTTTTGAAATAAAATAGTTTTGATTTTTTTATTTCTGGCCCTTTTATATTCAATGGACTATGTATCTATGTATGTACTTAATATGTTAATTATTATTTCCAGATCGACGGTTGGCAATAAATCAAACGCAAACGTGAATCAGTTACGATTAACTGGATCCAGCTCCAAAGTCAGTAAGAATCATTTCTTGTTACACTACGCTTAGCATTACCCGTAGAATGAAGGTTATAGACACAGGGTTGATACCTACCGCGAAACCTACTATGCGATGTTAAATCATATAGGAGTGCTTTAAAATAAATGTTTTTCATACATTTTCAATATAAGCCTTGACATAAAGCCATCTTTTTGTCTTTTAGTCCTTGTTTTGGTGGAAACATACTATAGGTCTAATTCTTGATATCTTGTTTTCATAAATTTGTCTTGTTGAATGATTTTTTATAACTATCTTGTTAAATGTTAATGTTATTTATACGCACAAGTAATATAAAAATATTGCATAACTCAAATTTCCATACATTATAGATATATTTACACTTATATAGTTGATTTTTCATAAACTCAGTTCAAAAATTGTGTTTCTGACCATCAATAAATTAATATGTATATAGGAATATGTTTTCCGTTTGTATTTTTTTCATTCTGTAATATATAATTTTCATTATATTTAAGAATTTATATTTATTGTACTATTAAAAAATTTTAGCTTTAAATTTCACCATTTATTAACTTTATTACTGTTGTTTTATAATAATAACAATTATCTAAATGAATTCAACAATTATCATAACCTTCATAATATTTTTTTACATTCCAAATTGTTTTAAATTTATTTTTATTTTGAAATAACATGTTATAATAAAATATCTACAAGTTTTTAAACACATAGTTAATTTCAAACATTAAAATATGTGTATATTGCAGGGTCCGTCGCGTGAGACACTCACCATGAAAGAGAAATTAAAGAGAAAAATGCAAGCTCAGTTATCAAGGCAATGTGAGTTTTAGTATTATTCATAGTATTATCATAATTTGTATATATTTAAAAAAAATTAAACCAAATGTTCTTCTTCTTATATTTGGTTCTGAAGGTAGAAATAGTTTTACTTTTTGTTTATTTTAAGTCTGATATTAGGTTTAATTTTTTATTTAAATTTTTGGTTTATCAATGTTAAAGTCAAGTCAAGAGCCATTTGAACTTGTAATCTATTGTCGAACCGGCCAGATCTAACTAGCAACAGAACTATTAACTGCATCATTTTAAAATCTGGTGTCAAAAAACATGAAATTTAAGGGTATAATACCTTTTAAAAGAAAAAAATAGATTAAATGGGAAAAACAAAAATAAAATATAAAGTTGCATTTACACGCCTGGCAATCCCGATACTGCTAGCTGTGTAAATGCACCTTATGACTATATATATTACGCTTGTCGTGTGTCGCGTGTCACAGTGCGCGCGGACAAGCGCGCGGAGGCGGAGCGCGTGGAGCGCGAGTGCCGGCGGCAAGCGCGCCGCGACGAGGAGATGCGCGAGCTCGCCATCAAGCTGCGGCGCAAGTTAGTCACGACGACTTTACATATGATTGAGAGAATTGTATAAATGAATAATTAAATTCGAACTCGTGCTATTTTTGTCTGCTTTGCACTTATCAAGGGTTGGCTGGAATCAGTATCTTACAGAAATATGTTAATTTTTATTGAGAAAAATGATGATTAATTTCCAGTTGTATATTTAGTGCAATAGTGAATAAATAATGTGTTCAAATGTTAAATGAATGATTTCACGCCAATGTAAAACTTTTAAATAAAAATAAGTTATATTTAGTGTAAATTTGTATTTAATGTTTGAAATTTTTTATATAATAGACAACGTGAGATGAGACATCAACAGTACAGACGGTCCAGTGATGACTGATTCCGACAAAAGTCGTAGTGGGTCGTCTTCCAGGTATTATATAAGTTAATATTAATTTTAAAGGAAATAAGTACAGCTATAAATAATGCTTTATGATATAAGGCTTTCTTGGCATGACTGAGAATTTTTTTATGTTTACTTATCGTCTATTATTTACATAGTTAAATTATATCACATCAAAGATACTTTCCACATAAGGAATTACAATGGTACATTTTATATAATCGTACCAGTTACTATAGTACGATTGAATATGTTATTCCTAAAATTGCCCTTTTATGGTGCCGTATCTATATATCTATTAATAATTACAGACATTCTCCAGCACCTGAAAGAAAGAATGAAAACAGGAGTCGATCCAAGAGTAAACAGCTGGAAGAAAAAAATATACAAGTTTGGGAAACTAATAAAGACTTGTCACCACCTCCAAGACCTAAATATACTGAAATGGGTGAAAATTCTAACTACAACACCCGAAGACGCTTAGAAAGTAGCGATTACGACAGGAGACCCGAAGACTGTAGGGACCAAAATTATTATCAATATAGAGATAGACATCCTCATTCTAGAGGCCGTTACGATAATCATGAATATAATCGACCTGAGAATTATTATAACAGGCAAAATGAAAGATACGGACCGGGATGGAGACGACCTTATAGAGGAGGATATAGAAACCAAAACGCGAGGAATCCCGGACAATATGGCGATGGTCCTTCGAGCCGGTTCCGAGATGAAGATAGCTCGAGAAATAAAGTTAAACTCGTAGATTATTAATTATATTGGCCTTTATACGGCGTTTTGTATATTTAGATAAGGTATAATAAAACGTTTATGCTTATATGAAGTTTTATTATGTATCGTTATATACAAATATACATTTTATATAGCTGTCATTTAATTATATTACAATAATGAAAATTTTAAAAGTATATATTATGTAAAAAAATGGCTTGGCAGGTATTTATTTATTTATGACCAGTTTCAATAGTTAGGGATATAATTTCAATCTACCGGATAAAAGCAGATAATTTGTGCCCACGTCTTTATTTGCTATATATTTTTTACATCTGGAAAGCCAAATTGGTTCATTCATTATTTATTTCATAATCATTTATGTCATAACATTTGAAATACGTAACAATCAAAATATCCTAAAAATTATATTATATTCTTTTTTATATCTTGAATATTACCCAAAATATTTTTCGACCATTATTAAATTTAATGTTATTATATAAGTTCAATTTGACTGTGTGAAACCATTGCATTAGTATTGCTATTAGTGTAGAGGTATGACAATTTATAAATAATAATAATACAGCGTAAAGATTAATAAAACTTGAAAAGGATTAGCTTTATACAGTCTTAAAAAATTGCGTCTGTAAAAATTCATCCTTACAAAAAAAATTAGTAAGTTACAAAATGTAACTTTTTGATTTAATGTAAATTTTTGATAACAACTATAACTCATTCAAAATATCGACGTAATTTTACTTAAATATTAACGTGACTAGAGAACTCTAGTCTAATAATATATACCTTTATAACACTATCCATACAGGTATATATTATTTATTTCACCTATACTAAATTTGCATTAATAAAATCTTTATTTACAATATGAATACATTTTCTCCCTTTACAACTAACTACATATTGCAGGGATTTTGAATAAAATCTAATAAGGCACTATGCTCTAGACTTTTCGACTTATGTCTTGGCAGAATGGAAATGAAGATAATTTAAATATATAGTAATTAGCTTTGTATACAAAGTTTATAGTTTTAAGCGTCGCCTTGTTGTATTTCTTTAAAATAATGTCTTCACGCTTTATCCCGCTCATGGAAGGGTAGGCAGAGAGAACTGCAGGAACCATAGGAACTAGTGTTAATACACTCCGTTGCTTAGTTCCTGCTTTCTCTGACCCCGCTTCTTACCTTTTTCGAGACATTGCGTGTTGAGTGGCGGAACTCAATGCCGTGCTTTGCCTAGTTTCCAGAGCGAAGGAAATGGAAACAGAAAAATCCATCTTCTCCGAGTGGGAATATAACCCACAAACCGTCGCGTTTACAGGTAGACGCTACGCCTTTGCGCCACGACGGTCTTCGTGTACTTCTTTTATTTTATTATTTTTTCGACTGTTATGTTATCTCATCAAGTGTGCAATAAAGTATATTTATTATGATTAATAGTTGTCCGAACAGAGATTGAGCTAGCCCGAGAAATAATTTTACTGTCCTCTGTCCGACTGCAGGATATTAAATAAGCTCTATTTAATATTTTCACTAATCACTAAGAGTATCAACGTCTATATCTTCATTATCGTCGTTTCCTGTAGAGTCCGGGTCTCTGGGCGGGACGGTACCTATGCCCGCACGACCTTCTTTTGTGTGTCGCCATTTCATACGTCGATTTTGAAACCATACTTTTACCTGAAATAAATAAAGATCATTAAATTTTAATCATCAACAAAAATTAATGTATGTATTTGTTAATTTTCCTCTAAAAATTATACGGATTTTTATTATAAGTCGTTTAGCTTATAAATACGTAGTTAACAGGTACCTACTTGAAATTAAAGTAAAGAATTAAAGACATAAGTGGATTAAGGGGATATGGTACAATTTGAAAATGTGGAGATAATGAACATTTTATTGTTAATTATGTACATTACTATTTGCGTCAAATTGTAGTTAATATATTGAACTACTAATATGAAGTCTAAAAATAAGATAAAGATAGAATAATTAGTATTTATTAAATAAAATATGTACATAACTCCTTCATTCAGCATAAAAATCGGTTTTTACAAAAAATATTACATAACCCCTTCAATCACTCACATGTCTTCAATTGCAAAAATAGAATATTCTTTTAACTGACATGATTAATTAATAAGTCACAACAAATAAAACATAGTAGGTTATAAAAATTCAAAGCAAGCTCTAGCCTAATGTGTTTTATTATGAATATTTAGTCAAAAAGTTGTCGAGTCAATGCGTATTTTGAGTAAAGTTTTAACTCTCAGTTTTTATTATTTTATTATTAAAACATATAACAAAATTACAAATGATATGAAGTGCTTTTATCTATTCACTAGAGATATTAACTTAAAAACTCTATCATATTTCATTCTCTATGGATGATAATTTTTTGAATATGTTTCTAATATAATTAATAATTGTACTATATAATATTTTTATGGTAAATTTTCATCAAGATATAGAGCATGATATTATAAACTAATATTATTTCAATACAGCCAGCCAGCTGGATATCATTAAACCTTACCTAGCAAGGTCTACTTTGTGTAATATTATGTATGTACTTTACATAATAGTACATACTACCTACAGTTGTGATAAGTAGACTATTTAAATTTTATGTTCTTATTTATATAGGTACTTAATGTACTTAGGTTGCGAAGTAAAAGTCTAGATTTTACCTGAGCATCAGTTAGACCTAGTGTCGCCGCCAACTGCCGCCTGTCTGGCTTCGTAATGTATTTTTGTATCTGAAATCTTCTTTCTAAGCCTTTTCGTTGTAAATTACTGAACACAGCTCGAGACCATGATCGTTTTCGTTTCCCGCTTGAGGACACGTCGCAACGTGACGAGGCCTGGGTTGGAGACGACGTCGGAATAGGTAGCCGGTACACGGCTAGAATAAGTAATATCTACATTAGTAAAGTGTTTTTATACATTTAAATAGATAGCACATTTGTTTTCTTAAAATTAAAATTTATGTAGCTTAACGATTTTTCCCGCCTATAGTAGGCAGACATTAGACTCTAGTTGACCTAGTGTTAAGTTTCAACTGAAAAAACCCTTTAAAACGGTAAAGCTTTTTAAAATTTGCGACTTAACGTTAACTTATTTCTTAACGTAAGTTATTTTTGAGCAAAGTCCCAATAAATTATTTGTTATTTAACTTCCTATTTAATGCTCTGACGTCAAAATTATAAGAATTGTTTATTCTCTTATTATTATCTATCAAATCTAAACATATTTTCTTTTTAAAAATCATTTTAATTTGGTAGTTGTAGTAAAATAAACAAATAAAAATGATATTTTCAGTTAATTTTTGCTTGGCTAGTACCGTCAAGGAAAAATAGCGAAAAATAGCAAGTATTTTATATTGAGTAGATATTGCAATACTTTTATTCTTTTTAGTTTTATTTATAAAGTACCCAACATATTATTTTCAAATATTAGTAGGTATTTGATTCCATTTGTACCTACTACATATATGTAGGTATATTGATTTAGCTATATTTAGGTTTTATTTATTTTTTTATCTTTTTAGGAAGAATTAAGGAAATTTCATATATTCCTTTTTATTGTATAAAAAGACAAGACAGTCATAAACGATTTCCATTGTTATAAATTTTTATTTTGTACAAAAATTATACTTACTAACTAGAGTAGTACCATATAAGTACTTATAGTTAATTTACGTTTACAATGAATACTAATTGGTACGGAATAAACAAAACACGATACGTCGAAACTTTAAAATTTCTAAAAACAAATAATTAATATTAAAAAAGTATTTGATAAAAAGTTGCGTAAACGTAACGAAAATCTGTAGTGTCCTAATGTATCTACATATAAATAAAAAAGAACTCTAGAAAAAGTAATATTGTGCTGTCAAACTCACTATTTGCCGGTCACCTCATTGTCAAGACGAAGAACGATGATTAAGACTCCTACACAACCCTATAAATTGCAGCAATGAAAGTAAAATAAATTTTCAAAGCCAAACAAGAATAGTTATATATAGCCAGTTTTACAGTCAGCCAGTTAAATAAACATTTGGAGGGTTCAAAGTATTTCAGCTCAGGTGTAAATTTAATTTAGTAGCTATTTTCTTTACCTAAAAAAATATCGAAATTATTATACAAGTTCAAGTATAGTCTACAAATCAACTAAAGATATGTACCGATTTCTAGACAGAGATATTTTATTAAATTTTTAGGCATATCTGTTTCCTATGTAGGTACCTAGCTGATAATACAGGCTCCCAGATTATACAAAATTAGAATCTTCATTTTCGTAAAAGTAAACCAATATGTCGATGCTCGATGTCCATCATTGAGCTCGACACATAAATTATTTGAAGTTAACCTACAACATATACAACTTACAGCTACTTGGATAGCTATAGCTTCGGCAGACAAAAACAATAACATTCAAAAAATAATTAGTACACATTTTCAATTTGTTTAGCCTATTTTTGTTGTTAATTTGTTATTTAGGTTAATGTTAGAAATATGCCCTTTTTACTTAATTGATCTCTTTTACCTTGGTATTTAGAAGTAAATCAAAAATTTCAAAATAACATCGGATTTCGTAAGAACAAAATTTATCGGAAGTTGGGAAATTAAAATGAGGATACTGCATGTAACAGACTAGAATTATTCTTAATAAACGTTATGTCATGCTTATCCTATATAGGTATCCTATAAGAATTCAAAAGAGGAAGTTCTGAAATTTGTATAAAGTGTTATATTTGTATAAAGTTTTTTTTTTATTTGTGCTTTCCAGCTACCTCTGTAGTCGGTAGTCAGTGTCCTTAGACAACACTGACTGCTGTGTTCCACCAGACTCGGCTCAACTGCTTGTGACTTGTGATTTGTTTCTTAAAAGTGAATATATATATATATATATATATATATATATATATATATATATATATATATATATATATATATATATATATATATATATATATATATATATATATATATATATATATATATATATATATATATATATATATATATATGAAAAAAATACTAACAAAGAAAACGTTAATAGAAAATGAATGAGAATCAACGGCCTGGAAAATAAGAGTGATGAGTAAGTTTTGTCGACAAAGCTATTATACACACTTAAGTAGGAGAATTTTTTTAAATTTTACTCATACCTAACAGTAATTTGTTACAGGTTTATCATCTTAATTACATTTTTGATTTGTTCATAAACATATAAACTGTACATATCTCTGCTTATAGATAAAACGAAGAATTTCCAATTGTCTTTATTTAAGGTAAACATTGGTATTTATATTTGTACACTGATATATAAAAATCTCTTCGTTTTACTGACAAAAAATAATATACCTAGTATGAAATGATTTAAATATCAATTCAAAAATACCATACTATGATTGTTACCATGCAATATTTTGAAGCAGCTTCTCATATACTTGTCAATTTATTTTTAACAGGTTTGTTAACAGTAATTGAATTTTGAAAATATTTTTATCAGCTTCACTTAATGTAAAGAATTCCATTATTCCCGTCTTTCCGATTTTCGAGACATACACAATATATTAAGTAACGTAACTCGGGTAAAATAAAATGATTCCCTTCAAAAGGAACTTCACGGAAGGAAGGAAAATCACAATCTTCGTTTTGACCGTCCCATGTACTTTTTAGTTACATAGTGAAGGTTGCGATCATTGGACCGGCTCTTTGATTGGACCACCTAATTTTTTCAAAAACTATACATGTGACAGGAAGCTTGATTCGTTGATAGGCAACAGTATAGGTCATCTTGCCACCTACAGAACATCAGTGCGCTCGCGACGCGTGGTAAATAGTGAGGTGTGTACTTGTGTTAGTGGTGACCGTGATATAATAACCGAGCCATCAACAAACTCATATAAGTGACATTGTTTTAATTAATGTTTAATGTTTATATTAGATCTAAATAGCAAATTTATCTGCGCTTACAGAGACTATTAAGTTTTTACTTAATTTTGCACGTTTTTTAATAATTGCTTTCGTTCTGTTTATACGCCTACTTGCCATCAATGGACCTGAATGGTGACGCTATCATTGGACGGGTCCAATCAAAGAAACTAATATCAACGTTAAAAAAATAATGAGTTTTATATTGTAAATTGAATACCTATTGTCGTATTGCATGTCGATAGGTAGATACCTTTCAGTTATAATTGGATTATATTTATATATTCCAGAATGTCGGCAAAGGGAAAGAATAGGAAATATTATTGTTAAATGAGGAGATAGTAGAGGTTACTAGTATGAAACTCACTATAGAATTAAAAAAAAAACTATTGGATTAAATGAAGCAAGTCGAATGTATGGCGTTCCAAAAGCCACATAAAAAGACAATTAGATAAAATCAAAAAACTGTCGAAGAAATTCAAATAGTGGAATCGAAATTAGATATTCCGGAGAAAAACTGAATTTAGCAATCCCATTGTTGAAATGGAGAATTCTTTTTTTGACATCACTTCCAAAGATATCAGAGAGCTTGCCTTCTAATTAGCTGAGAAAAATAAAATTAAACATCGTTTTAATAACACAAAAGAAGTTCCTGGAAAAATAGTACTACGCATACATGAAGTGCCATCCAGATATAAGTTTTCGTCAACTAAGAGCCACATATATGAGCAGTACAACTCGATTTAATAACAAAAATTTGAATAAAAAAGTAATTAATATTTTGGACTTCATTTGAGTCATTTTCATTGGACCATTAATATAAATGTTTCAAAGTCCAATGATAGCAACTTGTGGTTCATTCAAGGTGACGGTGGTCCACAGAAGGCAACTCGTCATTGAAAATTTATTTTAGAATAGCTCTAAAGCCTCTCAGCTTTCATTAATTTACATCAAAAAGCATCACATTCCATTAATTGTCTTAATTTGTAGGTGATATTTCATGAGATATGATGTCGCAAAGTTAAGTGGGCCAATGATAGCAACCTTCCCTTATTAAATATATCAACTCGTGTTAAATATCTAAATTAATCTTATCTACTTTTAAAGGAAAATACACTACACTTAAAATAAAATATAACAACGACGTACGGAATGATTAGTAGAAAAACAAGATAAGTAATCGAAAGTTAACTTTAATTCGCAATTATTATTATTGACTTTTCCCATAACAATCACATTACACTCACTTAAAAATTTTCACATATAGTAATTGTTTCTGTGTATAATAACTTTCCATATGCCTCTATATAGTTTACCTATTGTCAGTGTAAGCTTAATTAAGTAGGTATATTGCTGATAGTACATATACGGAAACATGCAAGAAATATAACATTAAATGTTTCTTCATAAAGACGGTCTTTTTTCCTAAGCTTTCGGCCAGTTAAAGTGAATAAGAGTTAAAATAAAACTATTGCTGCAATTATGATAAAACTAATCAAACATTTATCAAATTTAAACTATTTATTTAATTTATTGTTTACATAAATCTTGGTTGAGTAAAAATAATTTAAAGTCAATTTGATTACACTACGGTTAAATTTTATTTCCTTATAAATTAACTTTATTATAATAAATAAACGGGGCGTAACTCTATCATTTATACGTGTATTTATGAAATATGCTTCTAAAAAATAATAAGTGTCTTTTAAGTTCCTTGTCGTAATATATAAATTAACTTACCAGACGTGGGCCTTAATGCGGGGTGTAAATGAGCATATGGCAAGGGCAGCTGTAATTGTAAGAGTGGAGGCTCGTCTCTGCAACACCTATAGAGTGCTGCAACGCACCCTGCACATGGTGTCTCCTGGCTCTGTGGCTCCGACACGTGATTATTAGTAGATGTTTCATTATTTCCAAGTATGCTATCTACACTGAACTTTAACTTTGATGTATTTACATCCCCACTGACGGAAGTCATAACCAAAAAATTTAAACAAAATCATAAACCAAACCTTCCTTAACGAACGCAACCGAAAAACTGAGCTTTGCGCGCCGTTATCAGCCTGCGACTCGACGCAAGCGCCGGGGGTGGGCGTGTCTATTGAAATGAAAGGATCTGATTGGTGGAACAGCGCTGGGCGTTGCGCTTGCGCCGCAATGGAGTGCTTTCGAAACTCGAACGACCCAATATTACAAACAGTGCAGTTGTTTACAATAAACTGACTCTTTAATGTGTTTTATATGACTTTGCAACTTCAATTTAATTTTATTACTGCCAAGCTTGCGTCATGTAACAGTGTGGCTAAGCGTTACATATCTATACTAATGTAAACTTGCTTTCCATTTAACAGTAGGTATAATTGAAATTGATTTTAAACAAGCATTTACATTGTACGAATTTATATCGGAGCCTTTTTAAATATGTCTACAATGTTTATATGTACGATAAAGTGATGTAAAATTAAGTAAATTATACAAGCAATTGATCTTTCGTTAGCAAATGAAAAATTTTTAGAAGTAGGTGTCTAATGGGCCGTTTAAATATATAATGGAATACTTCAATAATAACGTTGCTAACATTACTAACAGCTAATGTCATACATAAATCTTGATCTATTAGTAATTTAATCTTGGGTGTTAAGAAAATCACATTTGTATTGAATTGTTTTTACAATAACCATTCGCTGAAATTTGTTTGAAAATTAGTAGTTTCACCTTCATTTGTCTGTCTATAACATTACGTAAATTTAGATAATTTTTTTTCATTTATAGCTAACAAAATTTATTAAAATATGTGTAATTTAGAAGACAAGATTTGATCAATTATTTGTTATAAAAATTCCTTAATTTCTGTCGTACCTAAATGTAAAAAAGTACCTAAAATATGGCAAAAACCAAAATTTCATAATGCGAAGGCAAGAAAAGCGATTTTATTAAAGTTTTAAAGCTTTCTATTTATTCAGGTATGATACATGGAACATAATATGATGTAGACCTTCATATTATGTTAAGCTCACCATAAAGTCGATCGAACAAATAAAAGCGCTATTGCCACCCAAGTTCATTTATTTACAAACAGTGAAGCACACTCACTAACTAATTTTATACGTTGAAACTTAATGTAAGACCGATCAAATGTTACAATCTTTAAATACCTGATGTATCGATTCATTCAAGAACAACTGTTCGCTCTAACTCTAAAATCGATTACGGTTTAGTTTATTTTGCTTGTCAGAAACACCTGTGGTTCGTCCGCGCCACCGATATAGATGCAATCATTACATCGAGATGAGCCGCGTGCCATTGTTTACATAAAATAATTACCGAAGCCAAAGCGCCGAAGTGTATACCTACTTGTAAGTAATAAAATTTTACAGTATCTACATAAACAGATAAAAATCATATATTTTTTTAATTTTACTTTGTATGTGGGTATGTTCACAGCAAACGTATGTAAAAGTAGTGTAAAGAAGCAAGTTAATGTAAAATTGAATTTTAAAATTGAATTTTTATAGTTATATATACCTACTAGTAAAAAATAGTTACAAATTTATAATGTACTTCATTTCACACAAAATTAGCATAAAAATATCATAAAATATACGATTGCAAATTTAACTACATAAATTTTTAAACATAATTTTATTTCCTCAGCAGAATCAAAAAATAGGTACGAAATAAATATCACATCCAAAAAACGTCTGATTTTGCTTCAAAAATACGAGAGATAGTTCAATATGCTCGTCGATTTGTCAGGAATCAAAAGACTTCGTCAAAATAAGTAATAAAATTTAAATTATATGCATCGACTTTATCAACTGTACTTATACGATATTTTCACATAATTGTAACCTGTATACGAAAATATAAAGAAGAATCAACTCTTATTTACTTTCACTTCTTTTTTTGTTTTCACAACTACTGATAAAATCTTTTAAACTAAATATTTCTTCTTTCGTTAGTAATTAAGAACTCGGCCTGTCCCTTCGCTTATGATATTAAATAAATTTAATAAAATATATATTTTTTTATTCATGCATCGGCGGTTGTGTATCAATTTCCTGGTATTTCGCTTAAGGAAAATATTATGAATAAAAAAGAAAACTTATATATCATACAAAATGTAAAAAAATTGGCATAAGCGCTCATATCTGGATTGCGTTCATTTTGAAGTTTGATTTTTACAGTACCTCAAGAGATCATTTGATATTGCGGAAAGCTTGGTTTTCCCGCTTGGAGAAAAAGGCTTTGGCAAATAGGCAGATACACAGACAGACGGACAATAGAATGATCCTATAAGGGTGCTTTTTTTGGGGTTCTGTACCCAAATGGTAAAACGGGACCCCATTACTAAGCCTCCGATGTCTGTCTGAGAGACAGTCTCCTGGCCGTGTCTTATAAATTGTTATAGGTAGGAAGCTAAAATTTTAATAAATAATGTATTTTGAGGACCGTCGTGGCGCGGAGGCGCAACGTCTGCCTGTAACGCGACGGTTTCTGGGTTCGATCCCCAGTCGGGGAAGATGGATTTTTCTATTTCGATTTTCTTCGCTCTGGCAACCTAGGCAAAGCGCGGTGTTGAGTTCCGCCGCTCAAACCTCAATGCCTCGAAAAAGGCGGAAAGCGGGGACGGAGAAAGCAGGGGCTAAGTAACGGAGTATCTTAACACTAGGTTCCACGGTCCCTGCAGTTCCCTATGCCTACCCTGCCATGTGCGGGATAAACCGTGAAGCTAAAAAAAAAGAAAAAAGTTCCGTTACCACTTTGTTGTTAACAAATACTGAAAATTAAAGAAAGTTAAACATTAAGGGGGTCCCCATACAAGATAGTTTTTTTTTCATATTTTTTATTTAATATTTACTGTAACAGGTAGATGTTTCACAGAATATTTACTTACATATAATCATAATAAATAATTGAATAACAATAAAGTTAGTAATAAAGGTGGGCTGCCATACGGAACCCTTCGTGTACGAGTCCGACACGTTTTTGTTTTTATTTTTTTCTCTTGAAGTACGAAACTTTAAAATTTGTTCTTTAAACTTTTAAATTGGGTAATTTAGGTAAAAACATTTCATACATTAATGTTTTGACTAATGAAACAATAGATAATGTTAAAGTTAATGCGAATGAATTTGCTACAGATAAAAATAATAGGTAAATCTGGACACACATTATTTTTTAATTCATTCAATTTTTCAATTTCAATAAGAGGGTCTTATCATCGATAAAGTATATAGCAATAAAATTTAACTCAGATTTTTACACAACAAGTACAAAATACCTATATAACAATCTAAGATTTGCCGTAAACACTTGACGATTAGTGTAAAATATCTAAAGAAAAATTCTGATAGATGTAGGATTATAATAAAATTTAATATAGGTCCTTACAATAAGTTTATTTCGTAAATATTGACACTTTACAATTGAATGTTTATTTAATAATCCATTCACACATAATATAGGCATGATTTGCAAGCAGCACAACTATAAATCATATTTCACAGCTTCGTAAATGCATGTAGGTACTTAGACCTACTGCGGCAGACGCGAACGGGCAGTGCAATTCGTAAACCAACGTCAATGGGATCAAAAGATTTGCCACAAAATGTATTGCATCCACACGTGTGAACTCTCAGGGCAATCGTGAATTATAACTATAATCAGTTACTTCCCAATATTCCAAACATATCACAAACTGGCTGACATTATCTGTATATTTAAATCGAATGTAAACTATAAATCGTACACAAACATGCATTTTTTGTAAAGAAGATGTGCTTATTTGAAGTTACTTATTAATATTGTTATTTATTATGTATAGAGTAAAATTAGAGAACAAAATCAGGAAAAGAAGGAAAATTGAAATCGATATTTTATATTATTACCGACATGGAGGATTAAACATGTTTTAACAAGAAATATTAATAGCTTAATAATTTGTGCACAAGTAATTACACAGCACTTAATACGTTCCATAATATTTTACTTAGATTCGTAACAAGAACAGACTTGTCTCTAGAAGAAGAAAATTTAGCTTTCTACGCAACTGATACGCGCCGAGTCCATCGCAGTTCAGAGGTGTTATGACCGAAGTGTTAGCTTATGGATTATGTTTAAAGTGAGTTCTTTTTCTACCTACATAATTAACAAATTCTTTTCACATGTTATATCCGTTATCAGCCGTTTGTTACGACAAATATCGAACTGATATTGTACCATTAAATCTATTATTAATATTTTAAGAATATTTAATATCAAAATTTAATTTAGACCTCAAATATATAGTTTAGCTTACTAAAAGATTTTTAAGAGTTGCAATTAATATAATTGAAAGTTGTGTAATACATTTTAATAGAACTAATTTATATATCTATATATACCACTTAACTTAAACAATTATAATGACATAAACTTAATGTGGCACAGTGTCTGAATTAATAAGTTGTGTTCTGGGCTCGCAATAAACTTTTGGCCCATTTCCCACTCTGGTAAGCACAAACAATACTTCGATTTCAAGAGGAAAGCATAGGACGGAGTATTTTAATACTTTTTAAGATTTTCTGTCTATCTTGCTGAATGTGGGATACAGCGCGAAAAAGGAAAATATCCATAATTTTTCTTTTAATTATTACAAATAACTATTAATTTTCTTTATATCATTTTAAATCATATGTTTATTAGTAATAAAATGTTAAAAAAAAACTAATTGTAACAATTGTTACTATACGAAATTCTTTAAACATAACCTTTCTCCTGTCCATAAAATCATGGTCCGAAGATATATTGAAAACAGTAAGTTTCATTAAAAAATGTGGCTATAACTGCCAAATCAAGTGAATTTATCACCTTGTGGATATATGATTCGACAAACGGTTGCATTCACAGCTTATTTGCTATTTCGATTCAAATTACTTTCCGGAAATCGTTCTTTGATAAGATTTATTATATCTAAGGCTGATTACAAACAAGACAATCCCAACAATTAAATGACTTAATACATATAGATTTAGAGTAAAATATATTTTACAAAAAATGGTATAAATTAATATTTTATTTGAAAATATTAATAAATTTATAATATAAGTATCTCAGTATCTTATATTAAGTACCTATATTTCAAACATCCTCATAAGAAGTAAATTTAGCAAAAAATATAATAGGCATAATAATAATATATTTACAATTTTATTTAGATAATACTAAGATCACTTGTCACAGAATATTTAACGAATGCAGACTTTGTCTACCCAAATTTGATTATAACTAGATATCGATACGGTGTAATAGTTATATCATACTTTAAAAAACACAGATTATATATTAGCCCTACCGACTTTTAAGTTTCATCAACTAACATCATGTTAATGCCCGATTTCCATTACCGAGATACGCGCTACAATTAGGCCATCCAAACGTAAAGTAGCTGAGTCAACAAACGAAATAACATCCTTCTTGTCCGACACCCGGGAGCGACGCCCGTTCATCATTCAGTCTCATATGGTTTTATTTATAATTGAACTTTTATAGCACTTCCTAAATAGATTTATTGACATCGTAATGTAAGATATGTGAATTTAGATAAAACACTATCAGATATGTGTTTCGGAAGCTTTTAAAATAACATTTACATAAATAAATAAAATGAAATATATTTTATATTAATTTATGAGAGTAAAGTAATATTTTTTATTTATGTATATATTTAGATAATAATTGTTAAGGGCTGTTGTACCATTATTGAGTTCGAATACCACTTTGAGCGGACTCCCACACATTTTTTTTCTTTATTCTAGTAACAGGAAAGGTGTTGAGTTTAGTCGATTAAAATGCAATGTCTCGAAACAGATTGCCTCAGCACTAGGTTTCCTACTCTATTATTAAAGCGTAAATCAGCAAAGCTATTATATGAAGATGTTCATTTTTTAATTCTAATGGCTGCTAACAACACAATAAAAAAACATACATTTATGATCACTTGCTACTATACAATTTTATTTGTCTTTTTTTTAGCTTCACGCTTTATCCTGCAGATACAGATACATATCAGGGTAGGCAGAGGGAAACGTAGGAACTATAATAACCTGGTCTTAAGACGTTCCGTTCTATGCTTTTTCGCCCTTTTCAAGATATTGCGTGTTAAGTGACGGAACTCAATGCCGCACTTTGCCTAGTTGCAAAAGCGAAGAAAATGGAAATAGAAAAATCTATTTTCTTCGAGTCCCCACAGACAGTCGCGTTTTACAGGCAGATTCAGTTACTTGTTTATTATTTGTTTATTTTTTAATTTTCTGTTATTGTTATATTTGGTGTCCAATAAATCATTATTGGACACCATAGTACTCTATTCTGTACGATAGGATCAACAGTCTATATTTTAATAATACAGATTACAAATAGATCACTATTTATTGACAATTTTTTATTCGCATTTTTGTTACCTTCTCGCTACTAAGTACGTCTAAGTAGATGTACAGTTTTTATAGGTAGTTAACCTCCATATTTAATACAATTTTATCTAAGTATCTCATTTAAACTATAATAAAATATATAAATAAAAATATCTGATATAGAAGACGAGAAACTACTTAACAGTTCATAGATTCTTCATGTGGGAGCTGGATCTGTGGTGTTATAGGAAGAGGAGCTCAGCGCAGCACCTGAGGCTTGCGATCCAAGTTTTTGTCTAGAAGGACTCTTTAAATGCATTAATACTCGCCTCCACTGATCGAGTTCCTCCCACTACCTAAGCAAATTCTAAATGATTTAACCAGTGCTACCTTTGTCGTGCGGAACTGTCTACTATAAATAAATTAATAATTGTTCTGGGCATGTCGAGATCTTTTAAAAAAACCAGAAAGTTTTCACTATTATTAGCTCTAGCTCGTACTTTAACCACATATAAATTAATTCTTAACTTATTCCTAAGTATATGTTGCAAGAATAAGAAACATGTATTTTATACCAAACTCCTTAAAACGTAATCAACTAATATCCCCTTCCTAACACCAAACCAAGTTATATAAAAAACTAGATAACTGACTACAAGATATTTTTCATTCAGGGATTGCTCAATTATGTACCAGCTTTATAATGTTGAATACTAAAAATTACTATTTTGCAACGACTTACGAAAAAAAAATATCGTAGTAGGCGATCACTGTACGAGTTGCAAGTGAAATGCAAGTGGCGTAGCTAGGATATTTGCTGCCTGGTGCGGCTTAGGACTAGATGTGACTTTAAAATGGTCACAATATTTTCAGATTTCAAAACACAGTAAAGAGTACATAGAAAATAGTACACAGAACACAGTATTAAAAATTTATATAGATATCATAAATATTTATTCCTTTCAAAATAATAACAACAATTATAACTATTTATAACAACTAATATACGACTAACTTACAACATTAGATTTTGATACAGTATTTGCATCTAGATTGTATTTTTCATTCTCTCATTTTTCTTGTACATTTCTTGATTTTTGGTTGAAAAAAAATTAAAAGAATTAATCGTCAACTTTAATGCCCCTTTCCTTTTGATGCCCGGTGCGAATGCACCGCTCGTATCCCCCCAGCTACGACACTGGTGGAATGGTCGATTAAGCTTACGCATATTTCGTTTCGAGTTATCATTACCTTCCCGGTCCCGAGGCTTAGAAATAATCCTTATCGTACAGATCATGAGAATCAGGAGAAGATTAGGTATATGGTCACATTATATGGTCACAAAATGCGGACATAGTTCCCTCTTGAGATGCCTAGTGACAAAGATGGTCCAACTCTATCTTGTAATACTAAATTCAGAACTTCAGAGAAGAATTTGAGTTTTGAAGTTCAGGTTCGGGTTGACGTGAGGGGTGTGGCTAAGTGCTAGAAGTCCAATGCGAGATATAAAGCGAGATAATGAAATTATTTATTTTCCACAAGAACGGGGGGTGTCGGAAGCAAAACAAAGTTTCTTCTCTATAAATCGTTTTGGTAAGAATATAGAATATAATAAGTTAATGAATTCAAACATTCTTAGTTTATCTTTTCAAATTCACATCATAAATACAATAAAAGTTCCTAAATAACATAAACCTATTTATCATCTTTAAGCTCATTTACTACTAAATATTCAAAATACTTAACAACTTAAAATAAGAAAACAAATCGTCGAAACTCATAAAATAAAAGGAAATACTTATATAAGAAAATCTTTTCTTTATTAAATCGAATAAAAGGCACAATCAATTAGGTGGTATCTCAGCGTTATGTATATAAATCTTTAGTTAATATTGGATGTCTGTGTCGCCATAAATATTAAATATCGACGCTGTTAAAAATATCCTCTTACAGTTTACGAGAGCGCTCACGGACATGTTTACGTACGGGAGGAGGCAATCAATTGACTTTTTTCGTTCATTCTACATATTTATGTATTTTTTTCTCATGCACGGACGCTTTCACAATATGCATATCATTCGAGATTTTACCGCGTCATGCTTTATTGGTGTTCGAATTATTGTAAATCGATATCATTATCGTAAGTTAACCTGTGCATTTTTGAAATATTCCTTTATTCAAATTTGGCACGTAATAGGAAAACAGAAACCTCTATGGTAAAATAAAATTATTTAATAAATAAGAATATGCCAATATGTGTTCTTTAAACGAAATTCCATTGTACCTAATTGTCCTACCTATGACACCTATGATATGAAGGTTCTAAGAAAGGAATTACTATGTAGATATTTGAATTTTTTAAGCTAATGCCATCTTGTCATTCTTGAAGTCAACTTATAAACAGATTATTAGAAGTTAACACATCGTTCATATAGTTAATCAATCTAAAAATCTAAGCATGTTATATTTTTTCTAATATGTGACAACATTTTGTCAAAATAGACTAAAAACTTCGTAACAAGGAGAGAAAGAACTTTGCTAAAAGGCAAACCATAGATGTCATAGCCGATATAATTTGAATTATTTATAACAAAATCCTTTAACGATGATAAAAAGGTGGAACACGCAAACAAATGTTTTAATTTTTTTTCTGTATTATAATCAATAATTAACACTGACATACTATTCTTGATATGCTTTTCTCCAGCTTACGTATAATTAATCTCAAATACTCACATTTTTTATACTATCGAAATATACATAAAACTAACTCTTAAAAAGCATTTTCTTTTCAAATTTCACACTATAAATGGGTATACTAAGTGTAGGTATACGTAATTCCTTTTTTAAGGTAAATGTTAAACGGAAATTTAAAAGATGACAACCATTATATATGATGTTTATATTAACAACATTTAATAATTGAATTAATAAATTTTGCAATCAGAGTACTTTAGCTTAGTGAGCTTGTAAATTTATTTAACTCAGCCCTCACGACACGGAACTCATATACTCGTAACGAGGAACACCGGTCGATAGATATTAATCACATTTCTCACCTTTTACTTACATATTGTTACTAAACAGAGCCCAAAGACCCTATAAACAGCTCGATAAATCTCTTAAGCCGCCTACGACCTCTCGAACACATATTAATATTTAATTGTAGACGCGATATCATCAAACGGCGCATAGCTAACTGTTAATAAAGTGTATTGTTGACGTGAATTATCTTCATAAGTATGCCGAACAAGGCTGGCTCGAACACGGCGGGAAGGTTATTTTGTACCAAGCGATACTTTTATATGGACAATCAATGGATTTTCGTTGTTATGTGACACTTACATAGCTAAGACAAGTACACATTATATTAGTACTCATAATACATTTTATAAACCTCCTTAATTGTTTTACATTTTTAATTTAATAATCGCTTATATTTTATAGAAATATGTGTATTGCAAAATAATAATAAAATACCATACCATGTTTTCTGTACTGGAAATAAATATTATGAAGAAGAATATCGAACGATTCCTTAATAGGAAAGGCATGATCAGTTAGAGTATGTCGCCTGGGGAAAAGCTCGAATCCAATAAACGCTATAAATAACAGCATCGTGGTAAACTCCACGGATCCTATA
The DNA here is from genome assembly GCA_037178615.1 of Dione vanillae. NCBI lineage: Eukaryota > Metazoa > Arthropoda > Insecta > Lepidoptera > Nymphalidae > Dione > Dione vanillae. The sequence goes on from JAZFAU010000077.1 coordinate 64,179, forward strand.
ACAGCTTATACAGCTTATATTATCTGTTCATACATAACAATAATAAAAAATAAATAATTACGCCGATAACCGTACATCATGTTTATTAGTTCCGATAAATAACACGAACTATGGAACTTGATCGACTAATGCGCCGTTGTATATTTATTGTAATTAGCCGCGTCTCGTGTGGCGCGCCCATCAAATGCTTAAACTGTTTATTAAGAACTAATAATATTTGCATAATCATATTTTATAACGTTCCTCCATGAAATTTAATATCGATCTAAGAATCGTTATAAAAAAATTAGCTCGATATGTTGATTTTTATAGAAATAGCTAATATGTAAATGACATTTATTTCCATCAATAACTTTATGATTTATATTCATTATCTTCCAATAGGCCATTATGATTTAAAAATTTTATGAGTTTTTTATTGCTGAGATTTTTAGGAAAGTATCATCGTAGCTTAATTACCAATATATTGGCATATTTAACGATTATGGATTGTGGAGAGCTATTTTGTAATAGATTTCCCATTTATTTTCAAATAATATCAGTTATATATTTACAAGAAAAAATTCTTCATATTTCTTTATCAATTAACAAAAATATTTTAATTAAAATATATTTACAAAAATAAAAAGCGACTGGCTTAATCCCGCAGTCTCTTTGCATTTTTTAATTATTTTTAGTAATATGTAGTACCTATATATTTTTACTGGACGTTGGAGAGCTTCTCTCACACAAATTAGATGTAAAATCTTAGAAATTTCATTAGCTATATAAAATTTGCATACTAATGACTTACTAAATCAATGAAATGTCTTTTTGAGATACATTAAAATCCTGTATAGGAAAGCAGTTACTCAGATATCGCCGTAGATATTGAACCGTTATGTCAAACCAGCGCTATAATCGCCAACTAGTTGTTCGCGCAAAATGTGCAAAAAATCACAAAGGTTATACGCGTGTAAATCACAATAAAAGTCCTGAGAGACGCCTGAGAGACCGCGGAGGCTGGAGACGAATTATGATTGCCGCAGGATGGCCGTAAACTACACTACGGTGTGCGTTCTACCACACTAAATCTGGACGTTACATATTTACGAAAAATATATGTTTTCGGAAAAATGCATATATGACATCTAATATGATATTTTTATATAAGTAAATAAATTCTATAAAAAATACTTTTTATTTTTTGTTAGCCTTTTATTGATAAGTAGTAATAAATTGGAGTACTACGAATATTATGTAATTATACTATTAACAAGATGTCATCATACCTAACTTTAACTCTATATCTAGTTAAAAATTCAATATTGTTAGACACAAACAATCTTTAAAATCGCTTAACTATGCTAAACTTTATATGCAAATTATCAAATATGTTACTAAAATCCATACTAATAGTACTAAAATCCATTCTGGTTATGCTTAAAAAAGGGTCCCTTAAATTCCTCGATAGTGGGACGATTAAGACGACATTTTTTAAAATGAATATAACTTTAAAAGTCAATGTATTAAATAAAATTAAAATTCAATAAGTAAGTAATTTAAGAAAAGCAATAAAGTAGAGAATGAGTATTTTAAAGCGTGGAGAGCCTAGTTAGGGCGTGGGGGGTGCGAGGTGTCCGGCGCGCGCAGCGTGCGATAAAGCAGGGCGCCGCGGGGCCCCCGGACCTCCAGCATGGTGGAACACCAATAGACGTTATATGGATATCCTTTTACAGAACTAAACCTCGGAAAATATTTTATATCAGCTTATTATATTATATTGCCGTTGAGCCTTCCCCTGTGCTGTCACAGGGGAAGGCAAAAAAGATTAGTAATTTGTTTTAGCCATAATAATCATTTTCGTTAACAGAAAACGTGTTTACAGATAACGAACTTTTTTGTACTCAGGTAACTTAATAGTATAACTTTTAACCCTCAAGATTAAGTAAGAAAAATTTAAAAAAAATGTGATTAAATTCCCCACTGGACCACAATGTTTTCAAGGACAGAAAAGTCATAAATCCGCAATATTTTAAAAAAATCTTTATTGTAAAAATTAGTCATATCCCCTTTATGACATCGCCTTATCTTTGGCCGGCCGTGTCGTGTAAATAATAATTAATTTTATTGTAAATGCTTATATTTTATTGCGGGATTTGTCAACAGAGTGCGCGATGTATTTTGTTGCTTGAGATATTTATTGTAAGTTTCTTAATGTAAACTCTAAGTGTATACGCATGTACGGACAGTAACTAGCCATTAGTCTAGTATATAATACGTAGGCACTATTACTAAAGGTTCACTATATCTGTAAGAGGCGTTATGGTGTTGTGAATTAATATTCGAAAAGCAATATTTATCACGCTAGTGGGATACTTGTACTAACAAATCCTAATGACGTATAGTCCCACTTAGAAATTTTAAAATGTTAACTTTTTCATGTAACTAAATATTTGCTGAAAAGCGACGAATATAACTATCTTCTAGTTCTAATGACAACTACATACACATATGTTATTAGAAGATGGAACTGGATGGACATATTTATAAAAAATATTAATCTTATTTTTCTTAAATAATTAAAAGCTTTATATCGTCACTTCAACTTTTAATGTGACTTAACCAATGTTATATAAGATAGATGCCTAAAAATACTAAATTTATGTGTATGACTGAAATTCTCGCCTTAAAAATATTTCCAAATATTAAAATATATATTTAATATATTAACATAAACGAGAACACAGCGTAAAGACAATATGTTACTAAGAATTGCAACATAAATCTAGATACAATTTCACGTCAGTGTCTTATTAGAAAAGGATTTAAATATAATCAATTTCTTTTCCATCGCAATAATAGAAAAATTACGTTATTATGTGTATTTAATTTATCTTAACAATTGATTCATAAAAATAAAAGTATTTTCCCTACTATAACATATTTCCTTTGAGTAATTGTTAGCAGTTTAATACTTATTTATTCTTACATGGTTTTCTGCGATAACATCGTGAATTCGTCGACTGCAATCACGACTCCAATTCCTTTACGAGGTGATTTCAGTCAAATTCAATTTAGTTTTAAGTCCCACCATCGTAAACCTTTGACCTGAGTGCCATTTTGTTTCCATTTATATCACATTAATGCGAATAGTGACTATAATACTAATAAAATGAACATGGAACGATTGCTATCTCTTTTATATGACATCTTTGTGGCATACAAGTACATTTGTACTCAATATGGAAGCTTTGAGGAAATACATGATTTAAGACACAGCAAGAATTCTCACATATAAATATAAGTGATTCCATACGTTTGTATGTCACTCAGTTGAACGGTTGTAATATAAAAATTGGGCCAGCAGGTATTGCAGTTTAGTATGTATGTACAAAAAATAACGAAATTTCACCTTCGTAAAATTTAAATGGTATCTAAATTACAATTTTATGGACCTAAGTATCAATTTGTAATTATAAAATTTGTTGTGATGGCCTCTTTCACTAGTATTTTAGGAATTGTTTTTGTTGTAGGCTTACTTCGGTTGATACGGGTTCTTAATTTTGACTTACGGATTATTTTTCACGCTTTATCCCACACTTGGCAGGGTAGGTAGAGGAAACTCTCAAAACTACAGGAACCTAGTGTTAAGACACTACGTTGCTTATTCCCTGCTTTCTCCGTCCCTTTATTACTAGCTGACTCGCAAAGTAATGAGTTAATCTAGTACGTTATTATATAAGCAATTTTTTTTATTTATTTATTCAGCAAGTCTTATTTTATTTTAATATGAAATAAGGACGTCTGGAGACCGTCTTGCTTTTTATTATTTAACAATTTTAGACAATATTAGGGTAAACTTGCCTAATTCGTACCACTTAAGGAGAACCTCAAATAATTTGGAAAAGAAGGAAAAATACATAGATATTTATATAAAGTTATTAACTATAACTAATGTTCTATAAGTATATCAAAATAAAACAACGTAAATCTTTTAAATTTCTGAAAAATAAGCAAATTTCAAAAACTTAAAAAAAGTACGATTTAAGAACATTCGTCTTAAATCGTACTAGTATATTCTTAAATCGTACTTTGAGATCCTATCATTGGTTTACAATATTAAAATTAAAAATCTTAGTAGATAATGTATTGAATGCTAGTACATTAGTATTTAGTAATACAGCCAGTTGTTTCTGCCAATTCCTGTCCGTCATCACAGTAACATTTAATTTTTTTTGTTGTTCCTGCACATAGCTTATGTATCCATAATTCACAATTACTGCATTTAATCATGTTTTCTTTGTTTCTGTTGAATAATGTTGTAATCATCATCCAACAGTCATTTTCATCTTGTTCTTGTTTCTATTTCTTGTTTTTTTTTAGGTATTTTCGTTTTCTTTACATTTAGCTTCTTTGGTATGGTCTTCTTCTTGGTTTCTTCTACTTTAACTTCAAGCTCTTGTTTATATGGACTTCCTGTAATAACAAGAGTGCCTTTGGCTTTTCTTTTAACTGGTTTTAATGTCCCAGAAGTGAATTTATTGACAACAATACTCCAAGTGTCTCTAGAATTAGCTTTGAAGAAAGAATGTAGTTATTTTTCTTCTATATTACCTTTTAAACATTGATCTTGCTGTTTTTTTTGACATGTAGCCCTAAAATAGTAATAAAATAATTGGATATAAATAAAATACAAAAAAAAAACTAAAAATTAAAATGAAATTATAAATAGTTTTCCAAAATCGTACCGGTACGATTTAAGAAGTTGCTGCGAGTACGAAATAGGCACAAGTGCCAACTGAATTTCAAATCTGCTACAAAAAAAAATGTCAACAAACAAGGGAGTTTTATTTTGTGAAATACATTCATAAATATACGCATAATTATATTATAATAAGGTAAACAGCTTAAGAACGATATACTTATAAGACAGTTCTTGTGACATATGCAAAAAAACTGTTCAAAAAGTAAGAATAAACTTACCTGCTTTATATTTTAGTCGGGAACAACGTAACAGATTTGTATTTGTCATATGGCAATATGACCGCCAGTTCTTTATATTTTATGGTACTAAAGGCACTAATAACTATTACCCAAGTCGAGATATAGAGGAGGTACGATTTAAGCGCAGGTACGAATTAAGCAAGTTTACCCTATTCATGAGATTTTAATTTTGATTTCATCATAAAATTGTCCATATGAATAAATTTATACTATTTAGTATTGTAGCATGCCTTTATAATGATTTAATTATGTAAATGTATTTCTATAAGAATTTTATACTAATTATGTTTATTTTAAAAACTGTATACATTGTTTAAATAATACATTAATATTTATTACTATTTTATTATATTTATATACATATTTTGTCCTATTTTGTCTGTTTGATTGTGCGTTTGTGCACGCTAATCTCAGAAACCTATAAAAACGCAAATTTCACCTTTGTATTACTATTGTACTATTAGCATTACGATAAAGTTGACCAAAAGTACTTCAAATACATCAACGCAATTCTGTTTATTAAATGAATAATTGTATAGTTCACGAGGGACGTCGCGGGTGGGTTGCTAGTATAAAAAAATAATAATAATTAAAAATTCTATCTAGAAATAAGACAAACTGATGATAAAAACAAAAACTATTTTTAATACATATCTAGTATACAAAAAGTGTTTACTTTGCTGTGTGAAATTTTTAAAAGTAAGTTATGTCATGTTTTGGATAACTTCATTGTGTAGTAAACACTCGAGACTACTGTAAACAGTTCCCATACTTGTAAATTGTAACAAATCATAAGCAAATCACAAGAGGAGGGTGAGTTCTTATCTGTAGGTACCATCACTGAGATAATTTAGAGCTATTCACTTAACAATTTGAGTCTTCAGTTTACAATAATGTGTTTAAAATATTTATAAATGAATCAACAGTTCTCAGCATCTGTTAATAATAAGAAACTTTGTATGGAATATAATATACAAAAATACTAACTATACTTAAATACATAATAATCAACAATATTTAAAGTTTATATACTATAATCTATAAATATATTTGCTTTACAATGTATAATATATTTACGTACAAAATAACAAAGGAATGTTAAGATTATTTCATACTTACATAAAAATATTATAAACATATCGTCTATATAGATATGCTAAACGATTTCATTACTAACAGATGTTATATTTCACATAATATTCTTTGTAAATTGGTATACATTACAGAAATTATTTTTAAAGAACGAGAAGCGGTTGTGCGTTAATATGTTTTAACGAAGTACGTTGGTACCGGTCTGTAAACAGTAGATCTCGCCCGATGACAGATCCACCGCAGAACCCCTCATTACCAGCATATACACAGCCAACCAAAATATCATAAAATCTTCCACTGTTTAACCTAAAACACACTCTATTAATATCACAATAAATTCAATATTCTTGGAAAGGCAGATCTAGCGAATCTCGAGTGGACGATACAATAGCATCTTTAAAACGAAGATAGAGCTATTATTAGGTGTTAGCAAGATTATTTGACAGTTTCAAAACGTTTACAGGCTGTAGGTATAATGCGGGGCAATCTGGCTTCCTGCATTTAATGTAAACACTGTTTTGCCATGAATTCACTAAAATTTATTGGTAATTTTGAGTAAAGAAGTTTTATAATCATACATTATTTAGTACACATTAAACAAAGAATTTGCCGTTTTTTAAAATATAAATAACAAAATATACTATATACGTACATAGCACAGTGTACTTTCTATTTAATGTTCTCTTCCATTTAATTCCCACAAAAAACAAGTATATTATTTATAACTTAATTCATTTCATTAGACCAGTTCTACATTTGGTTGCTTGTGCTCCACTTAGTGTAACCTTCGCATATATGTAATAACGCTGTAAACAGTTCCTCAGGTGGAATGTCTATATCCCTTAACTCTCTTTTGTGTATCTTCCGACGCCCATAAGAAGTGAAAGTAGCTTGAGGCCTCTTTATCCCTGCATTCACGAAGAAGGTCGGGGTTGGAGTAGTAACAATTGTATTTTGTTTAGATTTAACAGCTTGTACTATTAAGCACAACAGATATCCACCAAACGCTAAGAAAGCTAAGGTAGTCACTGACATTGAAAAAATATTGCTAATTTTTCCGTATCCTCCTTTCTTGTAAAGACTTTCTTCATATTCCATCCTTTTAATGGGAGGTGCTTTGAAAGCCATTGCTTGAGCACCGAAACTTTCAATGTAAGATGGTGTTGTCTCAGTCACATTGTTGTATTCACTAGAAAAATCTTTCAATGAGCTCTTAAGCTGTAACAATTTGTCGATAGAGAGTTCGTTGAGATATTGCACTTCTTCCGTTGTCATATCTGCAGTTAAGGTTTTTATAAGAGTGCAAATTACAAGAAAAGGCAACATTTTGTCACGTTGTTACCTCTAGGAAACTGAGGTTAAAGTATGGTGCAAATATTATCTCAACTACACAAGTTTATTCTGGTCTACTGAGCGCAACGTACATAGCGGATTTATAATGAACTTTGCCAATAGACGATTCTTAAGGAATATAACTACAATCAGTCTTATATAATATCAATTTATTATACGATAAAGTAAATTTTAGAGTTTTATTATCGGTTTCCATGTAACGATGCCTTGACTTTATTTTTATAAAAACCATTACAAGTAAAATAATCGAATTTAAGGTTAAATTTTAATGAAATCAATATCGCGCAAATATAAAAATAATAATCCTTAAAAACACATTTTCCTAAAACGTTAGGTAAGTGTAATCTTGCTTCACATCGTTGAACTCTATTGTTCTTATATCTTGATGAAAAGAAACCATAAATGTACAGTCTGATTTCAATTATATATATATATATATATATATATATATATATATATATATATATATATATATATATATATATATATATATATATATATATATATATATATATATATATACATCTGACTTTTTTACTTTATATTTTTCCTCTACATATTGACGCCGAAGTATAAAATTACACATTGCCTATGCATTGTGCAATGAGATTCAATTGCGAAATGAATTTTTATAATAAAAAAACATTTGCAGAGTGACGGGACTATGCACCTCTCTTCGTATTCGAGAGCGGATTTCACAGGTAGAGTGAAAAATTAATTAAAAGCTTAAAAGGATTTACAACAGGACATTTATCAATTTTGCATCTACATAGAACGTAACCCTACGATGACGGTCCACAGTACATACCTGTTTCAGAATTTGTTCATATACATAATTTCATGCAAGAGACAAGAGGTTAAACCACATAAAACTTTATTTTATCTATTGTTATTAATATAATTTCGCATAGCAATCTGAAATATTATTATCACTGATACTGGAATACTTGAGAATAAAATTATGATAAAATGCAAGTAATAGATATTATAAACAATGAAAGATGATTCATGGGAGCTACTTAATGAGCAACTAAAATATGCCAAAATAACAGTCTATTGGATCTGGAAAGCAAATTCTGTGCTTTAAAGAAGACTTCTTGCACAGTCTAGTCATATATACGGCTAGTGACATCTATCGACACATCTTAGAAGTAGCATTTTACTTTATTTATCGTAAATTGCTTAAAAAGGACTTTAAAAATACAATGTAATATAAAATATATCTTAATAAATTTATTATTATAAAACAACCTGTACTAAAGTAAAATAATGTCACCAAAACTTTATGCTCTACTGCCATGCGCTTGCGCAGCCATCACATCAAGTATCGAAGCATAACTTAAACCTAAGCACATGCCAAGCTGTTATAGTTTCGTACGGTCTTTTAAGATGGCGTCACTGGTCTTATACTTTATTTTATTTAAATTCGTTGCAGCGAATGAAAACTACAGAAGTGATAATATTTTACATCATTTGAACAGTGGAATTAAATTTGCTAAAGAGTTTTTGGGTTTGTATAAAATAAAAATATATGTTATATAATTTTATTATAAAATTATTAAATTTTATATTTTTATCTTTTTAAAAATTCTTATGTAACTACTTGCTGGTTCTTCGAAGATACTTTCTCACAGAATTTACAGTTTTATTTTAATTTAACTTAAATGTATTTTTAAATAATTTTATAATTTTTGTAGGCTCGGAATCGGTTGCATTGAAAGTGGCAGATTTTGTAGTTCGTGCGTTTCAACCAGATGCTTCCCCGAATAAAAAACAACCACAGTCTCAAAGTTATCAGGGCGACAGTAAAGAGAACTATGAAGAAGGAATAAAACCCAGTTACAATATTAACGAGGTTCCGTATTCTGAATCACCATTGCGCCATTTAGTGCGACTCTTAGGACTTCAGCCTAACCAAATAAGTGCAGTTGCTGTAAACGCACTTATTTTTGTAGCTCAAATGGTAGCGTTTTCTTTTAAATACCATATTTTATAATTTATTTCTTTGTACTTATAAAATAGTAGTAAAATTTGTCAGCAAATTACATAACAAAAATTGAAATATAAATTTACTATCGTTACATAAAAAATTGTTAACCTCTTAAATATTATATAATTACGACTATACTTTTTCTCATTAAAGTAATATTTTTAGATTACTACATTCCTAGCTGGACCAAGGCGGTCAAATAGGCCTTACAGATCAGAGGATCTAACAACGTGGATTCTTAACAAGCAATCCCGAAAGCTCCAAGATCTTCTAGAAGTTGCCAGAAACGATTCATTGCCTGAACAAATAGAGGAGATGATAAAAGAGCAATCTGCAGAGGAAACCATTTGCATCCAACTTTTAGTGTGCAAAATAACGCCTTTTGTAAATAAAATGCAAGAGGCTGTATTCAGTCAAAAAGATGGCAAAGTGGACAAAAAATTACACGGTGCTGCTTTCATGTATCAACATTTACCTACACCAGAAGAGATTAATGATAAAAATGACGTTTGTGAACGAAAATATAAGGATTGTAAATTATATGAATAATTTATTAAGTTGGAAGGTTTTTAAATATTTTAATTTTTATAATATTTTAACTAACTTTTTATTTTGTACGTAAATGTATGTTTTATTTTAATTAATAAATTGTATTACATAACACTAATTTAAGTTTACTTTAAGCTTATTGATGCCCGCAGATTCATTTGCAAGAATTTTAATGATTATGTATTTAGCATATCATATATTGTTTCAGTTTTAAAAATTACATAATACCTTATAAATTATATTATACACGTCGAGGCCTATTAGCTCTAGTCAATATAGAAAAATATTCATTCAAATTAAGTAGCTTAGAAATGTGCAAGCATGCAATCATCAACTCATTATATTAAATATAGATTTAAAAATAACATGTTATGCAAAATTGTTTAGTTGTCAAATATTTGGTATCAGTGGCGTACCTACCTACAACTTTTGCCACCCGGGGTGATCTCCAGTTTGCCGCCCTTTCTATTATAACTCAATCATGTAATGGTTTTTATAAATTAATACACATAAATAAATTATTCAGTTATACACAAAGCAATTTTTTTTAGATATATTTGTATGCACTCGTAAATATATTTATATCTTGTCTACTCTTCTAGCTTTCTTATCTTCTTCATAATTTTGTAGTCTTCATTGACTCATTGTAGAACATAACATTGTTCACACTTATGGGAGATATAACTAAAAAAAATGTATAGAAAACGGCAAAGTCATTTTACTACTCTTAATAGCAAATAGAGTAACAGAATAACATCTATATCTATAATACGTAATACATAAACTCTCCAAATACCCTGCCACCCTAATAATTTGTTTCACTCTTCACTGTTAAAAGATTGATCAAAATGGTTTATAAGCAATTTATTATTTCAAATAAAATTCTTCAAAACGGACTGAGTATATTTATCTATTTGCGATTCCTGAAATTGAAACTTCGTCAGTATTTTTGTCTCGTTTAGATTTTGTTGTTTGAAAAATATAATTCTTATGCCGGTGCCCTAATGCATTGCAGACCTTGTAGACCAGGGGCAAGAAAGTATTAATCTCTTTTGTAACCAAAAACACCGAGTTAAACTTTATATATGTACGTAAATTACTCTATTTTTAAAAAAGCACAACACACTTCAGCAACCTCACGCTACATAATTAAACTGAACTAAGTAAAACAAAGTACTATATTTGAAAAGAAAATACAATTGTATTAATTTGCATTAATTTTTAGTTTGAAAATTTTGATGGCACAATAAGAAACAAAGGTGTAGCTATATTTTGGGAAAAAAAATAAAGAATCCAGAACAACGTCACTTCGAAAACCCAAAGACGCACAGTAAAAATAAATAAAAATTAAGCCACGACACAACTTTGAAAACAACGCAAAACGAAACAACGCAAAGCGAGGTATTGGTGGAAATCAAATATTAAACTTATAATCATCATTTATTATTCAAGACAAAAAAATGAAATGAATAAGTTGCTTTTTACAACTATAAGTAAATATAAAAAATGCCACCCCAAGATATGTGCCGCCCGGTGCGGACGACGCAAATATAATTTTGGTCACGCTTGCATTTAATGCTTTCGCGCACTTAATACATAAATGTTATAGTACAAGCGGATATGTAAGTAGCCGAAACGTATTACATAATATAAATAAAAGACCAATGACCTCTTGGACTATGCATACAAGGTAATTACTTTTTAAATTAACCATTATGTAAGATGTCTGAGGCATGAGACTGCGTGGCGTGGGACCAGGACTAGTTTGGAAATGTAAAAGTTATTAATATTTGTCTTCCCATTCTATACTAATATGATGTAATCAATATGTCTTTCAATTCAACAAATGTTGTCATAGTTTTTGGTTAACTAATCACTTAACTGTTTATGTTTTTATCAAAGGTTTTGTTTTAAAAAAAAAAACATATTTTTAGATGTATAAAAGAAAAATGTTTCCACTTAAACTCGTGCTATGCTGCGTTTATTTATTTTTCATGGTTTAGCTAGACTAGATCTTACTCTGATTCGATATAGGGTGCATCAACATGCATCTGTAATTTAGATTTTGCCCAAGTTTAACAGCTATAGCGACAAATAAAACCAAATCCGTCAAAGTCCATATACAAAAACAAAATCCAAAAAAATATATGAATTTTAAAAGTAAATTAAAATTGACATTTGCTTAAGTGATATAACTTGTATTATCTTCGCCACAGCTTGCATTTTTATTAGTTTGATTACAAGTATATTTAAAAAAGTTTACAAAAAACTTTCCAGTAATGGCTAATTACTTACGGTCACATATTTGAAAAGTGTGAATTAACAAATGTCAATAGCATAAAAATTGTGTAATAATAGATGATGCAATAATTAGATACTAGCAGATCGATGATTGGCGAGTCGATTACGTAACGCACACGAGAAGTGGCTGCTGGAAGAAAGTTCGTCGACAGAAAAAGCTCCATCATTTCTACGTCAGTCAAATTATTTTGATACTTCGATTCAAAATAAAATGTTTCAATTTATATATAAAATGTTAAAAATTTGTGAACGACATATGGTTATTTGAACAACTTGGCGTATTTAGTTAAAATAAATTTGGTCAAAATAATTATTGCAGATAAACTGAGTATAAGAATTTCATGATAGTCACTCAAATTAAATTTCCCTTTAATTCTTATATTAATGTCGAGCAAAAAGTAAAATGATGAGATAAATATAGACATTTTGTTCACAATCAGAGGAGAAAGTGTTTTGGTCACACGACGCAGTCGGCCAAAACCTTTAAACAAAAACACTGACGCAAATCACGAACATTCACCTTAACGATACTTAATAACAAAACAAAAAGTAGCTTAACTTTTTATTTTGTTATTAAACTTACCTATATAGTTGTAGTATATAAGATCTATTTTTAATTATTATTTTGCTCCATAAGTATTTATGTTTGCCGCTTATCTAATTTAAAAATAAAAAAAAAACATATTTTTTTATTCATCTCTTTATATACATACATAAACATGACGTAAATAATAATAAAAATGTTTTGTTAAGACTAGCTAATAAATAATAGTTTTCAATTATTCCTAAATACTAATAATAATATCTACTATATTTCTTTTACTTATTTCTGTCAAAATTCTAAGTTGGTTAAGTACATTACTTTTGATTTGTTAGAAGGAATTGTATAGGAATTAATAGTGATATTTTTTATAGGATGAATCACATTAAATATTTTCAAAAAAAAATATTTTTTAAAAGTATACAAATATCTAATCTTTTACAAAAGGTAAACAGTCATAAAATTAGTCAAATAATACTTGCCAAATGCCTTGCCTTGTTGCCTTGGACTATTAAGATATAAGTAGAAAATTAGGTATATATATTTTCTGTAATTAGAGGTATGGTTGTGGATTTCATCATCAATCGGCAGAAATTATTTTCTTCAAATATCGCAACAGAAAGTGCAAAATAGAGACCGTTAGTGAAAAGAAATATTTGTTTAAAAAGAAAAGAAATATTAATTATAAAGAAGAGGCTTTAAAAATACACATTTTTTTATATATTTTCACGTGTCATCTTATATAAAGGAAGGAAATTAACATATTAAAATTAATTTACTTAATTTTTATAAATTCATCAAGTCATGGTGGCTAAATATTAATAATTATTAAAAAAAAACAATAAATACAAATTAATATAAATAGATAGGTACACAGAATATGATGACTTCGGGAAGCTTACTTATAATACAATAAGTACGTAACATACTTTTAAGTACAAGTGGGTCAACACATTACACATGTGAAAATATTGGAAAACAATAACATGGAGGTACCTATTTCCTAGACTTTTCTCTTCTCATGAAGTTGTAATTCAAAATCATAAACCATTGTCATTTTGTACCTACGAATGATGCGTTCTAGTTCACATTTGAGTCGCAATTTTTACTTTCTATGTGACATTACTCTAAAATCATTATCACGAAATTATAATTTTACCAAAATGACGTAATTTTTTATTTTGTAATGTAAATTTGTGTATTAATCGCTTTTCTAAATCAAATTGTGTAGTTTGATGCGCCTATGGTAATCGGAATGCGGCGTGTCCTTCTGGGTCACGGCGATAATAGTCTGTCATTGACCACTAAGAATGAAAGCCAACATTTCGCTGTCCTACTGCCCTACTCAGACGTTACACTCGATAATATTTTATTTACATTTATTTTCCACATTTTTCCGTTAATTTGATAATATTTGGTTTCCTACAAAAATTTCTCTTTTTAAACTTGTTTGGCGTTGTGATTATAGGTACATACATATAAGAATATATAAGAATGAATCATTACATATATCTAATTACCTATGTCTCTAAATCTGTGTTTTGCTGGAATCGTCAATATCTGTATGCACATACGAATTAAATTGATTTCTGTACTTGCAGAGGTTAAGAAACTTAATAATAGTAATTGAAATATTTGAAAATTAATATATTTGAAAAATATTAATAATAAGTACCTAATATAAAAAATTTGTAAAATAATAAAAAGGTAAACAAATAAAAAGTGTCTGTACATTGAATATAAAAAATATGCACAAATTCGTAATAACATTTATAGAATTTATGACTTGTTTGTCAGTCTGTTTGTAAAAGCACATTTTTGTACTGAAATTTGAATGAAGCTTCTTTTAATAATATTTGTTTATTAAGCGTTTAAGTCAGGATCCAGGCTATAATTTATTTTGAAAACATATATACCTGACGCCATACTCTAGCTTAATTTTGAGAAGAAACGCATTTTTCGTTGATACAAATCAGGCACTTGGAACACTAGAACTAGAACTGTAATCAGTCAAAATATAAGAAATAAGGAAATGGTTTTTGAGCTTAAACTTTTGACAAGTAAAAAAAATCTGGAATATCTTATGATGAATGAGAAATGATACGAAGCAAGTAATGGCACCTTAACAATAAATGTTAAGCGTAGTTTATCTTTTTAACTAACATTTTGAGATATCAGAATCAAACATCATACCAGATAAAAACTAAAATATTAAAATAAAATTGACGAATACCGACGTGGTGCAGAGGTGCAGCGTCTACCTTTAATCACCACGGTTTATGGACTAGATTCCCACGCAGGGAAAATCAATTATTTCATTTCCATTTTCAATAGGCAAATCGAAAGGTGGAAAGCGGGGAATGGAATGTCTTAACATTTGGTTGCTACGATTCCTGTGGTTACCCTGACTACCCTGTTACGAGCGGGTAAAGCGTGAAGCTGAAAAATAATAATAAATATAATAAATCGGGTGAAAGGGATCATAACGTCCAGTCTAAAGTCCATCTACAAGACGAAAATAAATCAAAATACAGTAACTAACAATTATTACTTAGCTTGAATTACTTAAAATAGATAAACGATAGAAACAAGGACAAATATGCTAGTTGCATGCAAAATTTACATAGCAGGTAATCCAGCGACGAAAGGTAAATGAACTTGGTTCACAACATGTAGGTACTTTATAGCGCCCTTCGTGGTCATAGAAATTGCTAACATTAATGAGAGCTTGGCACGATTAGATACTGCTTGTTCCGCGTATTTTACATCATATACATAACTTAGCATCTAATTGGTCAGTCATGTATTTAAAACCTATATAATCCAAAAAAACATGCATAGGACATGTCTTCGCATAATATTAAATTAAAAAAAATGTGTCTGAGATAGCTTTCTTTTATTATAAGTTCATACTTTATTCTTATAGGTGAATATATATACATACAGTTAGTTTACCTAGATAGTTACGAGCATACATCTATTTTTTAATTATAAACAAATTAACATAACAAGATCTTAAATCTAGTCCTAAGAGTAAAGAGTTTCTTAACCTTGTACAAGTCAGAAATAGAGTAAGTAATTACTATGATTAAAATATAACAGCACACATTACAACAAATACATCAAAAAATTTAAACTTACTTTCTCTTTTTGTTTGAGAGTTTTGTTCCATTCATAGTAAAATAAAACCGTTGATTATTTAAATGTTAATAATGTTATGAGATGACCCAGAAGATAATTTCTATTTAAAATTCATGTACCTATTTATTGCAAGTAACTACATGTACAATGTTAAATGAAATTTTATTATTGACTATGACTTTAATGCAACAAACAAAACTTAGTGGTGAATTCGAATAACTTTTGGAAAATATTTATCACCAAGTGCTCTAGAAAAAACGAAGTAAGATAACTCTTGCTAAGTTGTTAGTTGTGTAATGGGAATAAATCTATGCGAAACTCTGAAAGACGAAGTGACGTTTGGTTCTTTTGCTTAGCGTGTAATAAAGTGTTTATGTTTGAAAAACGATGTAATTTTAATATATATTATATTTTTAAAACAAATAAACACAAGACATAAAATAATTCGTGCCGGCAATTTAATTTGTAATTTATATCCGTGTAATTAATATTAAATGTATTTTAACCTCTTTGCCTATTTTCACAAAAGTGCTTTTAAAATGTTGTAGTAATCATTAAATATTTTATCGTTAGATTCACTAAAGTAAGCCAAACACGCATTCCAAATTTACAGTTACCCTCCAAGCACATGTAAATTGACAAACATACTCTTGAGGTCGCCGTGGCCGCCCATATAAACGTTACACATTAGTGTGAATTAGGGATAATTTAGAAATCTAACTTTTTAGTCATTAGCACACAAGTTAATTTACTAGAAACGTTGTACCATCGTAATGTCTTTCATCTTATATTACGTTCACATACTGCGAACTGTGATAACATTATATTTTTTTATGACCAGTTATATAATTTTTTCTTGTATTGATTGTTCAATGTATTGTACTGATTAAGTTAGTTCCCATCGCCTCATTTGATCTAGAAAATGTTATATACTCACCTTTGTCATGGCATGTAAAAAAGAAGGCGTACATTTCTTTCTCTGGATGTCAAATTATGATAGAGGTACTTACAATCAGATAATCATATTAAAGTCATCCCCGAGGTCTAAAATTTCTAAGATCTCCCTAGCTTTCATTAATAAATTAGTTGGCCTCTCTTAAGATTTTTGAAATACAAAGGTAAATTACAGGTTATGCTTTTATATGAAATAAAAACCAATAAAATGAAGTCAAGCAAAACTACTACTTTGAGCAGATCTCGAAAATCTTGTCGTTTAATGGACATTACTCCAAATTCTAACTTTCATAAAACTTAAAATCAAATAAACGACTCAATTGTGACTTATATTAAATAAAAATTTCGTGAAGATCTCGTATTTACTCTAATATAATATAATAATATCAATAAATGCTGCTTTATTGTACACCCATAATATGTACGCAATATTAAATCTGGGAAGAAAATACTCGCGCGTGGTAGATATAGGTACGCGATTTTTCCTACGTTTGATCTCTTAAGAATTCTTAGAAATAAAAACAAACAGACAAACAACAAATTACAAATTATCTCTTTGTATTTTAGTACCGTATAAATTTCTATAAACATATCTTAAACGAAAGCAGAAATTAGTAAGTATACAATTATTTTAAAACACACAAGATACACAGATATTTCTATTTTTTTTAAATATATATCTACCAACACTAATCACAAACATTTTTCTAGGAGTGTAGGTTTATTAATTAAAATAATTATTTTCTTTTTCAATACATCTATAGATTTTCGATCATGACTTAAAATTTACCCTTTTTCAAAATTAAGTATTATTATTGCCTCATAATAAAATCGATTTGATTTTTCAATCATGGCATTACAAACAAATATAATTTAAATTAAAAGTACGAGTACTACTATTGATATTAATTTTGAATTTTACAACCCGCAATGCAATTGTCTAACTCTCTTTAAACAATGGTTTCCCTTAACTCTATTACCTACTGTGTTACTGCAAAAATAGATTGGACAAAAGATTCATGTCTTTTTTATATATCTTTTGTTACCACTACAGCATTAGAGATAACATACGAGTGCTTTATACTTCAACTTTTCAATCTTCATTTGCTCTGATATTTTCGTGTAACACCCATACTTTGTTTTCTTCCGGTTGCCTGACGGATGCCGTCAAAAGTGTGAGTTATTTTATTTATTAGTCATTCAAATCACAATTAAATTTATAAACATATTCCTTTTGTGGTTTCCGACATATTTAATTTATAGACATGTAACATTTCAAACTCGGCCAAAAACATATAACCTAGTAACGGTGCTTTCCCGTTTTACTATGTTCATTAAATATTTCATAGAAATTACATTATTTATTTATAACTTTTCCACTTAGAATCAATAAGATGATTACATGTGTACATCAGATAGAGCGAACGGAGGAGTGTCAGAGGAGCCCAATTTGATAATAAATATCGAATTGAGCCCCTCTGAAACCTACACACTCCGCGACTTAAAACTAAAGTTACGAGGGTTCCAAGCGCGGCCTGGTGAGAAGAGCCCACAACAAACTCAACCAGGTTTCCCTAAACCTATTGTGATCACTTCACGACGTCATTCTAACTTATGAGCAATTCATTAATTCCATGCCGTTTTATCATGAACGTTATCCTTTACATATTTATTTATTTTTATTACTGATTCATATGACGATATATACTATTTACAAGCATATCATATATATATGAACTTACAACGTGTTCTCTGGTCGCAAGTCCAAGCCGTAGCGTGTGTATTTTTCCTCGAGTAAGAAAGTGATTGTGACTCATAATGTTGCATATTTTAGTGATCTGATAAACATATATTCAACACAAAAAATAGAACTTTAACTTATCTCAAAATCACCAATATACAAATCATGAAATTACCTAAACATTTTTTTTTTTTGTTTCTTTTTCTCTTTTTCTTCTTTTCTTTTCTCTCACGTGAATTCTCTTGATTCCTCTGCCCATACGGCCGATCAACCAAGACTCCTTATCTGCTTTGAATTGTTTGCCGGCTCTCAATGGTCATCACTCTTGGTAGGTCTTCCACGGAGTTATTTTTGACGTCCGACACCAATCCTCAAAAACATACAATAATGTCAATTAAAACAGTGTTATAAATTATTTTCATATTTAAGAACCCTAATAATTTTAATATAAGAGCATTCATTTGTTAAAGAATTATTCTAAAATTATTTAAATTTAAAATGTCAGAAAAAGAAATGAAACTGTATTTCAAATATTCAAAATGACTGTTTCAGCAAAACTATAAATAAATAAAAACATTAATCATAAGATGATATTGCATTTAAAATTACTCAGATTCATATTCTTTATTGGCGATTACGTAAAACATTTCTATATCAATATTAATTAAATATTATCTCTATGCAATATTATTTAAAATTCCAATTAAAATTCCTTTAAGGCATCTAATCATAATAAAATCTTTACATCTAAAATAATGCGTTTTATTACTAAAAGACTGCTCGTCCATCCTTAAATAACCAAAAAGTCCTAACTACACCGCAAGTTGTCTATCAGTTTAATTATATTTTTGTAATTATAATACCACAAGATATTTACCGGTACTATTTAAAAAGCTTATAGTTGAAAAGTGGATAGCTAATTGTAATTTTTGTAATGGCGTTATGTCAAAGCTAAATTCTATAACAAACGTTTATTGTATAAAGGATATATGTTTTATCAACTTAACTTAGCTGTTGGTTTGGTGTGAAGTACAGCTGCACCATGCGTGTCTTCTACAGCCAGGAAGTTTTCACTGGTTCCCTCTTTGTTGTGCAGTGGCTGCAAAATAGCCTTTATTCGTGCGCTCGCTTTGCTGTGTGTATTGCTGCTGTGTCCTCTGATGGCTTTTCTTATTCTTTTATTATTCTTCGTAAAGGAATCTCATTTCATTATCAATAGTTTCGTTCAAAGATATTTTCCATGGCGTAGTAATCAAACGGTGCTATGATCTATGAGGCTGAGATCTATCTGCTTATGATCCAACGAGGCTGTGTCTATCCCACATATGCTCCCATGAAGCGGAGATCTATCCCACCGCTGCTGTCGGCGCTAGGCCAGGGTTTCGTTGTTCAGAGTCCATTTTTCATAATAAAATAACAGAGTGGTAGCAATTGGTTTATTCTCGTACAATAGTTAATACAGAAGAGCTTTTCGATACATAATTTCGTCCTTTTATTTATTTAACATCTGACATTTCTTTCAATATTTAAAATTAACATCATAAAGAAGTTGACATTACAAATAGGTTTTATTAATTAAATATTAATTTCAATACTAAATACTTTCTAACAATAAATCATAAAATGTATATTGATTGCGCCCATATATACAATTATTTTAAAACACACAAGATACACAGATATTTCTATTTTTTATTAAATATATATCTACCAACACTAATCACAAACATTTTTCTAGGAGTGTAGGTTTATTAATTAAAATAATTATTATTTTTTTTTTTCAATACATCTATAGATTTTCGATCATGACTTAAAATTTACCCTTTTTCAAAATTAAGTATTATTATTGCCTAATAATAAAATCGATTTGATTTTCAATCACGGCATTACACACAAATATAATTTAAATTAAAAGTACGAGTACTACTATTGATATTAATTTTGAATTTTACAACCCGCAATGCAACTGTCTAACACTCTTTAAACAATGGTTTCCCTTAACTCTATTACCTACTGTGTTACTGCAAAAATAGATTGGACAAAAGATTCATGTCTTTTTTATATATCTTTTGTTACCACTACAGCATTAGAGATAACATACGAGTGCTTTATACTTCAAACTTTTCAATCTTCATTTGCTCTGATATTTTCGTGTACACCCATACTTTGTTTTCTTCCGGTTGCCTGACGGATGCCGTCAAAATTGTGAGTTATTTTATTTATTAGTCATTCAAATCACAATTAAATTTATAAACATATTCCTTTTGTGGTTTCCGACATATTTTATTTATAGACATGTAACATTTCAAACTCGGCCAAAACATATAACCTAGTAACGGTGCTTTCCCGTTTTACTATGTTCATTAAATATTTCATAGAAATTACATTATTATTTATAACTTTTCCACTTAGAATCAATAAGATGATTACATGTGTACATCAGATAGAGCGAACGGAGGAGTGTCAGAGGAGCCCAATTTGATAATAAATATCGAATGAGCCCCTCTGAAAACCTACACACTCCGCGACTTAAAACTAAAGTTACGAGGGTTCCAAGCGCGGCCTGGTGAGAAGAGCCCACAAAAACTCAACCAGGTTCCCTAAACCCATTGTGATCACTTCACGACGTCATTCTAACTTATGAGCAATTCATTAATTTCATGCCGTTTTATCATCAACGTTATCCTTTACATATTTATTTATTTTTATTACTGATTCATATGACGATATATACTATTTACAAGCATATCATATATATATGAACTTACAACGTGTTCTCTGGTCGCAAGTCCAAGCCGTAGCGTGTGTATTTTTCCTCGAGTAAGAAAGTGATTGTGACTCATAATGTTGCATATTTTAGTGATCTGATAAACATATTAAAAACCCAGCATTATTAAATACTATTATATATAAATCTGTCACATTTAAGGAAAAAAGTAACTTTTAATTTACTTTATTTAGGTAATGTTGTCCACTTGAAAGGAAAAGTTGAATTTGGTTGAACACTTGAATGAAAGTTTTTCGTGTTTCATATCTTTATACGAGGTAAGTGGGTAACAGAACACATGTAGAATAGACGTTTGATGATAAAATTCAACTGCTCAGATCTTACGTAGCGTCACTTACAATTTTATAATGCCTCATTACGCAGGTTTAAATAGGTATGGTTTATCATACCTAAGAGTATAGAGCTTAATATCTGCAATCGAATATGGCCTATATGAAAAAGATATAGTTGCGGATGCCCTCGAAGTCATACATAACGTATCCAAAAGTTCCCAAATTTAACGTCTGGTCTCGGGGTCCAGGCTTCCGCAAGCGTTTAGATTGAGAAGTTAACTATCTGGGAAAATCAAATACTGGTTTCGGTTCCTGCTCTCCAATGAGCGAAACATATGCACTCAACTTTTTTTATTATATATATCACAAAATATTAGAATATTTCATGATAATTTGAAGAGATACGAAAAAGCTTCGTTTTACTTGATATAAATTTATAAATGGGTGGATGAACTCTTTGCACTCTTAAAAATAGGGAAAATTTTACATCAAATCATTAAAATGCGAGTAGGATTCGTGAAGATTTATTCCATTTTTATTATAATATCTCAATGAGAAGTATAAGTTAAAAAAAGTTAACAAACATAAATTTGCTTATCTTGTATAACCTTTACTATTGTTAATATGGTGATGGCTGTATTTTAACTTGATCTTTTTTAAGCATGAGTTCTTCCTCATGATAAATATTTACTGTTGTTACCTTACAGTTTCCTTAATATGTTCTCGATACAACGTATGGCATACGAAGTGGTTTGTGCTCAACTGGCACTGAGTTTATCCTGTACTACACTTATAAAAATTCTAATTTTCGGTGTTGTTCCTTATACGTAGGTGCTGTAAGTTCTCACTTCTTTTAATACCAAATCAACAGGAAGTACCTACACTACTAATACGCGATATTTTATAACATAATATACAAAGAATAAAATCTCAGTATTTTTTGTATAGACTTAGAAGTTAAATTTAATTTTTTTATGATTTTTTTAGGCCGAGATAAGAGCCAACAGTTATCCTAAGGATTTCCTCTACTTTTTTGATGTACCTACAGAACCCTAAAATAACGTATAAACCTATTTTGTGTGTTTAATGTGAACTTTTCGAAACTGTCTTAACTTCTTAAGTCAACATTTTTTAATTTTCAACATTCTTTTAAAGAAACCTCCCACATATGCTCCCATGAAGCGGAGATCTATCCCACCGCTGCTGTCGGCGCTAGGCCAGGGTTTCGTTGTTCAGAGTCCATTTTTCATAATAAAATAACAGAGTGGTAGCAATTGGTTTATTCTCGTACAATAGTTAATACAGAAGAGCTTTTCGATACATAATTTCGTCCTTTTATTTATTTAACATCTGACATTTCTTTTCAATATTTAAAATTAACATCATAAAGAAGTTGACATTACAAATAGGTTTTATTAATTAAATATTAATTTCAATACTAAATACTTTCTAACAATAAAATCATAAAATGTATATTGATTTGCGCCCATATATACAATTATTTTAAAACACACAAGATACACAGATATTTCTATTTTTTATTAAATATATATCTACCAACACTAATCACAAACATTTTTCTAGGAGTGTAGGTTTATTAATTAAAATAATTATTTTTTTTTTCAATACATCTATAGATTTTCGATCATGACTTAAAATTTACCCTTTTTCAAAATTAAGTATTATTATTGCCTAATAATAAAATCGATTTGATTTTTCAATCACGGCATTACACACAAATATAATTTAAATTAAAAGTACGAGTACTACTATTGATATTAATTTTGAATTTTACAACCCGCAATGCAACTGTCTAACACTCTTTAAACAATGGTTTCCCTTAACTCTATTACCTACTGTGTTACTGCAAAAATAGATTGGACAAAAGATTCATGTCTTTTTTATATATCTTTTGTTACCACTACAGCATTAGAGATAACATACGAGTGCTTTATACTTCAACTTTTCAATCTTCATTTGCTCTGATATTTTCGTGTAACACCCATACTTTGTTTTCTTCCGGTTGCCTGACGGATGCCGTCAAAATTGTGAGTTATTTTATTTATTAGTCATTCAAATCACAATTAAATTTATAAACATATTCCTTTTGTGGTTTCCGACATATTTTATTTATAGACATGTAACATTTCAAACTCGGCCAAAAACATATAACCTAGTAACGGTGCTTTCCCGTTTTACTATGTTCATTAAATATTTCATAGAAATTACATTATTTATTTATAACTTTTCCACTTAGAATCAATAAGATGATTACATGTGTACATCAGATAGAGCGAACGGAGGAGTGTCAGAGGAGCCCAATTTGATAATAAATATCGAATTGAGCCCCTCTGAAACCTACACACTCCGCGACTTAAAACTAAAGTTACGAGGGTTCCAAGCGCGGCCTGGTGAGAAGAGCCCACAAAAAACTCAACCAGGTTTCCCTAAACCCATTGTGATCACTTCACGACGTCATTCTAACTTATGAGCAATTCATTAATTTCATGCCGTTTTATCATCAACGTTATCCTTTACATATTTATTTATTTTTATTACTGATTCATATGACGATATATACTATTTACAAGCATATCATATATATATGAACTTACAACGTGTTCTCTGGTCGCAAGTCCAAGCCGTAGCGTGTGTATTTTTCCTCGAGTAAGAAAGTGATTGTGACTCATAATGTTGCATATTTTAGTGATCTGATAAACATATATAAAAACCCAGCATTATTAAATACTATTATATATAAAATCTTTCACATTTAAGGAAAAAGTAACTTTTAATTTAACTTTATTTAGGTTAATGTTGTCCACTTGAAAGGAAAAGTTGAATTTGGTTGAACACTTGAATGAAAGTTTTTCGTGTTTCATATCTTTATACGAGGTAAGTGGGTAACAGAACACATGTAGAATAGACGTTTGATGATAAAATTCAACTGCTCAGATCTTACGTAGCGTCACTTACAATTTTATAATGCCTCATTACGCAGGTTTAAATAGGTATGGTTTATCATACCTAAGAGTATAGAGCTTAATATCTGCAATCGAATATGGCCTATATGAAAAAGATATAGTTGCGGATGCCCTCGAAGTCATACATAACGTATCCAAAAGTTCCCAAATTTAACGTCTGGTCTCGGGGTCCAGGCTTCCGCAAGCGTTTAGATTGAGAAGTTAACTATCTGGGAAAATCAAATACTGGTTTAGGTTCCTGCTCTCCAATGAGCGAAACATATGCACTCAACTTTTTTTATTATATATATCACAAAATATTAGAATATTTCATGATAATTTGAAGAGATACGAAAAAGCTTCGTTTTACTTGATATAAATTTATAAATGGGTGGATGAACTCTTTGCACTCTTAAAAATAGGGAAAATTTTACATCAAATCATTAAAATGCGAGTAGGATTCGTGAAGATTTATTCCATTTTTATTATAATATCTCAATGAGAAGTATAAGTTAAAAAAAGTTAACAAACATAAATTTGCTCATCTTGTATAACCTTTACTATTGTTAATATGGTGATGGCTGTATTCTAACTTGATCTTTTTTAAGCATGAGTTCTTCCTCATGATAAATATTTACTGTTGTTACCTTACAGTTTCCTTAAATATGTTCTCGATACAACGTATGGCATACGAAGTGGTTTGTGCTCAACTGGCACTGAGTTTATCCTGTACTACACTTATAAAAATTCTAATTTTCGGTGTTGTTCCTTATACGTAGGTGCTGTAAGTTCTCACTTCTTTTAATACCAAATCAACAGGAAGTACCTACACTACTAATACGCGATATTTTATAACATAATATACAAAGAATAAAATCTCAGTATTTTTTTGTATAGACTTAGAAGTTAAATTTAATTTTTTTTATGATTTTTTTAGGCCGAGATAAGAGCCAACAGTTATCCTAAGGATTTCCTCTACTTTTTTGATGTACCTACAGAACCCTAAATAACGTATAAACCTATTTTGTGTGTTTAATGTGAACTTTTCGAAACTGTCTTAACTTCTTAAGTCAACATTTTTTAATTTTCAACATTCTTTTAAAGAAACCTCGTTACATCATAATATCGTGTAGCTAAATGTGATTTAGGCCGGGTCATAAAACTGTTACGATTTATTAATATACTTATGCGTCATTACATCCTCTTTGAATGACATTATGCTTAAATATCTTGATCATGTAATGATGAGTAACTTCAAGGACGCAAGTGAAAGGGGCGAATGATTTCTTTGGCGTTGAACTCGCCGCTATTGGAAAGTGTTGGTCCGATCATTATCAATGTTTCTTATATGATTAAATTATACTAAGTTTAATGGTCTACGACTAGACGTAGTACTTAGTTTTAAAAACGTATTATGACAACTGTCGTCATTATATACGATAATATTAGTTTTATAGCGTCACTTCTTATATATCCATATATCACCAGACAAAAAAATCTAAAGAAAAGAACACAATGTCTATCATAAACTTCTACAATACGTTTGTTTATTATAAACAAATATTTAATATTTTATTTAAAATTATATTGAACTCAATATATATCTTAGTATATAGAAAGGTACTTGGAAGTAATTCAGTAAAACTACATGTTTTATTTAAAATATAATTTAATTATAAAAGCAATATTGTAACTTTACATTCAAGCACATTTAAATAGTCGTACTTACTTCATTGGACAAAGATGATGTACTTGCACCTTAACGTTACCCAAGAGCTAGTTACCTGTAGTAAAAAAAAAATTAGATCTACATTGTTAAAGTTTTCTTGTGGTGGAAAAAGACAAAGAAAAAAGAAAATATTAAACAACGATAAAAGAAATATGTTTTAAATTGATAAAATTAACAAAAAAACATAAGTTAATAAAGACAAAGTACCTACATATTACCATTTCCATAGTTAAAAGAATAATTTATACCATATTAGAATCTTCTCCAAATTTTCTGATAGAAAAAATATACGAAGTAATAATTAATAATTATGAGTAATACACAAATATCTATTTATACAAAAGATGTCAGGGATGCACACTGATTAGAATAGTCAGCTCAAGTACAACATGTTCAGGGCAGCATCTAACTAAACTTAAGGAAGTACTGGAACTGTGTGTCCAACATACATGTGGATGGAATAACAAATTAAACCTGAAAATACAAACATAATGAACATATAATAATATATATTTGTAAAAATTATTCAGTCTATATTTTTTTTAGCTTCACGCTTTATGCCGCACATGGCAGGGTAGGCAGAAGGAACTGCAGAAACCATACGAACCTAGTGTTAAGACACTCCGTTGCTTAGTCCCTGCTTTCTCCGTCCCCGCTTTCCGCCTTTTTCGAAGCATTACGGCATTGAGTCCCGGTACTCAACACTACCGGAACTCAACACCGCGCTTTGTCTAGGTTTCTACTCAACACGCAAGTGTTGAGTGGTGGAATTCAACGCCGCGTTTTGCCTAGTTACCAGAGCGAAGAAAATGGAAATAGAAAAATCCATCTTTCCTGAGTGGGAATCGAACCCTGAGACAGTCGCGTTACCGGCAGACGTTGCGTCTCTGCGATATGACGGTCCTCAGTATATTCTATTTGAAAAAAATAGCATGCAAGTT
Organism: Dione vanillae; assembly: GCA_037178615.1. Taxonomy (NCBI): domain Eukaryota; kingdom Metazoa; phylum Arthropoda; class Insecta; order Lepidoptera; family Nymphalidae; genus Dione; species Dione vanillae. Next base: position 91,520 of record JAZFAU010000077.1, read on the forward strand.
TACTATAATTTATTTTAAAATAACGAATTCTAGATACAAGCACTCTACTAAGTGGTAAATGGCCTAAGAAATCTGAATGTTTATTTCTATTATCTAACAAAGCATTTATCATTGTGTACCTACATGTTGGGGAGCGGGGAAAACACATTTAAGTAGATTTCCATTCCTTGGCAGTTTAGAATCACAATTATTAGTATTGTGATTTCCCCTGCTAATACATTACATCTTGGAATTTGGGCAGGAGATGTTTTAATGATGTTGATGACATGTATCTGTCCTATTATCAACGGATTTATTTTCATTATTATTATTTAAATAACGTTCTAAAAGACAGATTTGTTAAGTTTTCTCAAGTTTTTTTTAAATATATAAGAGGTAAAATGGCCGTTTACCAAAACTGTTATTGCTTGCTGCATGAAATTTTTTGATTAAAGTATAATATAATAGTCATAATTAAACTTTTCATTAAAAATATAAGGATTAATAAGGTTTTCAATTATCATTGTCAACATACTTACATTTCAAAAGACTTTACCTCTACGAACATCGACCTTTACACATTACCTGAAACAAAAAAAGGCTTATTAGATCATCTGTTATCTGCATAGGATATATGCATATGAAAGGGCTTTTCGCTTTGGTTTCAACCGATGTCCTTGACAAGGACTGTACGATTGCGGGGTACAACCAACGGGATGTGCAGGTCGGACACACGGACAGACGGACAAACTAGCACAGTTAGCTATCGCCTTCTTAACTGGGTCATCCTATATATATGTGAAGTTCAAGGCGCACCACTCATTGCAAGTCAAACTCTCGCACAAGCAACACGCACTTTCACCAGTGACGAGTAGCTACCTCGTGGAAGATATCAATAAGTGTCAGTGATTTAGTGTTTACCCATTGAAAACCACATAAGGTAAGAAATTTTTCAAGAATGTTTTTCAGCAGTGAGTGAAAATGTGATTTTAAACGTGATTGATGTTAAAGAAATGGACGTTCTCGATTCGTGATATTGTGATACTATTACTAAAGGTGGATCTGGTGTTAACTATTGATATGAATTATTCTTACTTATGTTAAATACAATCATTACGTGTCATTCAAATTTCCCGCCATTTTGTTGAACACCTTCCATAATTGTGAAAGTATAACTATCACGACATAATATTATCGGAGAAAGTACGATAATCACTTCAAAATTATGCGATAAATTTTTCATATGAATTATTAAATAAATCAACTACTTCTAGTTATATAAATCATAGATAATGAAGAAAAATGCTAAAACAGTTTTTTCTACTGTTATTTATATTAATAATAGCAATAATGTCAGGTATCTTCGTTACAGATAATATATATTCATTTATATAATATAACTATTCATTTTTCTATAAAATTTTTGTCGAATATGATCTCTATATCGTTTGGGAAGCTTTTTGTAATCATAAATAAAAAAAACAATTAAGCTATTGACAGTTATGTAATAAATCCCACACACTCTTAATTCTCATGGCGTCTTTCAAAGAAAGAATAGGCACAAAACAATGGTAAATAAATTACATGCCAATAAAGAAAGACAAATAGTAGACGAGGTCACATGAATTTCGCAGTACTCAGACGAAGGATTCATCTCCCCAAGCCTTACATATGTAAATGAAAACCTTCGCTTTCTAAAATGTGAAAATACGATCTCATTCAGCCTTGAAATAAACATGATGGACGTAAACAATAGCTTCTATATAATTTGACACACTTGTCACAGCATGCCTTTGATTTTTCTGTCATCTAAGTAAAACATCGGGTATACTAATTGCAAATGTGCGCTCGCGCTTAGGAACGGTAGCTGAATTTAAATCTTAACGGTTTACATTTCTAATTGAACCAATCAATTAATAGAGCGCATCAACAGTGGGATTCTTTTACTAGCATATAAAACTAAAACACGGCCGTTTACGCTCACCTTAATGAATATGAATAAATGAAAGCTTATAATGCATAGGTTTTAATATAATATGAAATATTTTATAAAATAATAATATATACTCAGATTTAAATATGTATTAGACAGTAATTATAATTAACTGCCACAAAATTATTTTTTGTTTTTCTCGTTTTTGATAAGAGCTTACAAATGAGTCCATCCGTCTTCTACTGTCAGTGTAAGTATCTGGGGGTAAGCGAGAAAGCTGGGTTACGAAACCTTAGGCAACAATTCCAGTGACTAAACTATAGGAACTACAATGTTATATAATTGATGTACATCCTTATAGCATAGAAATGTAGTGTTTAGTTTATTTATAACTCATAACTATAAATCGTTTAGTTGATAAATCCCAATTGAGTTACAATGAAGTCGAATCATAATGTTATATTAAATCTACAATATGACAATAACCGCTGGTATATTATTAAATAGCTAATTAAAAGTCTTAAAACGTTCGCGGACAGTGTTGAAAGTGGCGATGAAAGCTGCTACGAATGGTCAATACACAGCTCGCGTGCTGTCACCAACGATACCCGTAGTTTCTTGTATGCTCTAACTAAAATTACACATAACCCAACTTATGCAACGTTTACTTTTCAAAATGGAAAAAATTACGTAAATATATTCGGAATGCTATTTAAATATTAAAATGAATTAATATAATATTTAAAGTTAACAACTTTCATATTTTTTTAGAAAGCAAATAATACCGATGTACCTACACCAAACAAGTTCTTCAACTCGCAGGTCGTAAACCATTATGATTCATTCCTTTCATATCCAAAAAACTTTAAAGTGAAAGTTGTGACGCCGTGAGAGGAATCTAGTCATTTACCGACCGACGGATAATAAAATCGCTTAAACGCGACACTAATTATTGATTATCTTACAAACGATATCATACTAAATATTTATAGATATCGATATGGCATTTTTACTATAGAGTAAATTAATAATTCAATACTGAATGTAATAATGATTTACAGTTAACTTAATTTTATATAAACTCAAAATCAAATCATATATATTATAATATACAATTAAGTTAAAAACAATTGAAACATATAATCTTAAGCGTAGGCGTAACATTCAAAAATTAAATTGTCATTTGTATTTAAACAAATAACAAATCGTAATCCAGAAACGTTTTGCTGATGAATAATGCTTGAATAGCTTCATAGTTCCTATTTCTTTGCATTAGAACTGTTAAAAACCAATACAAAATGTCCACGGCTCAGTAATCAAGTTCGTGTCCATATCCGCGTGTGAAACACGCAGTGGCAAGACTTGTGCACGGTTTTAGAAAGCGGATCGCACATCAGACTCGACCGGTCTGTGAGCGAATAACGAATCCAAAACGACAACGAGAAAATTCTTTATATAACATTTTCATTTTCTCGATTAGCGCGCGCTTCACCAGAATAACTTGCTCGATAAAACTGTCAGAGTTTGAGTGAAAATGACAACTTTTATTTTTCCACGGCGAATTTCCAATGAAAGTAGGGCCACGTTGTAACAACAGGTCTGAGCTCGCACTCCGAAATTAGAAAAACGTTAACCTTGCGCAGTAGTGGCACACGCGACCGGCTCACGCGGCTTTCACCTAACACCATGGTCAATGCTTCGGCAACTCACAACTTGCACCTTGCACTGCATCTTTATTACGTACACCGACATTTATCAACTTAGTATTTATCATAAATGTAGATCATATTAATAGAAAATATCGAAAGTGAGGTTTTCTTACAGTAAATTGGAGTCAACGGCTTGCAACTACGCTGCATAGGGTCACTAGGTTATGAGGTCGAACATTAATTAATATAGTGTCATGTTGTCAAAATATATAAAATAAATAAATTGATGTAGAAACTGAAGGAAATATATAAAAAATTAAACTGATGAGTTTAGCCATAATATAAGCCGTATACTTAGGTATTTAGGTTTTGCACTTTACTTCGTGAATATTAAAATTTTACGTAAAACGTAAACTATCCCTACTTATACTAAATATACATTAGTAAACTACAATAGCTGCTTTCAAACATGTCTGTCTCGATTGTAAAAAAAATAGTCTACTAAAATGCAAAGTCACTCGGGCGGCGCCAGGACAGACCGCTAGTGTTAAATAATTAAGTAGTTAGTTTCCGGACTACTTCCTCCTTTCTCTGGGCTTAAACTTTAATTGTCTATCTTACAATAACAAAGTGCCTTCAGCATTACTTTAATCATTATAATAATATTTAATAACGTCTGCTTACAATTATTCATGTGTTCTAACAGCAATAAAACGTATACATAAAACATTAGCTCAGTACAGAATTTCTCTAAGAGAGAATGTTACTCATGCGCTTATGACTTATAGTGACGAGCGAAACGCATCAAACTTGAAATTTAGCTTGCCTAGATTATGCATAACCGATATTTATTTTTCGAAAATGTTAATTATAATAAATTTAAGATAATTAACCCAAACACAAGCGTTACATTATAAACAGGATATGTCTGTTTTAGCATGAAGTTACTTTAAACGATCTACTAATATGTATTAGGTACGACTACTCGTGACCGTTTCTATTAACTTCAATTTATAGAAGTGGCACCTTATGCAGGTGCGAGAGTTGACATCCGAACTACAGTTAGTATAAAGACCGGGTCACCTGTATAGAGATTGTCGGTCAAACCGCTAACACACTTCCATACCGGATAGGTGATCAAGCAGCGTATCATACTGCATCTCGGCGATGAAATATCATGATATCAACTTTTCTAGTAGAAAGTAGTTTATAACACAAATATAAAATGAATGCTTGAAATAAGTAATTACTACTATTATCAAATTTGGAACTTTCTTGCCGTACGTCTAAGACTTAATTAGTTAAATAATGGACATCCTGCAATTAGCCTGCATCCTCGAAAAAAACAAAGTCGACGTGTGCGGCCACTTTCGATAAACAGGTTCAAGAAAAGGCAATTAATTCGAGTTTACAATTATTTAATAAAAAAAGTTAAACTTTCTAATAGAAATTCAACAAGAAGGTGTACAGAAATTAATTTAACAATTACTAATATTTTTATTTTTTACTTTACTTTAATTACATTTTTATTTCATTAATTAATGATAACTTTTAATTGCAGCATGCATCAAAAAGTGACAGGATGGGCTTTTCTCGCCCTTATTTGTTCGTCGACAATTCTTCACACGCTTGCGTACCCGCAACATATGCCCCTTGTTTCTCAGGTATTTATTAATGTTGATAAATTTATAACCAAGTTTATCTAACGTTCAGCCTTATCTCTTATTACCTTTGACCTGCTTTTTTAAGGTCACAAGCAATGTTCGGAATCAAAATCTACAGTACTATAGTAACTCACTACCAGTACCTCACCGAGAACAAATTGCAGAAGAACGAAAATTCGCCGAAAAATCAAATGCGTTGAAGAAAGTAGCACTCGATGACATAGATGATATCCAGAACAATTCCTTATCCGATGGCGGTTCTTCATGGTCAAACATGTTAGGTGAGCACGTCCATAGTTAAATTAATTAATAAAGAAACACATAAAATTGTTACCCTTGAATGTATAATTATTTCATTTTTAACAGGTATGATAATGCAAATGATTTTCAATCCCGCCGGTGCCGTGGGACCAAACAAAAGCGACAATTTAGATACGGATTCACCAGCGCCTTCTCCGTGGACATTTTTATTCTCAATGGGTCTTAAAATCCTTACCGCAATTCTGGGAGGCGCAACCAACAACACTGGAATCGACAAAGTAGACAACGAGTCTTCACCAATGCAGGTTCATACTTTGCCACCAATTCATAATCTCATCCAGCGCATGTTACATTTTTCAATAAAAAAAATGCTATTTATTGTACAAACAATATAGCTACAATTCATACTGATCCACTAACATCGACATGTAGATACGCATATTTATAGTATATTATATTTATTATATTGAAACACTAATGTAAAGCACGTATAAAGTTTATCCCTCACATTTAGTAAGCAATCCAATTTAGAATTTAGATACCTACATATAACTGCAGCCTTCACGTCCTACGACTATCTCACAGAAAGTAAGAACATTAGTTACAATGTAAACAGTCTTCTCTGAGGTAGTCCGATACTTTAATTGTAAATAGAAAAGTATGGTTATGGAGACGGTGTCGCTTCTCGCTTGCTTCAGAGTATATTGGCTGCGGTTCTGTCGACGGTGCTCGGTGCAAAAGATCCTGACCAAGTGGCCTCCATGGCAAAGCAGGCTGGAGAGGTACGCGAGCTATCCTTCCTATCCTTATACAACCAATCATATTCATATATAAACAACTGTCATGTTTAATTCAAATTGTATTAGACTTATCACCTAAATCATCTTCACAAGTATTGCTAGTTATTCAATATTTGTATCAAAAATTTCATCACAAATAATTTATACGTTTCAAACGTATTTAATGTGTAATATTTTTTTACAGTTTATCAACATCGTTGTAAATCTTCTGGATGCTCTTAAAACATCGTTCTCTCATCGGTCACTAACTGCTCGATCAATGGGAAAGAAAGACTCTGTCAGTGACGCCGCTATGGCTGGTATCGCCATGTTGAAGACGTACGCCCGGTCGTTCAAAACTAATGACGAAAAATGTCTCCAAAAATATTTGTGCGACGCAAATAATGAATGTGCCTCGGATATTGGCCATAACAGCGTATTCTGCCAGTTAGGAACGTAAGTATTAATTACGTAAATCTTCCCAGTATTCAATTATTCGACATATAACTACTTACATCTTTCACTCGTTATGTTTAATGAGTGTTAATAAATCTTATCTTTAAATGTTTCTTAACGATTTCCAGATACGCTGCGAGTTTCATACTGGAAAGACAATCTGCTGGAACCTTCAACCAATTTTACGAAGCTGGACGTCGTGGTCGTTCAGGCGCCGACTGCCGCCATATCTATCTTGAGTGTAACGAAGTTTAATTAGGTCTTTTCCAAAATCAAATGTACATGCCACAAATATGTTTTTTTACAAAAGGCAGTAAGACGTTAAAATATTTTTATAAAAACAATAGTATTTATCCAAATCTGTGAAAATATTTCAAATCACTTAGAATTTCACATTGAATATTTGCTTTAGACAAACTAGCAGTTAATGTCATATCAGTGCATGGATATATTAAGGTATTATTTATTTAAATTATTTATTTATTTAACTTATTCTAGAATTTATTGCTTAGGACTCAATAAAATAGCACAAAACTTAGCATTCCATTTTCAAACGATTTCGTATAAAACAGATCTTTGGAATTATTACGAATTGGCAACGAATTTATTTTTTAATTCTGCCATTTATTTGTAATTAATGACTGATGTTTGGAGTGATATGAATAAATTATTATCACATAATATAGTTAGTATTAATAATGTGTATATTTTTGTGATCGAGTGATTGAGGACGTCCTTGTGTGATTGTGATTGTAAAATAAAAAGAAATTAAAACTAAGCGTTGTTTTATTTTGTAACTATAGTTATACATTACCACTATATAAAAACATATTTTAAAGTGTTTATGGGATAATTTGTTGGTAAAATTACTATCCATAATACCGTTGCAAGTCGCACATTAGATGCAGCAGAAGAACTGGAGCGTACTAAACATATCTTGCCATACGCACGCCTTGACATTCGTGTTTGATAGTGTCAAGTGACAAGACGATGGACAACTACCACTCCCAACTGGGAGTCCCCGCGAAGCAGTTTGCAGAAAGGTTCATAATATTCTTTAATAATAATTATAATTCGCGATGAGAAGCAATTGTTGCTTAAATCCAACATTATTCAAAAATACAATAAATCATATTTTGTAGCCCGTAGTTTTTAATAATCTATAAAAATATTTATAATAATTTTTAATTTACCAAAATGGTGTATTCCAGATACTCTGAGTATGGAGGGACCGCACATGACCAACCTGTATATTATCCTTATGAGCCTTCGCAGCCAGCCCAAGGACATCACGTCATATCCACGAAACAGTAAGTATCATAGCACTAGTTTTTTCATAACTAAATTGTAAGTTTCAAAAAATCCTTATAATAAACAGAATGAAAATTAAAATTATGTATAAATAATTTTAAAAAATATTTTTTGTTCCAAAAAACGCAGTCATTATGGAGGCGGAAGTCAAAAAAACCACGCGGCCATGTCGGCTCTTACTTTGTTGGCGTTTCTTTTTTTTCTCCATATTCTTCAACAATGTCTGAAAGACCACATGACCGCCTATGAGTACACCACAAGTGATGATAATGTCGGGCGGTAGAGAAGGCGAAGAAAACGTTGCTAAGGTGTCCCATAGTAAGTTTGATAAAACAGGCGAAATAGATACGGACACATATAACAAAAGAAATAAATTTGATAAAACAACTGCAGAAACATCAAATAGTGACAATTATTTGAAAATAACCACTTCCGAAGACGCGATGTGGAGGAAGACCCAAAAATACCGGAATAATTACAATAAAAACACGGCACTTATCGATTATGGCGATCAACCGGTAGACTACGAACATTAGGTTTATGCTGGTTTTAATATCAATTAAAAAGTGCATATTAAAAAAAAATGGTTAAAAATAAAAATCTTTTATTTATTTTTCATTTATTTATTAGAGTAACTTGTACAAGTTTGAAACAATGCCCAATGGCACGTTTTACGTAATAACTTAGACTATAAGTAAACTGTTACACATACCTCACCTGCTTTTAAATTGTTACTTTACAAGTTCTACATATTTAATAAGACATTAAGTGAAATATTTAAACAAATGCTTTCGAAAGTATAATCAACCATTACTTTAAAATAAGAAAGTTAAATATATAAAAAATAGTTTGAAGTAAAATCCAAATAGTTTGAAGTACCAAATCAAGCAAATTTGTGTATTTACACTCATTACTGGAAATCATAAATTATGGAACAATAAAACTTGTAGATTACCATTAATTTTATATTAAAAAAGTACTGTAATTTTACTCTGTATTTGTCTTATATTACAAAAATTCCAAAGAAAAAAACAAATTATAGCGGTAAAATGTTGCAAATTATATCGGTATCGGTTCTTGGTATATTTTTGATATAACGAGGACATTATATCTGAAAGCTACAAAATATTTAATTTTAGACCCTATTTTATTTGTACACATGTTAGATGTAGAAGATAACAATGAAAATATTGAATCAACTTCATAATATAAAAAATCATTAGTAATACGATCGAGCCCAAAAAATCTTCATGCTAAAAAAATATTTAAATCTTGAGACTTCTTACCAATATTATATTTATCGATAGTTATAAACAAAATAATTTCATAAAAATTTTTACTATGTAACACTAATTCTGTTCCAATTGTCCACAAGACAGGAGATATATTTAACACACATATATAATATCTGTTCAAAATCGTCTAACTCTTTCGATATATTTCGTCTGAGTGAGTGCGCTGGACCCCATAGTGGGGTCCGTCATACGGTTCCAATCAGTCTGCCCTACGACAAAGCCAATAGCCCGCATCTTCTCCTGTTCTCTTCGCTCTTCAATGTCTGCCCACCGTACCTGTTTTAATTATAATATCGTGATAAAACCGCTAATATAATGAACAAAACTTACCCTCATCGTAATCAATGATAATAATTAAAATTTGTTTATCTTGTCAACAATAGTACTTGTTGTAAAAATGAAGTGCAAACTCGTGAATGAAGATTTCCAAATCGATACAAGTATCATACATTATTTTTTTGTTTACCACGAAACGAAAGTATTCTGAATCCTTTTTTTTTTCAGAATCTATCTAAGTTCAGAAGTAAGAGAACAAAAGATCTTTTTGATAGTTTGATCAACAAGTTTATGATAAGAAAAATTAAGTCTTAACACATTTTCATTCAATATTTTCAATAATTGTTGATAGTAAACATTTTACTTAAAGCTTCTCAATTACTTACCATCATATTAGTTATATATGTTTTAATACTGTAAAATCTTTTAATAACTGCGTTGTTTATTTAGCCCATAAAATAGCAACAACTATAGTCTATCAAAACGCCTATAGCTAAAAATTGGTATCAATATTCTGAATGCTCCATAAATCTCGACTAAGTCGTAATCTCGAATAAATCGGTATAGAAAAAAGAAACTTTCGCAAATATAGATTAATGGTGTTCTAGTTCTGATATATAATTATACCATAGCAGCTAGACATCATGACCACCATACCAGCTAGTAGATGATTCTTGTACCAGCTTAATTCAAACATAGCTGATTTACTAAAACGTTTTTTTTTAATGCAGACTAATCTTGGTTTTATACGATTCATAAATAAATCATGCATCATCCGTGTATATTTATGGCAGTTTTTTAATTGTAACTCAAATCTGGGATCTGGTATAGCTAGGATTGCACTGCACTACTGTAAAGAGGTGCACCATGTAGAAATTATTCTTTTGATTCATCCTATACGCCAGAATTTTTCGTACTTAAATTAAAATATAATTTTGATATATATTACAGATGTTAAAAGTTAACATTTTGGCTGAAAAAGGCTAAACTTATTTTTAACGGAATTGTACCAATTTTTAGCACTAATTAAACTTTATGAACATAAAAATAATGCCGAAAAAAGAAAACAAAACATTTGTTGACATTTTCTTTTTTGGCGACAAAATTGTGAAGCTTTATAATTACACTTCATATTAATTTTTGATATAAAAAATAAAATATTTTATAAAATGCAAAATAAGTCGTTACTCAAATTCCAGTTAGATAACTGAATAAAGAAAACACTGTGGGTTCAAAAGCCATTTGAGGGAAGTAATTAAAACTTCCTGTTCATATAAGAGATTGTTCACTGTTGAGTTCTCCGCTTTAACACAGAGTGTCTCTAATATAAGCGAAAAGTGGAGAACGGACTACTTTAATATACTGTATTCTCTCTCCCTACCCCACTAAAAAGAAATAACGTGCGTGAAGTAAAAAGGAAAACTGTTTAAATTCAACCAAGACTCGAGTGTACCGCTAAATAAGCGATATCGTAATAATCGTTTCAAATGATTATCAATTGTTATTTTATAAATATTGCATTAATAAATAAATTTTGTATTGTGTTAAGTATGTTATTTTTTGCATATAATTTTTTAGAATGTTGTTAAAAGTTTATTTTAAACAAACAGGACGAAGCAAAAATCCCAAGTTTAAATTGTGCGAAATATAAAAAGGGCAGATTATAACACTAAGAAAAAACAAAGATTCTGAGCTTGTCAAGATAATTTCATCTTTTGTTTTTAAAGAAAAAAGAGCGTTATATATTTTATAAAGTGTAATAAATTGAAACTTACAGTTTTCTTTCCAGGTTTAGCCTTGTTAGGTGTCCAATCATCTAACTGTAGGTAGTCTTCCATGGAGAGTTGTGAGGGCCGCAGCGGCTTGCTGGTACCGTCGAGTCGAGCTGAAACAAGATATCCACGTATTTAATTATTAATAAAAATAAATCCATTAATCACATATACTAATTAATATAATATATTTAGGTGATCATACAAATTAATATTAAATTTTAGCTGAAAATAAGGCATGTAACAAATGAAGTTTCCCGTAATTAAGGAATTAGGGGATATTTTTTCGCCCTGGTTGATCACTTCTTGTATGATCACGCTAAAGTATGATTGATGTACAATAAATGACAAAAAATAAATACCAAGACTAATAACCTACCTAGCTGCGCGGCGTCGTCCATTTTGTCCCATTTCGAGGTAAAACTACTTTCAACCTGCGGTAGAACAGCTGAGGTGTTATATAGACATACGCTGTAATAAAAACTGTTAGCCCTAACCTAATAATGGGAAAATAATTCCTTACTCTGATGAGGCGCTTTAAAGTAAATACAAAAAAAGACAACATACATTGTGTTATTACACTAAATCCTGCAACGAATTCATTACATACACACCAGAAATATGACCAATAAATTCGGCTTATCAAGTTACAAAATATTATTCATATAAGAGTACAAGCTTTTACGTGCGACTTCGCCCGAGTTATTAAATGTAAAATAAGTAAATAGTTGTGTAAACTCTGACCACAGCGGGTTGCGTCGACATTGTAGCTCAAATGGACCATCAGTTCAAAGTCCCGCTCAACAACAAAGCTTATCGACACGATATAACGTAATGTATCAAAGCTTATAACCTTGTCGGTCAAATGGGCCATGGACCATCAGTCCCAAGCCCCGCTCACCTCTTGGCCCTGCGCGTCCTCCGCCACGTGGCCGGCGTCCTCCATGTGCACGTCCTGTATGGCCGCGCTCTGCAGCAGCGTGGTCGCGTCCAGGTGGATGTGGTGCGCCGGCGTCGGGAAGAAGCGAGACGTTATCACTTCGATCTCCTCAAGTTCGCGTTTGTGTATGTTCCTCTTGAAACAGGTCTGGGGGTCCATTTCCATTGTGCATATGTACACCTGTGGAATAGTTGTTATACATGTTATTTAGACTGTTGTGGCGCTTTGATAGAAGTCATTAGAAAGACATTGAGGTATAATGTGAACAGAATGAAGTATGAAGGCTATGGCTTCAAAATTTTGGAATAGTAGGGAGTTAAGTGTCCTAGGGGTATTTTACCCATATATATGTACTTCCTCTACAAACTTTGTCAGAACCTACTTAACACACACCATAGGATTAGTATTAGAGATTCATTAATTGCAGTGTAGGGGCAGTAACCTGGAGTAGTTACTGGGAAAATATATAAATAATCCCAAACATGTCTTTTTACCATATCATATTTTTGCAATTATGACTAAATACGAAAGCTAAATAATGTGAAATATACCTGGAATCCATTTTGACGAGCAAAATTCCATATATCTGCATAACTCTTTAATTGGTCATTCACAGCGTCATATATCAGGAATGTATAATAACCATCTGTGATTGTTCTCTTGAAAGCTCTTTTTAAGGACATTACATATGTCTCTTCTAAACTTTCGTCATATTCATACTTCATTGTAGGCTTCTTTATCTAAAAAACATTTAATAATGTCTATAAGTATACTATATTTATAACTTTTACAAATAGAAATCAAGCAAATATGAACTTTCGTTCAATTATATTATAATTGTGATAAAAAAAATTTAAATAAAATCAATAAGAAACTAAAAATCAGTCACCGCATTTGCATAAAAATAAAAAAAAAACAAATACTTCAGAATTAAGTAAAATACGTCTCTGTATACTCTTATTTTGTTGTAAATTTTAACAAAATCGTAAATAGCATTTAATACTTACAACTTTACCCGTAGTAGAATCAGTCTCTTCTATTTCACCTTCTTGTACAAAATAATCATCTATAGACATTATCCGTGCAGTGCCACCATGCTCTCCTTCTTTATCCCGTATTAATTTTGCCAAATATGACTTGCCGCTACCTGGCGCACCTGAAACACGATTGTGAGTATATTAATAATTTAGATTTTTTTAATTAACATTTCTCTTATGACGTCATTATGTACACATTTGTACACATTTGCAATTAAAATTTCTTTTCTTTTCTTGTATGAAAGTAACGAAAGATATGCTACAACATATTATTTGCTTCATCAAAGCTACAAATATTTATATAATACCACAAATATAATTATTACATCTGTGCTTTTACCTCTTAAAATTATAACAATCTTTTGTGGCCTCATGCTACGTCCTGGCTCTTCTAGCAAGTCATCAATCATTACAATATGCTGTGGCTTTGACTTGCCTGACTGATTTTTAACTATATCTTCTTTTGTATCTTTACTTTTCTTTGAACTAAAGCTATCAAGTGAATCATTATCTTTGCTGTGTTCACGTTTGCGATTGTCCCTTTCTCTACTTCGGCTACGATTTCTAAAATCATCTTTTCTTTCACGATATCTGTCTCTGCCATTATTTTTATCTCTACCAGATTCCCTATCACGCAAAGCATCTCTTTCTCTCCCAAAATCTCTATCCCTACCTAAATCCCTGTCTCTCTCTCTACCGAAATCTCGATCTCTGCCTATATCTCTCTCTCTGTCTCTCATTAGATCTTTATCTAAATCTCTATCTCTTTCTATATCTCTATCTCTGCCTACATCTCTATCTCTACCTATATCTCTATCTCTGCCTAAATCTCTATCTCTAGCTAGATCTCTTTCTCTTCCAAAATCTCTATCTCTACCGTATTCTCGATCTCTATTTCCATCTCGCTCTCTGTAAGGATCTCGATCTCTATAAGTATCTCGTTCTCTACCATAGTCTCTATCTCTGGTCCTGTCATATTCATTTCCCCTATCTCTTTTGTCATGATCGTCTCGAATAAGCCGGTCCCGGTCATCTCTCCGTCTCTCCTCGTATCGATCGTATCCTCGTCTATTATAAATGTCGTTGTCATCTCTAGTAGAAGTTTTTGAACGAGCCCTGGTATCATCTCTTGCAGGCCTCCGCTCATAAGCTTTGTCAAAGTTGCTCCAATCCTCGTCATCCCTTCTACGAGATTTTCTCACAAATAAATCAACCACTTCTTTACCAAAATCTTTCTTATTAATATTCTCATCATTCTTAGATGTATGATGATAGTCAAACATATGTACAGGTTCTATAAAATCCCGAGCTAAAACAAAATAGATATTTTATGGAAAATAGAATAATACATTTTTCTGTCTTAATTATAACATACTTATTTTTAAGTAATTTTTAACATGTTAATTTTATCAAAAAAAAAAGACAAAACCAATATATTACATAATAACAATAAAATTTATACAATTCATCACTTTCTTATTGTAAAATGCCTTTAATTATTGAAATGTTGACTCTGTACTAAATATTGAAAATCATAATTCTTTTTATTTAATGTAAAAATTTCTTATAGTCTCTACTATACTTATGAATATTTTTCATTGTTCATGCAACTAATATCATATTGGTTTAGTATTACTATAAAACTATCTGAGCACTCAAGATAGTTCAATTATGATTGTACAATGAGTGATGAATTGCAGGGTCAGGGCAGGGTCTGACACCAAACTTGAAGAGGAAAGACATGATAAATTTACTGGAGGTGAAGTAAAAAATTTCCATAGGTTAGAAAAAGTATTACAAAGCAGGTATGAGAATACCTATTATTTATATATAATAGAGATATTCATGCTATTATATTCTATTAGTAAAATCATTATTTTATAATAATTAGTATGTAGGTAATAAAATAATGTCTTAATTTAAAATTACCTTTCAGTCTTAGAGGTTTGTGTTCATAGTCAACTATAATAGATGGTGTGAACAGTGGCTCATGAACCCACTTAGGTTTTA
Source organism: Dione vanillae (assembly GCA_037178615.1). Lineage (NCBI taxonomy): Eukaryota > Metazoa > Arthropoda > Insecta > Lepidoptera > Nymphalidae > Dione > Dione vanillae. Next base: position 106,882 of record JAZFAU010000077.1, read on the forward strand.
CTGGTTCATTCAATTGGTTACCAATCTCTTGAGTTTTATGTCTTTCAAAATTATGCTGATGAGAATATTCACTATTTCCCTGAGGCATTGTTTGAAGTACCTGTCTAGGTGGGCCATTTGGCTGAGGTGTCACTACAGTTCCATATTGATTTGGTGCATTGAAATATTGATTTTGTGGAATATCACTAGACATATCCTCTCTAGTATAATTATATGTCGAATCAGAATAACTAGCACTTGCTCCCTGTTCATTGTTACAATAATTATTGGAAGCATGTTGATTATATACAGAATTCTGTTGATTACTTTTGTAGTACTTGTTATTCCCATCCCAATGATCTTGACTTTTTTGCATGTCTCCACTTGACTTTTGTGACACCATAGATAATATATTCATGATTTTTTCAGTCTCCAAGAATACTATTTATACCTTTTGATATCTTCGAATAATCAGGTGCTACTGGTTTTTGTTGATGATGTATATTTGGATTTTCTTCGGTAACATCAATAATCTCATATTGTTTATTTGGAACTGGTCGTTCACTCTCGGGTACTAGATCTAGGCCTGGTATGCCTTTTGATTGATTAATTGGTAAAAAATTTGAACTTGAAGATGGAGGAGGCTTATGGGAATAGTCTTCAATTACCTTGTAGTGTTCATAATCTTGAGTTTTATTGCTATTTTTATTAAAAGTAGAAGTTTGGTGTTGTTCATTGTATAGTTGAGATGAGTATTGCATACTAGTTGAATTTGTATAATTTAGTGTAGGGTTATTTTTTTGCAATGTATTAGGTTGAATATTTTGGGAATAGTTAGTATTTTGTATAGGAGTAATGTCACTTGGTTTATTACCTGAAGTAGTAGAACTTATAGCTTGAGAACCATTATCCATTAGACGGGCTCTTTTTTGTTTCATTTGATTACGTCGTTCTAGCAATTGGGCTCTACAAGCTTCAAACTTTTGTTCATACTCATTATAAGCTGCCTTGTCAGGGTGATTTACATTTTCTGTTTTCCATTTTTGAATTTCTTCCTCCCATTTTTTAAATTGTATGTCAAACAATCTCTCTTCCTCTGCCAATTTCTTTAATGCCTCCATATTAACAGATACCTGTGACTGAGTCTCATTTAAATGAGTGTCAGAGCTGTATGACCTATTTTGCATATTACCTGCTGAAATCTCACTATAGCTACTTTGAACAATATTTTGAGTTTGTGTTGCTGGTGTTGGAACAAGAGCAACGTTAGTATTAGGTTTGCTATACAATGGTTGATCATTTTCATGTGGAGGAGGCGGTGGCGGTTTGTCTGGCGGTGGTGGCGCTGGTGGAGGCGCTACACTGGTTGGTGGCACTGGTGGAAATCCTGCCACGGCTTGAAAAGCTTGCATTTGCTGGGCATACTATGAAAATAATAATTATTTATTTAATATTCATGTGATTTAAGAAAAATGTTAAGCCTTTTTCAAGTTTACCTTATCTCCATACTGTGTCTGCCATTGTGCATATTGTTGTTGCCATTGGGCCCACTGCTGCCAATTCTGTTGCTGCATAAGAGCCCACTGTTCAGGAGTATAAGAACTCATATCTGGCGTCATAGTAAATCCTGAAGTCCATTGACCAGAAGAAGGTATAGGCCATGCCATTTTTTTTATTTAAATAATATATGCAGATTACATGAATAGATTAACAATTTGTAATACTCTTAAAAGTATTAATGCTTTCAATTGCAATATTAATTATCTCTCACGAAATATGTCGGCCATTTTCTTTTACGTTAACGCCAGTCGCCATAGTTCATACTTCATATAATATAGATTTGACAATGCGGTATATGGCATAGTGAAGTCAAATAAATCTATCGATACCACCTTATTTAGGAGACAAATAACATCATCAATGAACCAAGAGATAATTTTATTTATATTTAATATTAAATAAATTAAAACACTCTAACATTTCGTAATACACTCAATAACACTAACACTCTGACATAATAAGCCTGAAATTATTTACCCTCACTTGAACAAAAGGAAAGAAACTATTCTCAAAATACATTAAAAATAAAATATATCGTAGATTATTAATTAAATTGAATATTATATAAACATTGATAAATGCTAAAATAAAATACATTAACTTTAAATATGTGACTAACATGTTGGAAAAATATTTTATATTGAAAAATTCGCTATGATGAATAAAAGAAAATGTTGGATCATTTTCTGAAACGTACGACAAGAAATTTATGTCATCAAAAATAATATTATAACTACCCAGTAAAATATTTTAAATATATTTTTTTGAAACTCAAAAAATGCTTTTTAAGCTATATTTCATATAGATAGATTAAAAATGTTAGATGTTAGAAATATAGTGAACAATCTTGTTACTATAATCTTAAGTTACGTAGTTTTAACAATTAAAAAATTTATGCAGAGGTTGAAATTTTCTCTCACATCATTCACTTATGACCATTATTATTGCTGTTTATCTATGTAGTTTTAGTTAAGGAACGTAATAATTACTATTGGGTTAATACGTTTTACGAAAGTTAGATTTTTCTTTAACGTGACAGAATTTTTGACGTTGATTTGAACGTGACTTTTTGACCGTGTACTTATAGAATTTGTTTAACACGGTACCAAATTTTAAAATTAAAACGAAAATTTTAGATCAAACTCGCCTCTCTAAGTGTACGCAATATATCGATGATATATATATATATATATATATATATATATATATATATATATATATATATATATATATATATATATATATATATATATATATATATATATATATATATATATATATATATATATATATATATATATATATATATATATATATATATATATATATATATACATAAAAGAAAATAAAATAATTATAAATTAATTAATTAAATTACTTTATCATGATGATATCACTTTTCAATAAAATATTTAGCTATAGCACGATATTTAAGACATTTTTAATTTAAATACTTTTTGTATGATATTGCAAAATATCCTACAATACCTTCCATTAATGTAAACAACTGTATTCGTATATTTCATGCTAGTGCTTGAAATTTTACTTCTCAATGTATCCAATTCAAATTATAATAAATAGAGAGAATGAAAAATTAATTAACTTTTTTTTATAATGATAATTTATAAATATTTTACTTTATTATACTGTCTAATTCATTTCTAGATTATTATAATGGCAATAAATTTACCGATAATATTTTCGATAATATTCACTATTACTTAGAACCTCACTATCGAGACGCCATTTTTGCGTGATATGCTAGTGACTGTTGTGTGTCGTCTGTCTATTTACTTTAATTTTGTGACCAAATATAAAGTTATTTTTCTAATTTAAGGCTGGTTCAAATGTTTAATGTTGAAACTTTATTAAAATATATAAAATATCGAGTACTTGTTCTACAACGTAGCTGATATCGTCTGCGCGGGAAATGTGGATAGCTACGTTTTGTATTCTGGTAAACTAAAAGTACTCAGAAAGACAATTTTGTTGTACTATAAGTGTACATTTTTAAAATGATTGCTTATAAAGTAAGAGATGGCAAAAGAGGAAGGCCCTTAAAAATGTCTAGACAGTTGGAACGCTTATATAAAGAAGGAAAATGTCGCGATTGCTCGGTGGTGGTCACACGAATGGATTTTGCTAAAATACTGGGTAAATTTACTAAAGTAAAAATACAGTATGAAAGCAGTTCTACTACAAAGACTCAAAAAGGCACAGACACGCCTGCACCAAACTCAAATGCAAGGTTAAAAAACAATGAAAATGGCATGGTACTCATTCATAGAAATGCATATAATCAACATCCTGTAAAAGAATTAGTAAATTCGAAAAAAACTAAAAATAGTCAGATATCAAGTTCCAGACAAGCTAGTAATGTTTTGAAAGAAAATAATGTACCAAAAAACATGTCAACAGTAAAAGAAAAGAAAAGTAACAATGAAAAGCAAAAACATATTAATCTTAACAATAATAAACAATATGCAATTATATTTAATGACCCTATAGCCAATAATAATATTGATGTGAAATGTGATTTAACAATAACTGACTTGTTACCAAATATAGATAAAAGAATATTACCTACAGAAGACTGGTGTATAGATTATTTTCCAAAAAATGAAGAGCCTATTGATGATAAAGTGTATGACAGAATTGCAGCAGAACTAGAAGATTTAATGTACAATGAAAAATCTGATATGAAGTACAGTAAAGCAGAGAATATAGAGAGTAAACCTGACGAATTTCCTTCAATAATGGATATTTTGAACGATAACACTACACCTGTTTCTAATCCTGAAACAAAAGATAATTCCAACAGTGTAGATTTTAAAAGTAATTTGGAATCTAGCGACGTTGAAGCTATGCTCCTTGGCAAAAGTGATGATAACAAAATAGATGATTCAACTCCTATGGAGGTGGACAATACTGATGTCAATAAATTGATTGAAGATGTCGTACAGTTTAGTACAACTGTACAATTAGAAAAAAAAGAAGGAATTGAATTGAATGAAGTAGAAAATCCTCATAGTCCATCAATTTTAGATGAAGCATTGCAGAAAGGCATAGAAGAACATTTACCTAATCATAATTCACCATTGAAAGATGAGATCACAATTAACAATAATATTGTTAGTGAAGTTTCCAAATTGGAAAATGATAAAGAAAATAGTGCAGGCCATGATAAAATAGTTAATGATACAGCTGTCAGTGAAGAATCATTAAAGCCTCTTAATAGCCAAACTAACTACCCATCTTCAAAGATTGAAGAAATAACACATGTAGTATTTAAAAAAGTTGTGAATGGAATATGTCAAAAATCTGTAACTTGTCCTAAAAATTTAAAATATAGCATAGAAATAGAAGAAAAGTCTGTAGAATTTTTAGGTGCTCCTAAATTTATTTCAAGTTTAGAAGATCTACAGGTACTGTTACAGATAGTACAGGAGACCGACTTAAAGAGCTTATATATATTTTATTAATTGGCCAAAAGTGGATAGCATCATCTTGTTTGTATATACAAATAATGTAGTTTTCCTGAATACTAAGTATCAAAGATGACTTAAATATATTTTATAAGGTAGATATAGTCTATCTGATTCACAATGAAGTATATTAATATTTCATTTGAATATTTGTTTTAATAAAACTAAGCATATTTGCTTTTAAAAATTTATAATTCTTAAAAGTTTATGTTAATTTTTAAATCTGACTGGTAGAAAATCCAAATACAAGTAATACAAAAAATCAAGTGGATATATTTTATTATTAAAATTGAAATGGTAAAGCTCTTAATAAAATGACAGTTATATGCTTGATATATTTATTCAACAAACAAAAAACATCACTGCAAATTAAATTTTACCAAAATCCTGAAATGATTTTAATTAACAAATTTTAGGTAAAACCAGTCTATTCAAATGGATACTGTGTAAACTTTATATAAATTCCAATATACCAATCCTTTTACTTGTTAATAAAAAATATTCTTGCGTTCTGTTACTAAGTTAACTTATACATAATATATTATATTATTATTATAAAAAATAAATATGAGGCCCAAATGAATATTTTATGTTTGTTATTATTCAAGTTAAGATGACAAATTTAGTTAAAATAAATTCATTTGCATGCGACACAAATATAGTAATCAGTAGAATTGATATATATCTATCAATTATACCTGAATTTATAAATAAAAAATTATTCACCAACTATAACAAACATTCTAAAAAGTTATTTTACTTATGGCAACATTGGGTATATTTTTTTATTTAACCGATACTGGTACTTTCGAAATAGTTTAATAATTTTAAACATTAAATAGCTATCTATTTAGTTCATATTGTTTTTAATAGAAACATTCATATTTTTAGGGAGTTGAGTACTCTCCAAAATTAATATAACATTTTTATTTTATCACTATCGTCATGAAATATTAATTTTCAATAAAAATAACTATATAAACTATATTCTGCTACCTTGATTAGTGAATTTTCATAGAAAAATAAAATTTTTACAAAGAATAAATTTTGATATAAACGTTTGAAATTAATACTATCTTCCACAACGCATGTCTTTCGTTGCCAATTAGAAAATAGCTAAAGGTATTACCAGACGAACATATATTTCTTATCAAATTTATGTTACTCGTAATTTAATATCAAGTAACTAAAAAGTTATTTTGTACTGTATTCATAGATATTAAAATTGTTACTAAAACCTTATTAAAAAAGTTTTGTCTGTATTACAAATTAAGATATGTTTCAAAAATGGTTAATAAAGATTACATTTCTCATCCAAGAAAAGTGTAGAAATATAGGTTCTGGAAGAGGAATGTCTTCGCTGAGCCTCTTCCCGATTAGCCTAAGGAGACCCACTGTACTGTTATTATGTCAAAAATTTGTGAGGATTACTTATTGCATACTGTCAAATTTTTAGGTTATGTAGAATAAAACTTTCGAATCAGTGTTTAAATTTATTTTTTTTCTTTACTTTCATTCCAAATAATATATTGAATAAAAATAAACAATTTATAAAAATGCAGAGGCTTAAAAAATATTTCTCAAAATTATATATATTGAAAAAAAAGTATATATCAATTATTTTCTTTTGTAAATAATGCAAATTCACATAATATATTTGCAACAGTCTTTAAAATATAATAGGTATGGCCTATTCTTAAGTTTCATGTTAGAGATTTTCAGACTCGCATCTAACAACGCGCCGTCTTTTTTCCACGTTTTTATTTTCATTCTGTATTTTAAAGTAACTTATGCTTACTTGTATTATTATTATTGAACAATATATGCAATAATATTATATCATTTCTCACTATAGCTACTAAAGTTCTATATTTTTATGTTATTTTTAGATTATTATTTACTTAAATTTAATAGAGCACATTTAAGTTTACAGTAAGGCTTTTATTTGTAATAATACTATTATTTTTTATATGTAGGTATCTCTCGTATACAAATGATGAAATTAAGGAAAAATAGCTACGTTGTCTTGTAAAATAGCAAGTATAGAAAAAATACAACTAGGTATAAATTCACTTTTTTTTGTTAAATAATGTCTATTCTGTCATTTAAAATACTACTCTTATATGTCATGGTTCTGAAATAAATTAATAATTAAGAAATATCTTTTTTATTTTTCCATAAGCATATATTATATTATATTGTATTTAATGGCAATTACGATTGTTATAGAATTGTATAGGAATATTTTTTATTAAATGCATCATATTCTTCTGGATAACTCGTTTGTGTGCCTTCTTTAGTAACAGATACAGTAGCTACTTCACAAGCAGCACCAATAATTTGATGAAGTGGTTGATCTTTTCTAGAAATAAGATATTTTCCTAGAGCTCCGACAAAGGCGTCACCAGCACCCTAAAAATATTAAGTTATTTAAGCAATAAATAAGAATATATACATAGTATAAAATGAATAACTTACGGTGGTATCTATAGGTGTCACTTTATCGCATGACACGTGAATACATTCCTTTGATTCTTTGGAAATGTATACGGCACCTTTCTCGCCTAAGGTTATTATTACTATTTTACACCCATTGTCTAACAATTTATTAAGTGCCGCTTTTATATTTCTGCAATTAAAGATATAAATAATTCTAGTATTCCTTGAAATAGTATAAGAATATTTAACAATTATCTCAATACTTACGAGATATCAACATCAAAATCTACAAGCAAGGAAGCTTCATGTTCATTAACACATAAAATTGTACAAAAAGGCAATATTGCTTCAATATCAGTCCTAGCAGGAGCAGCGTTCAATAATTTAATCTGGAATGCGAGTTGTCATATAGTGTCTACATGCATTAAATTGTCCCTACTTTAATAAGTAGTCATTTACTTACGCCTTGATTTAGTTTGAAAGCTTCCAAAGTAGTTTCGAAAGGAGTCTCCAATTGTCCGATAAGGACATCTGCGGTTTCTATTAAATTTTTAGCTTCATGAATATCAGATTTGGAAAGATATCCGTTGGCGCCAGGAACAATGACAATTTGATTTTCACCATTTTCAGCTACGGAAATTTGTGCAATTCCTGTCGTAGTGTTTTGTGTTATTTTTGTATAAGTCACGTTTACACCTAAACCTTTTAAATATTCTTTGTATTGTTTACCCCATATATCATCACCAACCTATTTATAAAATAGAATATTTTAATCATTTAAACAAAACTAAGTACTTAAATATTTTTTTTTGAAACAAAAATATAATACCCTGCCAATCATGTATGTATTCCCGCCTAATTTAGACGCAGCTACACATTGATTAGCACCCTTACCACCATAACTCGTAACAAATTTATTTCCGTGAATTGTTTCGCCTGGTAGGGGAAGCCGGGGGGAGTATCTACAAAGAAACGTCACAATTACATTTTGACTCTAAAGTGAAGCTATTCTGGTATTTTTTTACTCTGGAGACGAGACACTCTTTTTCCCCCGACCGACACCGCGCTTAAGTAATTTGTCTCTCAAAAAAAATATGAGTTTTAAAGTTAGGTATATGGTCCACAGTTTAATTTTATCGCATACAAGACTATAATACCTATAGTATGCCTTAAATTAGGTTATATTTTGTAAATCTACCTTTATTAATATTATTAAATAACATTTTATTTAAAAGTTTATATTTTTAATTGTTTTTTTTGCGTATGTAATAGTACTTATTATAAATTAAGTGGATCGTAATTGTAACTATATTGTTGAATATGAAATATCTGTACGATAGGTACATACACAGTGAAATCCAAGCTGCAAGATCCCACAACAACTATCTTCGGACCATTTCTCAATTCAGACTGCATTTTGTACTTATTTTTGCACTTTATTATTTGTTAGCAACTTAAATTTATTATTTTAAGATATATTTATGTATAACCTTCAAAATTACGTACTTCGTACTGAAAAGATAATAATAATCAATGTTTATGCTAACCATATATCCGAACTCCGAAGTAGTAAGCGACTTTATGTGAAGTAAAATGGCCTATACATATATATAAATAGATGTTAGATGTATAGATTATGCGCGAATCATTAATTTAAACTGTAAATGTATTCTATAAATAATTGATAGTTTGTTCATCTATTTCATTTTCAATTCAAATTTACTCAAAGGGTGATAATATGATAAAAATTTTACAAAAAAAACTCCCTTAAAACTAACCTCACATATACTGTACAATGATATATTTTATAAAATACTATTATGAAGTTATTATTTTTATTATTGCCAACTTATAAAATAACACAAATAAATAAGTGTAATATGTAATAGTAATTAGCTATATAGTGGCTGACAGATCTCAAAATTAATAAAACTTTATTAACTGTTGTATTAAAATAAATCTTATACTTGGGTGGGTTTATAAGTCCATTTATATAAATCGATTCCAAGACTAAATTAAACTTGTATTCATACTAATTGAATTCTTCAAGAAATTTTGTTTCAAATTCCTAAAATTCTTTAAGTAATTTTATTCATAATTCCTTGATGTTATTAAAAATAAATTGTTTTAAAAAATCCAAGATTTCAAATAATTCTACTTAAAATAATCTATTATAAATTTGCATGCTGTATGCTTTTTGGATTTTGAGATGCCTACAACATCCAAGTACTTGGAACATCCAAGATGTTCTAAGTACTTAAATAATGTTACTTTATTATTAAAATTTGGTATAAGGTACAAGATAATAATAAAAACATATATCATTAATTTTTTAATATATTTAAACATACACTACGCCTATATTAAAAAAACATTCCTTGAAGTTTATTTATTTACTTTCATTGTTTTGTTTCTGTTCTTCAGTTTTACCTATATTTGCAGCCATTTCTGCATATTTTGATTGCCTATAATCATATTTTGCTGCATCTAATAATACATTTTGTAATAGTAATCTATTATTGGATTGTCTATTATTCAATGGTGGGTATGGATTCCCTCTTAATTCTAAAACAACTTTGTCAATATTTCTTCCATAGTATGCTCTTGGGGCTTTATAAATTTTAGTAAAAGCTGTATCACATTTTTCAAATCTGGGAACTAGCACCTTAAATAATTTATGAATTAATTCTTTTTCTAAAAGCCAATAATCTGCAATTTGCATAGTTGGCTTATGACAATCACCATGGCTGATAGCTTCCGATATGAGCTGTAAGTTGTAAAGTATAAAGAGGAAATGAAAATTATAATTAGTAATATATTATAAAAAAAAAGAATTTAGTATTTAAAAATAAATGAATTTAATATTATATAAGTCAAATATTAATATTTACAAAAAATATGAGTTATTTTATGAGATATAAATTAAAATAAATTAAGAGTTAAGTTATAAGTCTAGTTTACCCTCTCTGCATATTGACGAGCCTCATCACCCCTATGGAGATTCAATTCAATTCTTTCATATTTAATTAAACCTGTAACAGTTTTACGCAATTTATTGATTCTTCCTTCTGGACCATCCACATTTCTTAAGCGGCGATGTTGTGGAGGTACTTTTATTCGTAATTTTGATACAAGTTTGGTGACATCTGCTTGATTCATTATAATACAAATATATTATTTATACAAGTATAGCTTGTTAGAGCTTAAAATTCCATCAAAATTTTCAGGTTAGGTTGTCAAGTATCAACAATAAAGACAAAAAAAGTACCAAAATTTTAGCGTAATAGACAACTTACGGCGCCCATTGTGTATCTGTTTATAATTTATTCGTACTTACGTACGTACGTTATAATTTCTTTGTTATTATATAAATTAAAAATAGTATAACGGTAATTGTTATTATTATAACGATAAAAAGAGCTCTAAAAATATTACTTTAACTAAAAAGATAAAAGTAAGATATGAATTAAAATCTGAACCACAGATATAAAATAAATATCAAATACACCTCAGTAGTATATATCAATTTGACGTTTCACTTATGTTAAATTTAGAAAACAATAAGATAATTTGAAGTTCAAACAATATTTTATTTAAATTTATACAAATACAACAATTATATCCAAATATACGTCATCTATTAGCGTTAAAGGATATAATACAATTGAAATACTATACCTAGCGAAATTATAATTTAGCAAAGCTAAAGTACAATAATAATTGAATTGAATATGATAACTTGAATTGAATATTATAGTTTAGTTTAAATGATTTTAAATTAAAGTAGAAATTCTACAAAAATGGATTTATTAACAGCAAGCAATTTAGAAGCTTTAGGAGTTTATGAACTCCTTACAGAATTGTGTAAAAAAACATCTGCAAAATATTATGTACAGAGTGGATTATCTCAGAGGACCTTAGCTGCTAAATTAAGATCACTATCATATGAGATAATTTTAAAAAAATCACCCTCTCAGAGTAGTTCTTCCCAGTCTGACCCATTTGTGGATTTAATATCACAAAGTTTTATTTTGGATCAAAGTGTGAAAAATGTTGTTGAATATAAAAGGTGTATTGAATTAAAGAAACATATAAAAACTTTAAGGAGTATAGATTTTGGAGATAAAAAAGAACACATTAATAATGTTTTGAAATTTTTAATTGCACTTAAAAATTCTTCTAAAGATGATTTATCAGAAAAGATGTTTCAGGTAGATAAATCAACTAATTATAATATATTATTAATTAAATAGAGTTTATTAAGGTTGAAATACATGTGTTATAAACCATAATGTCTATTATTATTCTGTCATTTTTAGAATCCTTTTTCATTTGGACTTTTAAATGAAATGCTTCCTAAACCAAAGAGGGAGGCTTTTGGGTCCCCAGAGCCCTATTCATATTTTCCAGATCATATCTTCGAGCTTCCATATTCATTAAAACATAAAAGTACAAAGTGCTATGAGGAGTACACTGTCAAAACCTTTGAATCAAAAATATGTAAGTAACAATAACAAAATTAACTAAAATATATTTATGTTATAACATTATATACCAAAAAAAATTATATATTATATCTTTTGCAGTTCTGCCAGAAAGCAAACCACACAGTCCAGTAGATGTAAAAACAATCCAAAGTCCTATTTCATTACTGTCAATAACGTCAGCTAGTTCACCATATGAAAATACATTGAATTTTCCTCGACTTAATGTGCCTAGAGACATTAAAATACCAACATCCCAATTTACAGATGTTAATGTTAAGGTAGTATAAGTGTTTAACATTCTTTTTTAAATTTTTTTATTTTTTGAGTATTCATAGTTACAAAATTTTATTGTTTAAAATTATTATAATGAAGTACATTTTACGGCAACTGCAAATGGATTAACGTCAGGGCGCAGAGGCGTAACGTCTGCCTGTAACGCGACAGTTTCTGCGCTCGATTCCCACCCTGGGAAGATGGATTTATCGTTTTCCATTTTCTTCGCTCAAAAAAGGCAGAAAGCAGGGACAGAGAAAGCAAGAAGTGTCTTAACACTAGATTTCTATGGTTCCTGCAGTTATCCTTTCTGCCCTGCCATATGAAGTATAAAGAGTGAAGACAAAATTCTTTATAACATACTTTTTAGAAAACATTGAATATGCCTAAATGTTATTCTTAAAGGTTTCTACTGTAAGTACAAATGACTCTGATATTAAAGAAGTTTTTAGAAGAAAACCAGATGAAACTATAGATATATGGGAAATAGCCTCACAAATTGATAAACAAATACCTGAAGATATTTGGGATGTTGTTTGTAAGTTACTCTTTTCTTCTTTCTTTTCTGTTTTGTTGAAAATGGACTTAATGGACCATATTAATATTATAGTCTAATTTTGTAAATCATAATGAAGCACTATAAAAATACATTTATAATTCAATTGATAAAATCCATTAAACATAGAAACATTGTTAAAATTTTTAACTAACACAGTTTAACTGAAAGTTAATCCTCAGTTGTACATTTCAATTTTATTTCTGATATTTATCAAAAGTCCCATTATGATTAAATATTAAATGAGTTTGACACTTGTAAAATTAAAGTGTTTTATGTTTATATATTTATTGACTTAATGTATATTGATGATAAATTTTATGTTGTAGACTAATTTGTTTATTTTTATAGCTAAGATGCCGCCAGTTAATGAGAGACAATTAATAGTTAGTTCTACAAGAGAGATGAAACTTTGGAGAGAATTGTATGGTAATGAACTATCAGACCTCCATATTATATCTGAGAAACAATTTATTAGACATACCATGTATTTGATAAGTAAGTTATTAGATTATAATATGTTATATAAATATCTACTTTAAGTTCTGTAATTTTAAAGAAGTGTAAAATTTAAAGGAAATTTTTGTGATTGCCTCATATAAGTGAAAAAATAATTCTTTGTCCCAAATTAAGTAATGAAATGTTGTTTCTTATTTAATGCATATATATGCATAGATGAGCGGAATTTTTCTAAATATAAAGTAAGTATATACTTTCATACATGTTAAAGCTTGTTACTTTCGTTGCAGTTGGCGTAGAAACAAAGTCTTTTCCATTTTGTGTGGAATCAAATTGTTTTTTTATGCGGGACAATATAGTCTTAGAAGGGATATCAAAAGAGCAGCTTAAGGGATACATATCACCATTACTTCTAGTAGGATCTTACTACAGAAGACTTTATACTTTTGCCTTCAATCTATCAGTAGAAGATCATTTTCATAGTAAAGGGCTTGTTTTTGAGGTATGTTTAAGTTTTGTAAGGAATTTTGAATTTATTATTTACATATATACTTAATTCGAACTGGATTCTAATAGTATTTGAAGGTAATTTTTAAGCCCGTTATAGCAATTGTAACAAGTTCAAGATATTTTTATAACATAATTAGCTGATTTATATTGTTAATTATTTACATTTAACCATAATACCTTCTTGATGAAAGAATTATCTTCAAATTCCTCATATTTCAGGCGGCTAGAGAAGTTATTAGAAAATATTTATTAGAGTTTCGATTGAAAGCGACAAAAATATACCAAGAGTGTTTTAAAATTACATCTCAGGATTTGAACTGTATGCCAACATTGTTACAAATATTATATCACATGGAACCACTGAAGTATGAGATTGAAACTATTGCATCAATATACAAAATGGTAGATACTGGTAAGTATTTTTAACATGCTAGGAGCATGTCAGTCTATGGTTTTCTCCTCCATTCAGATGTTATCTTAATTTCTGATAGTATGAGACTCGAGCAATGATCTATTTATATTAACTATTATTTTTTTAAAAGTAGTTAGTGATAATTTATAGTATAAAATGATTTAATGCCATCATCGTTTTGGGTATTTTTTTATTGCACTCAAGGAATGTTTCACCACATTAGGAGCTCTTTCAATATGTTGTATATTTAATTGATTATCATAATTATTTATTTATATGTTATATTTTTCAGATTCAGTTGTAATACCGCACGGCGCAGAGCTTATGTCGTATCTCTTTAATGAGATATCACTAGTGACGCACAGAGAGACAGCGCTTACTCTGTTCGACTCACTGTTTTGTATATGTAGAGTTTATTTTAAGTATGTATTGAAATATTTTTTAATATATTTTTTTTTAATAAATTTTGCTTAATCTTTTTTGCTCATATGAGAGAGTTTCTTTATGGAAATTAAATTACATTTTAAATGTAATTTTCATGTATTTATCATTTTTATGATTTTTAAACTGTTAATTTAAACTCAAGATAGAAAGTACTTAAAGTATACAAACGCATACAAATTTTTAAAAATTTTATAAACATATTTTTTTGAGGACCGTCGTGGCGCAGAGGCGCAACGTCTGCCTGTAACGCAACGGTTTCTGGGTTTGATTCCCAGTCGGGGAGGATGGATTTTTCTATTTCCATTTTCTTCGCTCTGGTAAACTAAGCCAAGCGCGGCGTTGAGTTCCGCCACACAACACGCAATGCCTCAAAAACGGCGGAAAGCGGGGACGCAGAAATCAGGGACTAAGCAACGGAGTATCTTAACACTAGGTTCCCACGATCCCTGCAGGTCCCTCTGTCTACCCTGCCTTGAGCGAGATAAAGCGTGAAGCTAAAAAAAAAAAATTTATAAAAAAAGTTACGTTTTCTTTAAGTAAATTTATTACTCTTATTGTTATTTTTCATGAAAGTTGGCCTTTTCTTTAAAATAATTGATAAAAAATTGTAATATTAATCTTATTTCGTTATTTATACTGTGTTTGTGAGATAAAGAAATATGAATAATTTTTAATATGTTAATTTTCAGATTTATCGAACGTTTCATATTTGAGGGCGAATTAGATGATATGTTTAACGAATTCTTCATAAAAAAAGACAGTCAGTATGTAAATTCTCGAACAAAGCGTTATTGGGATAAAGGCTTTCATATAACAATGTCTTATGCGGTGCCGGCGTTCCTACGACCGTTGGCTTCTTTTATACTATTGTGTGGGAAGTCTTTAAGATTGTTGAAATTGTGTAATCCTAGTGTTAGTACTGAATTATACTTGTTTGATTTATTTTTAATTCTCTTATTTAAGGTATTCTAGACTAAGATTGCTATATGTTTATTTAATCGTGTTTTAACGTCATGTGGTACACCTGATATAATTCGTAATGTTTTTTTGCTTTTATTTATTTGTTTATTCTTTATTGTACACAATCTATGGAAAATAATATGAATAATAAGCCGGATTAATACTAAGGAGCATTTTCTCAACAAACAAACAATATAATATTAATATGTGTATGATACAGTTTATAAAATATATGATATACAATTCTACTGAAATCAACGATTTGTGGGTTCGATTCCCACTCAGGGGAGTTGCTATTTTCTTTTTCCATTTTATGCGCTCTGGCAATTAGGCAAACCGCAGCGTTGAGTCCCGCCACTCAATACGCAATGCTTTGAAAAAGGCGGAAAACAGAGACTAAAACAACGGAGTGTCTTAACACTACCTTCTTATGATTCCTGCGGTTCCCTCTGCCTACCTGTATTGTGCGAGGATAACAGCACGAAATTATAAAAAAGCATTTAATTATTTTTCAGGATCCTCTTGTATTACTTATATCATCAGACCATCCATCTGTACACTGTTGTTCCAACTTCGAAGGGCTTGAGCGTCAACAGCAGTTGCTGGACGTGTATAGAACAAGATGTCTGTTCGTAAGCGGCGAGCCGGTTACATTTGAACAGATTTTACTAAAGAGAGAAGCGGAGAAGAAAGCCTTCACTGAAATGGCATCATTGAAACAAGCTGAAACTATGGAGAAAATTGTCGGTAGGTTTTCAGAAGGCAAATGCTACCTCTAAAACTAACTTGAAGTATTCTTGATGGATTTAATAATAAATTGTTGTCAACAAATTATTGCGAAATAATTTGAGTATATTCAATCATAAAATAGTGTTTGAGATTTAGTTGCTCAAAAATGTTAAGTTACTCTTCTGTGAGCACGCTGAGTACTACTAATAATTACATAAAATATAAGGGTGAATAAAATAAAATAATAAAATTGTTATACTACTTACTATTAATTCAGATGGAGTGCATCTAGAGTAAGCGCAGGAGAGTTACTCACATACCCTACTACATAAAATTAAAGCGTATAAAAGCGTGTTAAAAATGAATTCAGATTACATCTGACTAAATGAATATTTAAGATACACACATGTGCTTAACATATTAAGATTTTTTATTTGTTTTCAGCGGAGCGCAAACGATTAGCTCAATTAATAATAGCAGAAAAACAACATTCACTGAGAGTTCTAGAAGCGGCAATAGCAGAAGCGAAGGCTGCTAAGAATAAAGCAAAGAAACGTGAGCGAAAGATATGTGAATTAGAAGAAAACTTGGAGAAAGCTACTGAGGAAGTCGATTCTAAGTTAAAGGACACTGAAAGGTAATAATACTTATGGGTTTTATTTAATTTTGTGAAAAGTATAATCAAACAATATGTCTATGTTAAGTTTAAATTTAAAGACAGTTTCGTGTTTTTTATATTATTATAACAATGACAATGCCTTTGTTAATATACTGTTAGTTAAAAAATATTTAAAGAAAACATATAAAAATTTGAACGCAGCGGAATTTTTACGTTCTATTTAGGTATTTTTCTATCCATTCTTATAAAAGTTATATAAAAGAGTAATGTAATATATAATATATAATATATATATTAATATATATATATATATATATATATATATATATATATATATATATATATATATATATATATATATATATAT
This sequence comes from Dione vanillae, assembly GCA_037178615.1. Taxonomy (NCBI): domain Eukaryota; kingdom Metazoa; phylum Arthropoda; class Insecta; order Lepidoptera; family Nymphalidae; genus Dione; species Dione vanillae. The sequence continues at coordinate 124,161 of JAZFAU010000077.1, forward strand.
ATATATATATATATATATATATATATATATATATATATATATATATATATATATATATATATATATATAATTACATTACTCTTTTATATAACTTTTATTAAAGACTTACGAAATATATATAGTTTTAATATATAGTTTTTCATTAATATTTATGTTGCAGAAATAAAATTATGGAATACTATACCAAGCTAAATATGGAAGTAGAAAAAAGTAAAATTCACACAGAGTGGAAAATAAAACGTTTACAATTAGACCAAAGTCGTATACAACTTTTGTCAACTGAAGAACGTAATCTAAAGAGGGAAAAGTTAGAATTGGAACATCAACAAAACGAGTCTGTAATGGCTATGTCTATACAAAGTGATTTTAAGTCTGAGGACGATTTGGATACTATAGATAATAATAATGGCGAAGAGAATAAAAGCTCTGGTTCAACACCATCTATCGAAAATTTAGAAGATGCTTCCGAAGGTTCAGAACTCGATAAAAACAAAGAAAAAGCTCAGGCATCTAATAATGTCTTCAATGCTATTTGTAATGTTGCTAACAACATGTTTGATACAAAGCCCGGAGAAAAGACACCATGTGATAATGAAATAGACACGGATGCTCAAGGCAATATTATTAATAATAAAGAAAAACTAAAAACACAAACGTCCAATGATGTTATTGGCTCAAACTTAAACGAAGCATTTGATAATTTAAATTTCTTGGAAAACAGAAACGAAGCTTTAAAAAATAAACAAAAAGTTATGGCGCACGAATTTGGACAAATAGATAACGAAAATAATGATATGAGAAATCTGCCTGAGATCAAAACTTCTTCAATTGATAATGAGAATAATATTGAAGAAGAATGGACGTTTGCTGAAGCTAGAAAGAACAAATTAAAGGTATTAGGTGCAGAATTCTTTATGAGTGCGCCGGAAATTAAAACTGAACCCATTTTTGAACCAATAACGGAAGCACAAAAAGAAGCGTTGATAAATAAACAAAAAGTTTTGGGAGTTGAATATAATCTTCCTTCAGAGAAAATATCGAAGAAAGACCCGGCAAATGTGGCACAAGAAGAGGCGATACGTAATAGAAATAAGGTGCTCGGCTCTGAATACGATATCAATGTAAAAAGCCCAAAATTTGATTCTTCAAAAAAATCGGCCCTGAGGTTAAATTTGAAGCCTTATGGTGATTCTTTGGTCAGTACAAAAACGGTAACGACACCTAACACTGGGGCGGTGACACCGGGTGAACTCTTTCCTGGGGTAAGTTTACTGAAATAAATTATGATATAGAACATTATGTGAAAGACATTATAATTAATTAGTAAAGAACATTGTGTTACAAATAGGTATGACTTTTTTTAAAATACACAATAATTTCAATACACAATATTTACGAAATAATATTATTTAATTTATATTGATTTGTATATATACATATATTAATCTAAGAAAAAAATGATAATGCATCTTTGTTAGTGGTCTAATTTGATTACGGAACGCTAAAGACATGAAAATAATCTCAATAATATTTTATTAAATTTACAGTTGGATTTAGAAACTCCTACTACTGCAGAAATACCAATAGACAGTGCTGCAACGGGAGACATATTTACCCCTCACAGTGAAGACAAAGAATCAGATGTTGCTCAATCAAAAGATAAGGAATATCTCACATCTGATGGATTTAATTTTTCCATAATAGTAGACGATGAAGCTGCTGGTACCTGAAGTCATAAGCGATGTACAGACTGACATAAGTATTGAAAATTCACCATCGAAAAGCACAGATTACTGTAATATGACAACTAGAACATCGCTTTTCAATATATTAGATGGCACATACAACTTGGATAATTTTGATCCATTTGGTGTGAAAAACCTTGGTAAATATTCTAAAGATTATTTTAATAGAAGTAACGAAGAAACATGTTCGACTTACACACATCCAGCTATAATATTTGAGGAATTCAAAAAGAAACCGTACAATAATATTTTTACTCATTCCAATGAGAAGGCAGAAGAGAAGATATCGTGTGATAATATAGCAACACTTACTGCATGCTTGCAAAGATCAGTTATGCTGCCATTGACATATCAATTGGAAGTTGTTAATAATTCAATATTAACACATTTCCTTGTTAACTTAGACATGTACGAACACTTGAGAAGCTTAAAAGATTATTTCTTTTTAATGGACGGAGAGTTTTCTAGAAGCATCTGCCATAATTTATTTGCTAAATTGACAAAAACACTGAATCCACAAGAACTGTTGAATTTTGCTACTTTACATAATATTCTGGATAAAGCACTTGGATCGTCAATTTCACGTAAGTTTATTTTATATTGAAAACGTTTTGCATATTTTATTGTATACTGTTTATAAAAATATTATATAAATTGTAAATTGAAGTATAGTCTTGTTATGATAAATAAATCTGAGTAAGTCGTCGCCAACGTCCATACCACGTTGAACACACCGGTTCTCGTCCGATCACCGAAGTTAAGCAACGTCGGGCGCGGTCAGTACTTGGATGGGTGACCGCCTGGGAACACCGCGTGACGTTGGCTTTTTTTTGTTAAAAATTAAGATTTTTATAATATATAGTATATTATTTTATTGTATTTCCAGTCTCCCGTGAAATCAAAATAAACTAAATTATTTAATACTTTTATAAATATATTTATTATGAATTCCAGATGTTCACAAGTTTTCTGAAAATTTATCATTTACAATAACTGAATGTCCCTTAAGTTTTCAACACAGTTCTCCAGACGTGTTGCAGTGCTTGTCTCTGACATACTCTGTCAGTTGGCCATTGAATATAATTTTGTCTCAAGAAGCTCTACTGAGATATGCCAAAGTGTTCCAATTCCTCATTAAGATGAGAAGAATATTTTGGGTTCTGAGTGAAGATTTTGAGGTAATCTATTTTAACTATTAAAATATAGCAAAGCGCGGCGTTGAGTTCCGCCACTCAACACGCAATGCCTCGAAAACGGCGGAAAGTGGGGACGGAGTAAGCAGGGACTAAGTAACGGAGTGTCTTAACACTAGGTTCATATGGTTCCTGCAGTTCCCTCTGCCTACCCTGCCATGTGCGGGATAAAGCGTGAAGCTAAAAAAAAAAAATATACATTTAACTACATACCAGTCTATGTTTTAATAAAATTGAAATACAAAAATAATATTTTATTTCAGGCATTAAAGCTTATAGTGAAATTATCAAAAGAACATTCTGGAAAACTTTTGAAATCACCTCAATATGTGTCAGTGCAAATATTTAGACATGTGATGGCGTCGTTGATACGTGCATTGGACAATTATATAGTTACAACATGCATTCTTACGTCTTGGACTGAATTTGAAAAAGATCTAAAGAAAGCTAGAACGTTAGACGATTTATATGAATGCCACGTGGTTTATATAAAAAATGTTTTATTTAGATGCCTTTTAAATAATAGATCAACGCCTGTGATGAAGCTTTTGAATGACATATTCACAGTTATACTCAAGTTTAGTCGAGTTTTAAAAGCGGGGTAAGCTATTTTTTTTTTCTATTAAAAAGTGAATATAATTTAATATTATTATTTATTATTTTAACTCATTTTTTTAATTTTTACAGTGAATGGCAACAGAAAGAAGAAAACAGCAATTTTACACATACAAATTTCGTACAACTAGACGAATTGTTTCATTTATTCGAAAAGTTGGCTAAATATTTACACAAAGTTGTAACAAAACTAATGGATTGTGGATATCAAAGGCATTTAGTTGAACTACTGACTATGGTTAATTTAAACGGTTACTACGATCCGGATAGGTCTAAACAAGACACTAATGTCAGTTTACAATCAAACTAGTTATATTATATTATTTATTTATTTAAGCTTAGTTCATAATTAAGTATTTTAATTAGTTTTTGTTTGCATTGAAAGAGCTTTAGATATTAGTAACTAAAAATAATTGTTAATTTCTAATAAATAATAATGATAATTGGCATTTATAAAAAGTTATTATGCTGTAATTAACTAATTTTATTGACTATTTAGTAATAATTCTCCTGTCGTGTCGTTATTAGTCATTATACAGACTATTATTATTAGAAATCAATATTTTATGTTATGAAAATTCTTTTTAATGTGATTTTTGCCCACCAATTTATTGTCTATGTGTTTGGCTATAGATTTATTTGTAGGTTAAATGTACATTTTTTATTGTTAAATACAATTCGTTATAATCGTTCAAAAGGAGACTTGTAATTAGAAATATTTATATTTTTTTTAATCATTATGCTCCATATTTAAAGTTACCGATCAGGTTTTTAAAATAAAAAAGCATATTTTTGTAAGGATTTCAAGATTTATTGTCTTATAATAATATTTGATAATCATCCAAAAATTTAATATAATGTTATTTTTATTTTGTTTCAAAGGTATATTTAACTCGAATAACATGAATAAGATATTTTAATAAACATACTAAACAGACGATCTTGTTTACCTGTTTACCTATTTTATTTGCCTTTATTTACCTGTTTACCTATTTTATTTGCCTTTATTTACCTGTAAAATCTCGTTATTACTGTGATTATTTTAATTTTTTTTTATTATAATTATATCTCATAGTAAATTTTAACGAAACTACAATTTCAACATTCTACGTTTTGCTATATTCAATGTCCACATTGTGCTCGGAAGAAGTAATTCTGCACTGTTTAGCTTACTTCGATACCTTTATAGAGGAATAGTCTAGTTGTCTTAAACTATTTATTTTTAGTCCATTGAAGATGAAATTTTTTTGCCTTTTCAAATTACTATATAATAATAACTAACCTATTCTCAGCAATACTATTAGTATTAATCCTTAAACGATATTTAGACAAAAATAAACGGAGAGTATGAATAAACATTTAAACCAAACGCGGTTCAGTTTACTATGAAGTAAATTGTATTGTATATGTCCTTTTTATTTCTAATGTTGATGCAAGATCGGACCTCTAAGGTTATCCTTACAAGTAAGGAGGGTATCCTTACAAGTGCTTCCTACTGCTTTTCTACAGATTGGTGTTACTAGACTTTACGATGATTGTTTTATCTTTTCAAATTAAATATTGAATGGTAGTTATAAAATAATTTACAGCGCCATCTAGTTTTTGTCTTAGGAGTCCTTTTTTCCAGATATTTCTTTAAGTTAGGCATTGTACCGGTGGTAATTTGCGTACTCAGTTATAAAGTAAAATCAAACTATAAATTAAAAATGAAGTATATATTTATTTATAATTAAATGATAATTCTGATTTCATAAGGATAATATTATATTAATACTCTCATATGAGCCTGTTATTAGTTTGATTATTTGTTAGCGCCATCTGTTGTGGAATAGCATAAGCTGTTCTATCTAGTTATGAATTGAGTTTATATACATTTTTATTATTTTAAAATAATTAAATACAAAGAAAATACTGCAGTAATGTTTATTTAGTCATTTTAGTAATTTTACAGAACATAAACTATCGTTATACTATTGTAATATTGTTTTTCACGATAAGAAAATGCTGTTTACAGCAATTTCCGCTGCGATAGTAGCGCCATTATTTTCCTTATATTCAGGGTGTTTTCACGAATACTTCATTCTACAGCAATTCGTCCTAAGGTGAACATCCGAACTTAATAGTTTCTACGTGTGTGACATTGAAGTGAAAGCTTGTGTACTTTTCCTTAACGTCTCTATATAGAGAAATATACCTATTCAGAACTTAAAAATTGCTACAAATTCAAATTATAAGAATTCTAAGAGCTGAAAATAGTGAAAAATATTTCAACAACTATATACCGCTATCTATCGCCACTGACTTTTCAGCGAATCATAATTTTCAGCGGCGCTGCCTATATTTCAACAAAAACGTTAAAAGACAAGAGTCACCGTCACCGCCGCCGAGATGGCGTTCATGATGCCAGTAGTGAAGAACGATTGGGACATTTACAATTCACAGCGGTCGCGGCGGACCTCGGAGGCCGCGGACAAGAGCGGGCTCGGGGGCCGCGTCCGCAAGGTATCAGAGTCGCGTTCGGAGGGCCCCGTGCTGGCGCCACGCTCCTCCACGCTGAGCCCGCACCGCAGCGCGCCCACCATGCGCTCCCTGTCCTACTGCCGCGCTCCACCCTCACGGGCGTCGTTGCGAGCTGCCGACCTCCGCAAGGGCTCGGCTAGCCCGCCGACCCACGACGGGGACAAGTTCCACAACAGGTTGGTCGACAAGTTAAAGCGCGCGTTCGGTCGCGCCGACACTCGAAACGACGAGAGAAGCTCGTGAAATAACCCGCCGTGCTTGTGTGCAGGGCGAGCGCCGGCTCCCCCGAGCGACGGGCGCGATGCAGCCTATGCGTGCCCTACCTGTGACCGCGTCTGTGATACACGCGACGAGGAGTCGAGTGCTGACTGTGGTGAACTGGGACACTTCCTTAGTGGACACTGACGTAACCCAATGCAATAGTATTATTAGCAGTCACCCCTTTGGTTCGCTTCTAACGGCATGTTTGTTTAGTTAACTTTAAGGTTGTTGAGAGGTTGTAAGTTGTAACAGGGCTGTATGATGAATGATTAAGACTGCGATTAGTTTAAGGGGACGCTGGGGCGCTATTATATGTTTTTAGAGTCCCGGCAGTAGAAGGCAATAGTTGTGGCAGTTAGCGATCGGTATCTGTGATTTGTTATATGTAAGGTGTTATTTATTTTAAAAGAAAAGAAGTACCTTCATTATTTATATTTCGTATATAGTGAGCGTTAAACAAATACTTTTAAGAATATTGACGAAAATGTTTCATTACATCTGCAACTCTCTTGACAATAGACAGAGTAAATTTATTCTACTTAATTACTCAACATTTGCTTAAAATGTCTAATAGAATAATGAGTGTATACATTCACATATGTAATTGAAATTCGAGTTCTGTGTAACATCTCTCTATAGCAGTAGTATTAAACGGGATTATTTTCTAATAATTTAATCAACAGTCTAAAGCCGTGTATGTGACTTGGGCGCGTCCCGAAAGTATATTAGAAGTATAGTAGAGTCTAAGGTATTTTTTGTTACATGTTGCATGATTTTATGTGATGTTAAATATGACTGTGTAAATGGACCAGCTTTATTAAAATTAAGAAAATTATCAGTATGACTGAATAGAAAATGACCTAAAATAATTATAATGTAAGTTCAGAGTATTTCTTGATAAGCGAAAAATGCAAACAGTCTTTGAAAGTTCTCGCATGTTAAGTTCCTGACGTTAAAAATAAAACTGCCATGTATTTGATTTTGCCAATGTTTCAATAAATTTGTTTTAGTTACAACTGCATGTAATCTGCATTGTCTGATCTGATGACTTTTTAAAATATATTGCTTATCCTAATTTTATGTTTTATTATCCTTTAACCCTCATTACTAATTATTATGAATACAAAATAAAACGATCTAATTTTGACAAAGCTGGAAAGAGTATTTTATACTACTGTATATTAGTCTGAAGCATTGTAATTTAAAATTGTAATGTTTTTAAAAATAATTTTAAATTTACAATCTCAGTGTATTTCACAATACTAAGACTTATTGACAAAAATAAAACGAATTATTACATATTATTTTATTTCACTATTATGTTTCTTACTAATATATTATTATAAAAAATTAAAGTATTGACATATAACATAACATATACCTATTTATTCTTTTGAGATCTTAAATAAGTTACATTTAAAGAAATAGACTTTCTTTAATTTAAAATAATAAAATGTTTTCATGGCAAATCTAAGTTCATACTAGTTGCATCGATCCCTAGCGAGTGCACGCGGAACATTCGAGAACGCGCTAGGCTATAAAGGGGTGGGGTCCTTCCCTTGCGGATGGCAGGTGTACCTATATGGTACTACATAGGCCAAATATGTATACTAACAATGACTCGTAATTTCATAATTTCTTATTTAATATTGTGAAATATTTTACATAGTTGTAGATTATTTTATACGCACACGTTTATTATAAATTCTTTATTATTTAAGAATGCTTAAAACTATGCTCTTTTTTAAATATTTAATAGAGTATTAGCTTGTTTTGTAAATCACTAACTTACATTTAAGTTAGGGCTATCTAAGTTTACATATTTCAGGTAATTTACCAAACTCGAAATAACTAAGTTTGCTTGTCTAAAGTTTTTGGGCTTATCAATAATGTTTTAAATTCGTGAATAAATTACAAGGAAATAAAAAATCTTGATAAGTTCATAAGTACGTCGCTATTTAATTCCATATCATTTGATAAAGATCACTCGCTATAAAGAACGCAATAATTTTATTTATATAATTAAATGAAATTCTTTCGTTACAGTAAAATTAAACTTTGTGTAATCACATAACTATTATTAAGTTGCTCCCGGTAAAGTTGTATATCACAAGTACTAATATTATTTAAATGCTATCCAATTTTTACACGTGTACTCAAGAAACTAGAAGAAAATAAAAATATTGCATAAAAAATGAGGGAACATTTTGAATTCGTGAGCGAAATGATTCACAAAAAAACAGAGTGTAGCGAAGCAAGTATTCTTGCTAATGCAACTTGGCGTTAAGCCTCAACAAAACGGAATGAAATTTTAAAATTGGCGGCATTAATGTATAAAAAATCGGTTTAGGTAAATTATTTAACAATGCTGTGCCATAATTGATAATTTTTCTGACACTTAATACACAGTGCCTTAAATTCACGTTTTAAGCGGAGAGCGAAGTGTAAATTCTCTATACCTAGCCTGGAATATGCGGTATAATTTAACTAGAAAACAAATAATATAAGAAAAATGCATTACATTGAATAGCTATAATAAAAATAAATATTTCTTTTAGTAGTCTAATTATATTGTTAATATTACGGCCATTTTTAGGTTAATATATAACAATAGGTTAATAAATATATTATAACTCATGTTATGTTTAGATGTCAACAAAAAGGAAGGGATTCTTGTAAGTTCACATAATACGAAATTCATCATCAGAGTACTGAAGCAAATAAGTAACATTGTGACTCATGTTTCAGTCCGCCACCTAAAAGTATCGGTAGCAAAATTTTCCACGACTGCTTTGATTTAAGCCTCAAGGAAAACAATGACATGATCAATATCTTCAAATTTAATTAACTATGCCTTTCAATTTACTGTATATCTAGATTATTATATTAATTACGCACATCACTGGTTTCACATTATAGTAATTTTTGACGCTATACGATATCTATCTGAAAGGTTATATAACCTCAATTTAAATAATTAATGTTGATAGATTTAAAAAAAGGAAATTTAAGGGAATTCTGGGTTCGATTTCCACTCGGGGAAGTTTTCTTCGCTTTGGCAACTAGGCAAAGCGCAGCGTTGAGTTCCGCCACTCAATACGCAATGCCTCGAAAAAGGCGGAAAGCGGGGACGGAGAAAGTAGGGACTAAGCAATGTGAAGCTAAAAAAAAAAAAAAAAAAAAAAAAAGTGAATTTCAATTCTATACTATACAATATTAGGTTGTTTGATTTTTTAATTTAAGATCGATGAATCCACGTTATTTTATGAGATATATCTTGAGTGACGGATGGTCGGACAGGCGAACAACGATGGGATAGTATAAGGGTTCCGTTCTGTTAATCTGTTATTTGTTTTCGAGGTACGAAATACTAAAAATAGCAGTATTGATGACAGTAATTGTATATCTTTAGTATGCAGTAGACTATATGTTCATAAATTAAACGTAATATAAATAATTATTTATTATATGCTCGCATATAAATGTAGGTAATTTATTATTATATTTTTTTAATGAATAACATTTTTTTTTAATATTTGTTTTACCTATATTTAACATTCTTTTGTAAAATGGCAATGCAGTAAACCGTCGATAAGATATCTAAAATCTACTTATGTACAGCGTAGGTGTTGTATTGGTAAGCATAATATTCTTATCTCAACAATTAGTTCGCAATTGACAATTCACATACACGTCAGTGCGACCACTTTATATATGACGTATAAAGAACAACAAGTATAAATTATCAGTTTCTTGATAAAATAATATGCATATATAGCGTACTACGTCTATTAGCAATATTAGTACCTTACTTAGAACTAATACTAATATATAGTGACCTACTTGACTACATAGAAAACTTACTTGACTACAGGTACATACAATTTGGCTTTATAACTTATTTTTACATAAATTATTTTCGATAAGTTTCCCTTGTTTTAAAGAAGCGTCTTTTAAAGATATTAATTTTTAATTCATTTTTAATTTGACATCCTGGATGGAGATGGATACTGCTATATTTCAATACACAATTCTATGACGACGTAAAAATGTTTTATTATGTAATTATAATTTTTTTTTGAATTTTTTCTCACGATTTCAGAAAATACATTATCAATTTTCTATAAAAAACTTTTATATAAAGTAAGTACAATGTTAACTGTAAATATAACATGATATGTTTAATGTTCTACAATAATAATATTTTTATGCAAGCATAATATAATATTATATTACAGTACTAATACAGTTTAATAATTAAATGAGTAGTTTAGAAATAGATTATTATTACTATTGTTATTATTATTACACAATAATAACATATATTTAATAATAATAATAATAGCATGAGAAAAGCATTTATATTTAATTTTTTTGTTACAATCAAATTCGCTATAGTCACATGAAATTGTTACCAACAAAGATAGCCTGAAGGGCTTCTTGTAACGTTGGCTTTAATTAAATTGTACGAGCTGATCTTATTAAGCACCAGTTCTTTCCAGTTAAAGGGCAAAAGTTATTAATAGTTATACTTGAGGAAAGAGTTAAGTTAGTTAGTGGGTTTATTTATAGGAATAAAATTTAATTATAAGTATAGAAAGACGACGAGAAAGTTGTGATATTAAAAAATAAATATACCGTAAAAAAGTTTCGTTAAGTATATTTACGTATAAATATACGTATTTATAAAATTATAAAGCTAATGATGGATGACTTAATAAAAAGTCATCTTTTGTTTACGAAAATGATAAAGTTTTCATATTATGAAAAATTCCATTCTATTCTAAGTCAAATAAAAACATATTTGATTCATAAAACGATTGTCAATAAGCTAGAAGATGGTGAAGATTTCTTCACCTTACATCTCTATGTTATGATACTTAAGAAATATTATGAGTAATATATATATATATATATATATATATATATATATATATATATATATATATATATATATATATATATATATATATATATATATATATATATATATATATATATATATATATGTGTCTTAAGCTCAATTTTTTTAGTTTTAGATGGAATTATTTTAGCATTGTTTAAAATCAATATTTTAAATAATTACTCACGTCAGGTGACGATTGCATCACTACATGACGCGACAAATGCGCCGCAAGTATCTCTATATAGTGTTTATTGCCCAGGTAGAGATGACTAATTATTATAACAAGGTGATGAATGACATAGTTATTTCGTTATTCAAACCACTTCTGCGACATTCTATAGCTTTATCATACATTTTTAGAAATAGCCAAAACAAGTTAAGTTCATATATATAAAAAAATACATAATATACATATAGAATATAAACCAAAAAATGTTCCTAATGAAAATTTCTTGCGTCACAGAAGGCTTTTTGGAAAATCCCATACATTATATTTTCGCACTTGATATACATGCAGACGCTTACAAACTGTGACACGATCAATGGCGCCAACTAACTAACAATGCTTCAAAATTAACCTTATAAATTTACTTATACACCCACTCTATAATCAGATAAGTGAAAATGTATTGAATGACGTCTGACGGTAAATGAGACATTAGTGGGTTCGAACCCCACTTAGTAGAATGATTTATTTAAATTTCTTTGCGCTTATAGACAAAGCGCGGCGTTGAGTTCCGCCATTCGATACATTATGTATTGTATATATATTTTGACATTGAATTTCATCTGCTCATTCTACTTACTATATGTTCATATCAAAACTAGAAAATAAGAGAATTTATATTTGAAATGTTTTAATGAATAGTAAACACATAGATAAATTTAAGTCAATTATGATGTAAAACTACTTGTCATATGATCTATACATCATCACGTATCGAGCTACGTATGAACATTACCGGATGGTACTGGATTTACACACAGTATTGATTCACTTGGAATTGGCCGACGTGTAAATTGATAAAGTGATCTTCAATTCAGAGTACTAGAACGTTATATAAATATATATTACTATTAGTAGGTATATTATATATTATTTATATGTAATATTTAAAAGCAGTTATATCTTTAATTATTACAGATTACTCTATGAATTAAATGTTTGACATTTTAAAACTCATCGTTTTGTAGACTTTGTAGTAATTTGAAAGTTAGTCGAGCGTATACTTAAAAATATTTAATTATTACTAATATGAAAAAGCTGTTAATGAACAATGTCAATCTTAACAAATTGATAGATGTGATTACTTTATTGAACGATGAAATCTGATTAATGTATCTACCAGAACTACGACTCAATATGTACCAGGTCTCTGCTTTCCACGTCTATTTACTTTTTTCTTTTAAGTTATTCCCATATGCATACACAGGCTGCACAATAATCGTGTAATAGTAGTAGGGTAAATTCATAATCTTTTTGTATACAAAACATGTCGAGAGTTTAATAGAGTTTATATAGAAACCATACTAGTAGTAAGTAGTCCTAATTAATAAACATGTGCTTCAATAATGATATTCTACGTGATTTAGTTTTTCTATGAAGTATTTCTATGTGATAAAGAAATCGAGCCAAACGATAGTACGAACCGGTTTACGCCAGTAGGAAATACCATTGCTTAGAAATGTACGTGCTCTTTGTAATCTTTAGTATTTATATGTCCAATATATTTTAACCTAAACATATAACATTAGTTACCCTATTATGGCAATACAAAATATAGGAAACATACCGTATGTGCCGTGGAAAATAAAAATTATTATTTATTCATAAATCAATTTTTTGAGTAAATTTTACAAAAAAATGCATTTTTCACTTATAAGAAATAATATTTAAATATATTGCATGCCAATTTACAACATTCAGCAATCAGCATTTTGTCTCTAAATTTTCAGATAAATTTTAAATTTCAGCGTAGAGATAATAAGTACGGAGCAAATAAAAATATGGAAATAAATTTTTACAAGTAAAGGTTTTGCGACCTCCTGTCTGCAATCGCGACGGTTTGTGCGTTTGATTGTCACTTGGGGAAGATACATTTTTCATTTCTTTTTTCACAAATAGGCACAGCACCTATTTCGCCACTCAACACGCAATATATCGAAAAGATGGAACGTGGCGAACGGAGTGTCTTTACACTAGGTTTAGGATAAAGCCTGAAGTTGAAAGAAAAAAAAATAATTCAAGGTGTACTTTTTTATTATTTACTTTATTATACTACATTTATTATACTAGTATTTATTGTCCATTGATTAATAATAAAATGTGTATTTGAACTATTTAAGTAGTCTAACAAAAGAGATGCCAATAGTAAAAGTCGTCAATACGACCATGAAAACGTTTCTACAGTTGTGCGCAGTAGTCTTATCAAATACTTAACATAGCTTAGGTCTAACAAGGAAACCCAATCCATTAACCTAACCTAGAATTATCACATCTCAATGTTTTATATAGTTATTCTTTATTTTTATAATTTTTAAATCCACACTCAGGACAGAAAAAATATTTAAAGATAATAGTAAAAGCAAGAATGTAAGTCTTTCTTAACATTTATTTCTCAAAGAATTTTATTTAATTGTAACAGAAGTATTAGCCATTTATTTTATGATAAAACAATGTTATTACTTTAAATCCATGTTATAGAATACTAGGAATACTATAGTAATACTTATAACTTACATCATTATCGGATTACTTAGGTCTCTGGAGTATGCACAATAGACGGTGCACGTCAATAGGCGCCGCGTTGCCGCCGGAGGTACTCGCAGGTCTTCTGCAACCATCCTTGAAGGACGTATTTGATAGCGGAAACAACAATAGAATGAATATCAATTAAACAATTTGTAACAAAAATAAAATGCACATGTACCTATACATGGAAACTTATAGTTTCTTTTTTATATTTCGGTACATATAGGTACTTGATACACTCGCTTTAGGGTGACTTTGTTAAAATAAATGTATTTTGTTTGTTTTGAGAGATGTTATGTAAGTAAAATACTGTATTATAGGTGGGAAAATCCTTTTTTTATATCATAAAGCGTTGGTGTAATGGGCGGCCGGGCGCAAATTATTGCTGAGTTGCTAAATATCAGCTCAAAGGCAACGGTGGAGAAATAATGTTTCCATTTTATTGACTTGTGGTTCTAACTTCTAATCCATTAGTCATAGGTTTAGTTAGTTAAAAATAAGCTGTTTTAAAATATCGATAAAATAATTAATAACGATAGATTTCACCCTCGTGAGTACATTATAATTATTTTTAAAATATTTAAATGTAAGTAATGAATATTAATATGGTAAGTAGTAGCAATCATCAATAACGAAATAATTTTACGTAATGATTATAAATTATTAATGTTTTTATAGATAAGTAAATGAAATGTTGACCGTCGTGGTGCAAAGGCGTAACGTCTGCTTGTAAACGCAACGGTTTGTGAGTTCGGTTCCCACTCAGGGAGGACCAGGCAAGCGCGGCGTTCAGTTCCGTCACATAACTTTCAAGTTCCGCCACATCACAAAAGGCGGAAAGTGTAGAGCGGACTGTCTTAATACAATGTTCCCACAGGTCCGTTTGCCTAACCTGCTACAAGCGGGCTGCTAAAGCTGGAAGCTAAAAAAATATTATTTTCATATGAATGAGGTGTTATTAGAAGAAGTTTAAAATAATGTAACATGCTGTGCATCATGCACATGCTTGTTATGATTCAATTTATAATATTATGACGGAAATTGGGTGATTTCATTTCTGTACAATATATGCCAAGTAATACAATTGATTTTTGTACCCTTCACGTACCTTCAAGTCTTTTCAGGTTTGCTCCTTATATATTGCGTAGTTTGAATTTGATACATTATGTATATTCAATACTAACTGGACTGTTACATCTTCTTGTAGTATTAGTGAGAAAATATTAATTTACAATGCTGATATATGTCTAATGAACATTTCTTATAAAAGGTTTCTTAGTAGACACGTTTACTATTACTCTTACATTGTTACCAAAAAATTTTAATATTTTAATCTTTATATATGTATACACATCACGTAAAAAATTGAATTTCGAATAATTGAATTCCAAATATTTTTTTTATTTGCACCTTATTCTGAAATCAGGCTTTTTTTCACAAAATCTAATAAATAATATATATTCTTTTTTCTACAAAATAGGCTTTTTTTTATCAAAAAATCTCTCTTACATAAATAGCATATAACTATAATAGGTTACATATATACTTATTTATAAGACTGCTTTCGAGACATTGCGTCTAGAGAGTGATTAATAAAGAATTATTATAATTTGTGTATTAAAATAATTTGAAACAAATATTTTCTAAAGTACTAAAATTGTACATTTTTTAGTAAATAATTTATTTAGCGTAGATTATATTTTATTTTTTTTTGTCATTAATAGTATATTTCTATGTTTCTGTGAAAATTCTTGCTAAAATATTTTCATATGCATGAAAGCGTCCTCAAAGGAGTCCTCATGGACTCCTCGGAGAGCATGTATGAAGAGGTTGATGACAGTGGACGAGGCGAAAGAGGTATGCAGGGACCGCAGCGTTTGGCGCTCCGTTCTCTCTGACTACCCCGCTAGGGATAGAGCGTAAAGTTATGTATGTAATATTAAAAAAAAAACTTTATTATGTAAAAGTTTGAGGACCGTTGTGGCGCAGAGGCGTAAGCGTCTGCCTGTAAACGCAACGGTTTCTGGGTTCGATTACCACCATTTTCTTCGCTCTGGCAACTTGGCAAAGCGCGGCGTTGAGTTCCGCCACTCAACACGCAATGCCTCAAAAAAGGCGGAAAGCGGAGACGTAACAAGCGGGGACTAAGCAACGGAGTGTCTTAACACTAGGTTCGTATGGTTCCTGCAGTTCCCTCTGCCTACCCTGCCATGTGCGGGCTAAAGCGTGTAGCTAAAAAAAAAATTGTTAATTTTGTTCCTTGTCAATTACGCAAAAACAGCGGTATCGGTATATATGTCATACATTATTATGTTTTGGTAAAGGCCCTCCATAAAGGCTATCTATGGATAGCTTATCTTTTATCGGTATTATCTATACTGCCTGACTGCAAATCATTAAATAAAGGCGGTCTGTATATGTGGTCAGCAGTAACGATATAAAAATATATATCTTTATAATATTATTGTTTTAAAGTGATAATATTATTTTTTAAACATGTGTAATAAAAAAATACTTCTCAAGACGAATTTGATTATTGAATTGAAATTTAATTAGAATAGAAATGGTTTCTTCAATATTTTGCTCTAATAGGTCGTAGTATAACGGTATACAACAGGCCATTGTAAATGTTTTAGTTGTGGGTTCTATTGCTACTCAGGAGGACAAAATACAGCATTGTATCTCAAACCATTGATATAGAATGGAATAACTTGGCAATAAGAAACTTCTAGTTTCTTAGAGTTAAAATATGTCTTCAGAAGAACAAAGCGCAAGAAAAACTATATATTTAAAATCTTCAAACATACTGTCAAAAAGATTATATAATAAAGAATCTGCCTTTTTATTACTGTTATTATTACTTTACTAAACTACCTGTATAATATCTATCTACATAATGAATCATTTAGCTTTAAAGGATTTTGCTGTCAAATTTCATGATATGATAAAAAGAACCTGATAATAATTATGGTTAATTATTGACTACCTATATATAATTATATACATAATAAAATATATACAAAAATTAAATAATTAATTCTTTCTTTATAAGCAATAATGTTTAATTATTGTTCTCTCTTCTACTCTCTCACTACATACATATCTTATATATCAGATATGTGGCGAAATGCATTTTACTGAAAACATGTAGATCGTTTTCATACTTATTTTACTTCTTCGGAAATTCAGAATCAGACTAGACTATGTACACCTTTGCTAATTTTTAATAATAATATTGCTTGTATTTAAGTACCAATATACAATATATAACAAGGAATGTGCACTCACACTAGTTCACGTGCAGTTTTAGTGCCAAGAAAAGTAATTGCTTCTAAGACCTATTGCTAATACGCACATGTATGACGTAAGCGATATTTGTTTAGTACAGGTTACATGTAAGCAGACATTTTGTTATATTGGTTATATATTTATGTGCAATTTATAGAATTGAGTATCTTTCTACATATGGAAATATACATACATATATACTTCAGTGGACAGACTGGCTAAATGAAATTGAGTATCTAATCTCTTTCTGTTAGTCTATTTCTAAAAAAATATTAGTAGCAATCTACAAATTCTGCGCTTTAAGCGCGACTTATATAAGAGTATATAGATTGTTCGGTAACTATGTTGAAATTTAACTTGCGGTGTCTTAGGATTTATGGTGGAGTAATAACAAAAGTTTTACTGAAATATTTTTGAACAAATATATTTGTGGATGGAAAAAAGAGTCCTATTAAATTCGAAAATAAAGGCAAACTGTCTAGCAGACTGTGTCTGTAATATATTGTGGTTATGTTAGATTTTATAATCTTTTGCTTTCTTTACGCTTCGGTTATTTCTTTTGTGTGAAAGAATAAGGTGACGTAAGCAGGTCGAAAGAAGTCAATGAACCATCACAGCTTTAGATTTGACGGAAAAATACTAACGTGTTCACCAAGACATTTTTTTCCTAAATACTTAGTCTTGCCATAAATATTGTTATAAAGAAAAGCACGATTTTTTTTTTATACGTAACATTTATTCCTTTCATAGTGAGTTAGTTTAATAAATCAATATATAACTATTAAAAATATACAATGTTTATTCGAAGTGGTCCCCATTGGCTGCAATACAGTCTTTTAAACGTTGAGGCCAGTTATCAATAGCAGCACGAACTCTTTCTAGAGGAAAATTCTTCACTGCCAACCGAATGGATCGTTTTAGGGACTCCAAATTATCATGGCGTTTAGAGCAAGCCTTACACTCTAAAACTGACCATAAATCATAATCCAATGGATTTAGGTCAGGACTTGACGACGGCCAGTTTTCAGTGCTGATAAAGTCCGGAACGTTAGTTTTCAACCAAGATTGGGTGGATCGAGCTCTATGACCCGGTGCCGAGTCTTGTTGAAAGCACCATTCTTTGTTATTGAACATGGTGTTAGTTAAAGACTTAACTACCGTCTCAAGAATGGTATTTTGATAAACTTGTGCCGACGTTTTAATACCTTTTTCACAAAAATATGGCTCAGTCACCCCTTCATAGCTAACACCCCACCAAACCATCACTGAAGTGGGATAATGCCCACGTTGTACTCTGTTTACTAATTGCGAAGCTTCTTTAGAGCTTCCAGCATAAATACGGTCATTTTGTTTATTAAAATACTGCTCAATTGTAAAAATTTTCTAATCCGTAAACAAAATTTTTTTGTGACCTCCCTTTGCGTACCGCTTAAGTAGTTGTTTGGATTTTACCACCCTATTCTTCTTTAAATTATCAGTTAAGAAGTGACCAGTACGTCTCTTATAGGCTGCAAGTCCTAAGTCATCTTTTAATATACGCGACATGGTTCTAGGAGTTATCTTCATCTCCCGAGATAAAATCTTTTGCTTACGGACAGGATTTCTTCGAATTCTTTCCCTAACTGCTTTAATCACCTTTTTCACACGAACGGTACGTGGACGGCCAGATCTTTTTCTGTCACAAACAGAGGAGGTATCATTGTACCTATCAATAGCCCGGTAAACAAACATTTGACTAATACCAAGCGGGTGGAGGGTTTTAAAAATTGCACTTTTCTCCATACCTACTTTATGTAAGGCAATCACAGCGATTCAGTTCTCTTTATCACCCCACTCCATTTTAATATAACAAAATATTTAACAATATAATGGCGCGAAAATAAGAAAACACATCAAGCAATCATATAAAAATGACAGATTCCAAATTCAAACGTAATATTTTCTTTTTTTGAATAGTAACAGTATTTATGGCCAGACTAAGTATATATATGACAGTGCTTGTAACTTTCCTATATATTAATTTAATATATCGACGGTACTCCTAACTTTTCTATACTCTTGTAAATTAAGGATTTATTAATATTGCATTTTTAAAAATAATTTCAAAACAAACGGCATTTCTTTTGAATGGAAAAATAGCAAGAAAAAATAAATTTTGTAAACTTTTGTACAAATGAAAAAGATTACAAAATTTTATTTTGTGTAGTGTATACTTACTATTACAAATTGACGTGAACCTGTGTAATTTGAACTTCCATGTGTAAAGATAAGCGTAATAAGTATTTATAGAATTTATGTATGAGGCATGTGTCAAGCGAATGCAAGTGATTATAATTTATAGTAAATGTCAGAATTTTTTATATTCTAAAAATAGATAGTTATATAATTTTATGTTTATATATTAAAATATATTTATATGCATTTTAGTAACTTTCATAGTAAATTGTATTGCATAAATGAAGTGCAAACTAAACCTCTTTTAATATTATTGTATGTATTATTGCTGCATATAATTAAAAACAAATACATTTAAAAAAACGTGTATTTTTTTCCAAAACACTCGATTTTATCACAGTATTAATAAAAAAATATTTTTTTAAAATAATATGTTTAGATCTATAATATTCTTAATTTATATTTAACTCAGTTAACGTGCGTTAAGATAACGACTAAGTTAAATGTAAGTTATTGTCAAGGAATGCTATAACTTGTTAATTATCTGGATTAATCCATTGTATTTGCATTCATAGTAAGTTTGGACACTTAAAATGTGCTATGCATAAGGGCCTTTTAGATTTTTTATCTGGCTTTGCAAGCGAAGCAACAGGCAAAAGCAAGTAAAATTGTAAATTGATGACAAAGTAATGTTTGTTACCAAAATACCTAGTAAAATATTATTATGATTAGTAATACATATGGCACGTGATTTACTTTATAGAATGGATCTAAGTATAGATAACACGAAGTTTACTGCTGAAATCTATATTTACAATGATGACTGATCATCATTTGTTTTTTATGGTCTCCTGTCACGTATACAGTAGTGGGTGGAAAATATTTACATACACTTTATGATGCAAAGCTAGCTATAAACATATTATGGAAGTAACATTGGCTCCCAACGGTATTAATCAGTTCTTAAATGTAACAATAGATCTTATTGTATAACGTTTATGAGAGGAGTAAAAACTTCTTGCATGAAACGGGTGCCTGCATCATTGTTTTGTAGGATATGAAAGTGTTTGAGCATCTCTCCATGTTTAACGATTTTAAGGATAATCTTACTAATTCCCAATTTTGAAGATCATTTTAGAAATTAATCAATGATAATTCTAAACATGCTTTGATTTATTGATAACAGATTTGGCTACTATACCTTTATCTACTGTTTCAACTTCGTATAAAATAATTATAACTCTATTCCTTGTAAGTACATTGGGAAATCGAAAAACTAGTTTACTTTAAAAATTATATTTTTCGTATAAGAACTGTCACAGGTTGTAAGCTCTTTAGATTTAAATTAAAATAAATCCGCTGTACATGAAAACTCACTAATGTCCTTAGAGATTTTCTTGTTTCTAAAACATGTCATAAATGAAAGACCAATTATGAAGTGATTTTAAAAGTGAGTTGATGTTTTAGAAAGGCATTTTTAATGGACTGAATTGAACTTAGGACAACCCATCAAAAATCATCAATTTTTTAAAGTAAGATGATTCCGTGATGATAGATATCATGGAATCATCTTAGTAGCACGATGATCGCTTTAAATTTACCTATTTATTATAAAGTGTGAAATAAAAATTATTTCATTTTATGATAGTAAACTACTGCCGATTAATACCTACTACTAGTGATGTAACGAATGTCTTTTTTTTAACATTCGCGAATGCGAATGCGAATATATGCTATCGACATTTGCGAATGCGAATATTCTGTAATACTGTTAAATTTGGCGCTAATTCTCATAAGATAGCACTTGGAGTGTCCATTGTGTCGTTACTTATTGTTCTTTTTAGTTAGAAAAAATTGTTACATTTATGGTTTACTAGCTGTTGCCCGCGGTTGCTCCGCTCGCAGTTTTTAAATGTATTACGCACATTATATTTTTTAGTGGTATGCCCGAGTTGAAGTATATTAGTAATTCGTTACATTTACCTACACAGTCTTGATAATAAAAGGTACTAAATACTAATGTTGTGGTTTGGTTTAGACCAACGTTACTCATTGAAATTATTATGAAAAAGTAATTATTAATTATTAATTGATTTTGAATTTTTTTTGAATTTGAATTTAAACCCAAAATAAGCGATTTTATATATATATTTTTTTGAGTATATTATATTGTGAAATATTTATAAGGTCTATTTTATAATCCACTACAACACAATGACGTAAGATTTTGATTATCTATTTACGCAACTAAGAGATGATTCTTCCCGTTATGATTCCTTAAGCAAGTAAAAGTCACAAAACGAAGGGCAGAAAAGCACAGTATTCACATAAACAGCTTTAATTTTCATCGGTGTAGCTTCATAACTGACGGAGTTTCATAGAAACTTACCCCCCTTTTTCACCGCCATTAAGGAAGAATTACCAAAAGCCCTTATTGCGTCATTCTTTCATTTCTCTCTAACTAAATAGCCAAATATTAATTTTAAAGGGATTAACTTCAAAACTAAAGTAAAAAGAAAAACCTATGAAAAAGATAACCTATATGCTAGCGAGGACTAATAACAAAAAAAAATTATCGAAACCCAATTTTTCTTAACAAATTTTCAATTTTTCAAAACAGTGACAACAGACAAACATTCAAATAGACATTTTTTTTTCGAATTCTTTTCTGATTTCTGTTATTAAAAATCTATATAAGTCTATATAAGTATTTTGTTTTGTAAACACATTTAATGTACAGACACCATTTTTTTACTGTTTTAATATATGTATTCGTACAGATGCACATACAGATTGTAAGAGAAATAAGTATTTGTTTAATTATTATTTTTATTTTTGTTTATGTACTAATAACTGATAAATAAATAAATAACTGATAAAACTTTTTTAGAAGACAGAGAATTTGTTTTTGTTTGTTTATAGTGCAATAAAGAAATTGTTTCGTGAGTAGTAGTTAGTTAGTAATAAAGAAAGTGTTTATATAATGAAGGCTGATAATTTGATTGTGGTTTTTTATACAAAAAATAGTATATCTTTTAGGGTTCCGTACAAAAATAAAAAAACGGAACCTTTATAGAATAACTCGTATTCCTGTCCGTCCGTCTGTCACAGACAATTTTAGCTGAATCTACTAGACTGAATCAGGTGAAATTTGGCAGGATGGTATAATGCCCTGACCCGAACATAGATGTGTAACGTAAAAAATATTTTTTTGAAATAAGGGTCATTTTCGGGGGATAAAAAAAAATTGCAAACCTTATTGAGTCATATATCAAATGAAAGGGCTTGTTATCAGGATCTCGAATATATTTTTTTAATTTTTTTAAAATAAATAGTTTTGATGATAATCATGAAAAAAGCCGAAAATTGACCATTACCCCCCCCCCCCCCCCCCTAATCTCCGAAAGTACTAGACCGAAAAATTTGAAAAAATTACTGAATATAGTTTATGATTACAGGAAAACCTATAAGGATTTCATAAATTGAAAATAAAATGGTAAATTCGATAAAAAATTGTTAGGGAAAAAACGTTTTCAGGGGAAATATTTCACTATATTGTGTACGGAACCCTTTCCACGCGAGTTCAATTCACACTTGACCGGTTTTTATTTTTGTATAATAAACACAAAAAGTATGATTTCGCCGATTTTACTAACGTATTATCGGCGTCAAATATTTATTTTTCTGACATTCAATATTGGCCAAACATTCGCAGAAATCTTTGCGAATGCAAATGTGTGAAAATGTGCGAATATTCGTGAATGCAAATGCGAATGCGAATGCGAATATTCATTACATCACTAGCTACTACAATATATTCATATAACAATGAAAAATAATTGATTTTTAGCGCATTCCATTGAAAGAATTCCATGTTTAATGTTAACAGCGATAGCCTTATCTTAAGAAGTGAATCTAATTCTTATTCATAGATTTGATGTATGTAGATTCTGTATATAATTTATAATTTTGACCATTGTGCCAAAATGGAACAACATCATATTGAAAATACGTCCATTGTAGATTCGATTTACACTCTTGACAGTAAGTTTTCTAATTTTCTCTGTCCATTATATTCACAATATATAGTGAAATTTAAATATAATACTTTTTTTAATAGTTAGTCTAATTTTCTACTATAGGTTAAGACATAATGATCACCCCGAAAAATAAATGGTACGAGATGCCAAAAATGTTTACTGGTTCACGTAACGTTTTTCTTTACCATTAGTTAGTCACGTTTTTATACACGTTGGTGTAAGATTAACTTGACAGTGGCAGTAACTACGTCTAAGTCGAAATATTTTTAAGCCACCGTTAAATTACTTCAATCTTATTGTGTTGAATTACTTGCACAAACACACACATACATTTGGAGTTTCTGAATCATTCAAATTATTTTATAAGGTTATCGTTTTTAACAAATTCGATTGTTTCAATAATCTAGCTTAAATTACAATGAAACCTTTTGACATTGTTATGCGCAGATCATAATTCTACAAATTAAAAAAAAAACTAGTTAAAATGTCTGGTAATTTTTGTGATTGAAACGGCAGTATCTGGATAGATAATGAAATAAAACATTGCTTTAATCCTAATAGTTCTAGTTCACTGAACACGATGGTATCACACCGATAAAAATAATACGTGATTAACCTACATAACTCTGAGCTAACTTCATTTTGTTGAAATTTATTTGCAAATAACTTTTTAAAATAAAAATCTAGTGTTTAATACAATGAATTTAAAAGATATTATTTACAAGGGATAATCGGTAATGCTATCTTAAAAGTTACAATGTGATCTGAATTGGGCTTAGTGGATCAATAGCAGGTAACTATGTCAAGGATGGTCAAACAAAATAGTAACAAATATTTTTATCACATTATACTAATCAATAACTTAATGTTAAAAAGATAACAAAAAATTACTTTATTTTTATATTAAATATATATAACACTTAGATTGTTTTTATAAAATGAGAAATGATCTTTATTAAACTAATAACTGAATTAGCATTTTATTATATAAAATTTGTTATAATATTATGATTTTATAGTAAAATACTGTTATATTTGGCTGAATGCCAGTTAATTTAGGGTGGCTTCACCCCTTGGGGTCAAGGCAATTCGTTTCTAGGTCTTCAGGCCAAGGACACTTCCTCGATGTTTATTATTTTAACTACGTCATTGAAAATATTGATTTTGAGGTACATATGGACAACAATTTAGTTTATTTCATCTTGTTCGACTATCTCATATGCCTTATCATTGTCTAGTACCTAGGAAATAACTAACTAAGGAAGGAAGGATAGGAAACGCTTTTTTAAAAAATGTAAAGCCTTTAATGCCAACAGTTTCAAATTTATACTATTATTTTTATTATTGTTTATAAATAAACTCATCACACAAGACGCAATTTAAATAAATTTGATACAATAATTATATTATAAAACATAGGCGTAGTATCAATCATCAGAACGGTTAATACAGGGAGCCGTGCCAACTGCCACTTACGTCACGTGGGAAACTATGTATATGTTGTTATTCATAAAAAAATTATATATGCAGATATTGTTTTAGTATTATATCTTACTTTTAGTTATTTTTACAGTTTTGTAACAATATTATTAATGAAATTGTCTGAATTAATATTTTTATAAGTAACTTCCTGATTCAAAGACTTTATGGTAATAAATAAGAAATTATATCAAGGCATTTAAAAATTAAATTTAGGTAAAATCAAATTTGAATAAGATGGCTAAAACTAATTTCATAACATAGCATTTTGGCACATTTCCGAGCTTTCTTGGTTCCTCATTAGAGGAATATCGGCTGTATAGTAAAAATAGGTGATCACGTGTGCTTGTACGTGAATGCTTCAAATAAATACTATTGTATATTACATCTTTTAAAAATATGATATATTTAAGCATTGCTGATTTTAGTAAGATTTTCTATTTATGGATTTACAGATTGGACTTGGCTATTCATCTGTTAATTTGTTCGTCTACCATTAATATCCAGATTCAAGATTCTATGAACTACTGAAAAAATCAAACATATTAACACAGTGAAATAAAATAACATTAAGTGTTGCAAAATGTAAACAAATGAAAAACTGGAAATTAGAAACTTAAAGTGTCAAATTTTTCAACATGTATTTCTGTTGACCTACAATTATGAAATTAGTACAGAACCCTTTGTACGCGAATACTAATCGCACTTTTATCTCTACGCCGCAATGATACAAGCTTGCCAAGCTTTATAAACGCTATGCAAAAACATCACTGGACCTATATTTATGCTGCCATTTATAAATAACATTGTGATTTTTTTACAACTAAAAAAATAAAACTATATCTTACCTGCAGCTTATATTCATTTAATCTTAAAATAAGATAGCGACCTCCAGTGGGACGTGTTTCTTCTGCGAGTGACATGACATCACGTAGACGGTAGAGGAAGTAAAATTATAAATTTTCTTTTATCATTGAAAACTAAAATTTGTTTTGCACGCGTTCATATCCTACCTAGAATCTAAAAGCACGCAAGGTTCAACCTAGGACAAATATATATTACAAGTCGTGTCTTTTATATTTTTTACTGTTATTTACTTTATAGATAAAATTTATATTTTTACATGTCGGTTATATTTCAAGTAATTATAGCATATATAAACACTACGTTAATTAAAGTGCGCACATCTTTTATTATATCAAATAAAACCGCATTGTTATAGAATTCTTCATATTTAAATTACTATATTATTTTACACTTTAACCACGTGTAAATGTTTTGATGTTTATGACAGATTGAGATATTTTTTAAAAGAGCTCACGAGTTGAATATAAAATTACATTGGAATTCTTTGGTTACTTTGTATTTTTTTATTTTGTCATTTACATCCGATGATGATGTAAATCAGATCCAGACGTTTCAGTATATGCCAAAGCGTCTTATGCAGATGGGAAGGGTTTCCGCTGGGTTTTAGTGGGTAGGATTGTTTTCAATGGTGAGTCCTACAGTACTTTTTGTTAGCCAGTAGTTTACGGATGGTCTGCATGAATGAATTTTCAAGCGTAATAAAAAATGGTTGCCTGTAAAGTGGGTTTTACGGGCGAAAATTTTACGTGACAACGTCTTTTTCTCGGTAGAATATTTATTGATATGAATAATAATTATAGTATAAATTGCACAAATTTTTACTATAGAAAATATATTTTGTTTACTAAAACATTGTACATGTGTCAAGTGATACGCGCGGCGGACCGATCATAGTTCGGTGACAGTTGACACATCGTTACGTTACCATTTTCATATTTGACTCCGAGCCGCACAACCTAATTTAAGACGTTGTCACGTCAAAAAGCTCTATAATCCTTTACAGTAAAGATGGAATTGCTTATACACCGAAGATAGTCTGACAAATTGTACCACTGGATTTTATTGACAATTATTGTTTTGTTTTGTATACTCATTCAAGTTGCGTTGATAAATTTGGACCGAAACAAATGACGTGGGTTCGTTTAACAAGTTAACGGGTCACTACGCATATTTAAATATCAAGGAAGCGTAAATAACAATCTAGAAATAAGTTCCTATTACATAGGCGACGTACCAGTCCACGCCCGTCCAATCTGAATTTAGCTGCTTTAACGAATTAACAAGAATACACTTCGAAGAAAATTTATTTTATAGCATTTAAAATATACAACTTTGTTATTCATCGTAACGGGGTAGGATAGTGTCTAAATATATGTATCAGAAACATTTTTAATATGTAGATTAATTATAATTGATATAGTTCTCCTTCACAATCGATCAAAGCGATATATTTGTTGTGTTACAAATATTTGCAATTGCCGAGACGAAAGTGTGATTATTTTTAAAATAAATCATGAAAATTTTTTTCACGACATGAGGAAACTGAAAATTTAAACACGTGTCTCATTAAGAAGGTCAATGTAGCTGTATAATATTGTGTTTATATTTAGTAGTACGAATAAGTTACACAACATTTTAAATTTAAATGAACAGCAGATCTGCAATCGGAAAGCTTTGTTTAACAGTACTTTGCCAAATCTAATGAACTAACTAAACATTTTTAAATTAGGTGAATATTAATATACATACGAAATACAATATTACAAATAAACTAATTACTACTATCGAGGAATTCTAACATAAATAAAGTATCAATTTTTTTTAGCTTCACGCTTTATCTCGTACATGGCAGGATAGACAGAGGGAACTGCAGGAACCATATGAACCTAGTGTTAAGACACTCCGTTGCTTAGTTGATGCTTTCTCCGTCCCCGCTTTTCGCTGTTTTCGAGGCATTGCATGTTGAGTGGCGGAACTCAACGCCACACTTTGCCTAGTTTCCAGAACGAAGAATATGGAAATAGAAAAGTCCATCTTCCCCGAATGGGAATCGAACCCACAAACCGTCGCATTTACAGGCAGAACCTAAGCCTCTGCTCCACGACAGTCCTATCAAAATGAAAAATTATATTTATGTTACCGTTTAACATAAACTAATCTTCATTATTTATTTATTCAAAACGTAAATGCGGACACGTATTAGCTTTTTCAACTATTAAAATCATTAAAGAAAATTATGTTTCATTTAAAATTTTTCTAAAATTATAACTTTGGCAGCAAAAAAATAATAAATCAATACAATCTGTCACATTGATAGAATAAGTGAACATGGAAAATATTATAAACTTATACGACTCTAGCGTTTCTTAGTTGGTACAACGACGGATCCCTCGATTGGCAATAACAATGAAATAGCGATAAGCATAACATGCACTGGATTCATGATATTACGACCTTGTGTATTGCCAATGTGTTCAAATTTTAATGCCTCTTCGTAGCTTGGAATATTGTCAAGACTCGTTCTGCGTTTTTATCATTTTGTGTACAATTTGTATATATTTACCTAGGGACTTATTGTCTTGCTAATGCATGCATCAAAAACTTATTAATATTCACGCATGTTTCTAAATATTATATTAGCAATAAATATTGATTATTTCACTATTTTTTTAATATTTATTGGTATTAATTTAAAAATTCAAATGTTATTATTTGGAAAATTTTAAAATTCATATAACTTACGTTTCATAGTTTTTCTACTCACAAGTTATAAGTTTAAAAATGCATTATCATTCATTTGAGTATACTTACAGGCAATTTAATTTTATCCAACAGACA
Organism: Dione vanillae; assembly: GCA_037178615.1. Lineage (NCBI taxonomy): Eukaryota > Metazoa > Arthropoda > Insecta > Lepidoptera > Nymphalidae > Dione > Dione vanillae. Next base: position 152,840 of record JAZFAU010000077.1, read on the forward strand.
ATAAGGCCTGGAATTAGTTGGCAAATACTTAACAATACGAGTTACCGTCAGATAAAAACCACACAATTTACATAACTGCTTATAAACACTGTCACTGTACCAGTCCCAGATTCTGCAGGTTAATTTTAAGCTTTATGTTCTAAAACATTAAGCTTAAATTCGTTTATTATAAATATTACAAAAAATAATATAGCATTCGTCGTCGATGTCTCCGTTCGGCCTTGTTCGCCACGTGCTCGCATTTTAGCACAAACTTGTCCTACTTTGCAGACGGAAGGTAAGCGGCTTGTGTTTGTACACTGTGGAAAGTACACATCGTTAAAATTAACATTGTTATGATTACCTACTCTCATTTGCAATTAATTTTCTTAAAAATAATATTTTATTTATTTTTATTTTTTTTATAGCTTCACGCTTTATCCCGCACACGGCAGGGTAGACAGAGTGAACTGCAGGAACCATAAGACACTCCGTTGCTTAGTTCCTCCTTCCCCGCTTTCCGCCTTCTTCGAGGCATTGCGTGTTGAGTGGCGGAACTCAACGCCGCGCTTTGCCTAGTTGCCAGAGCAAAGAAAATGGAAATAGGGAAATCCATCTTCCCCTAGTGGGAATCGAACCCACAAACCGTCGCGTTTACAGGCAGACGCTTACACCACTGCGCTACGACGGTTTCATTACTCTATATCGCTGTTACAGAAGAACAATGACGTAACTGCAAATTTTTGACAAATTGAGTTTTAATGCGTAATGGTATCACAAAGTCTTAAAGTTTAAGGTGGAACAACTCCTATAAAATTTTAGTTTTAGCAGTTGCGTCATTGTTCTTCTGGAACAGCGATATTTTGAAATAGGTCGAATAAGATAAATGTTCTTATAATCAGACATTATTTGGGATTACGTTTGCTTTCGTTGTGCAAAAAAATTACAAATAGACGTATTTATGTACAAATATGACTGCGTCTGCACAGTGCAGGTACGAAATAGAAAGCCCGTCTAGTCGGTCGACGACCTTTTAGACAGCCGCCAATCCACTATTAGAGGAGCGTTTGCTATACTCGTGCTAAGCGTAGGAAAATTACCAACGGAATATTAATGATTTTAGCACTTTAACTTTTTTTACCTACAGTAAACCTACTTAATTTTAATACTGTTTTTCAGTATATTCTAATGATTTATGTTTCGACTAATGTAAGTTTGTAGTCTTTTCATTTATATGTACTTCTATTGTAGTCTATGTAACATTTATTTTCTTGTATTTTAAGGAGTCTAGAAGCTAGAAACAAGATGTATTACTTAATTTTAGATATTATATTTGACTATTCGAATTTAACATACGTTTACAATTCCATGAAACAATGTGTGCATAAATATTGCAGTGGATTTGAACTCGGTACCTGTTGGTTAAACGCTGTGTAATGTCACATATGCCCCAACTGCGCTACACAAAGTTTAAAAATATATATTTTTTAAAAAGCACTTTAGAGTATTAAGCTAAACTGGTTTTTTAAAGTACACACGAAAAAATATCTTTTTATAGACACTAAAAGTATTCCACTCAAACATAATTAAATAAAATGGAAAGCACAAGGCCGAAGTGATTCATTCGTGCTCTAAAATGAACTTCAACCTGCGAATCTTAGTAAAAAATTATATTTAACTTTATTTCGTCATAGTCAGAGATAGACATATATATATATATATATATATATATATATATATATATATATATATATATATATATATATATATATATATATATATATATATATATATATATATATATATATATGTATATATATATATATATATATATATATATATATATATATATATATATATATCATTTTTTTTTTTTTAATTATTTATTCATATGTAATATATTATGCCATGTACAAAATTTTACATGGTTACTCCATTTGAATATTTTACTACTTTTCATCTATTCTAGAAATCTCTTTTTGTTTAAGGTAAACAAAGTATAATATAGTAAACAGAATATTATGGTTTTCTAAGAGAAATGTTCATTATAAAACATTTTTAAAACTCACTAACAACGTCTTCACGTTGGCATTTGACCTTTCTTTGTAGGAACTGAAAGCAATTTCTGTTCTGAGTGGAAAAGAATTTAATAAAAATTCCTTGATTGCACTTGTAATATTTTCCTCACAATATATAAAATCGTTTTATTTTTACACTTGTAATTACAATATCATATCATAGCATAACATAGACATTACATAGATTTTATTTATAGAAGAGAATATAAATCATATACTTTCTATTTGTAGAGACTAAATTATATATATATATATATATATATATATATATATATATATATATATATATATATATATATATATATATATATATATATATATATATATATATATATATATATATATATATATATATATATATATATATATATATATATATATATATATATATATATATATATATATATATATATATATATATATATATATATATATACATATTTATTAATTTTATTTATAATTTATTTAAAAATCACTTGGGTACTAAATACCGATTCCTTTCAAAAAACACAATTGCCCTGATTTTAGGGGGCGCTATAGGGGGGAAATAAAACACAAAATATATTTTCATTATTATGAATCATAAGTCTTAGAATAAGTTGCCGTTTCAGGAGTAGAATCCATTTGGTTGTGTCGTTTTCAGAGGGCATAAATTTAAAGGCTTTTACAATGCCTTTATTATTTTGTAGAAGAGGTTCCACGAAAAGCTAGATTATGCAAGTCCGTACTTGATGGGTTGATAAATTATAACAATAATTCGATATAAAGAATTGAAATAGCTAAATCAATGAAACTATTTGTATAAAATTAATAATATTAAAATAACTATTTTCAAAAATCGGGCATCGGTTTTATTCTATTATGCGTTAACACGATGTCGCAAACTAGAAAAGTGAAAAACGGAGAGCTAAATTCCTAGACTTAAAATTATCTACACTTTGTGCTAAATAACATGAAAATAAAAAAGTATAAATAGAAAAATTTAAAATTGTATGGATAATTTTTCTCATTATATTTTATTATTCATATACTAAGGTATAGAGAGAGAGTAACGTATTTTCTTATTGTCAATATTCGTCATATCTCAATTGTTTTTATAGTCAACATTGTATGGGCTGACTCATTTAAATCTATTAATAGGTGGCAATATTAAGAGATGTGACGTGATGTGCGTCATATTACTAATAAAAAGATAATAATATACCAACATAGTATAAATTTATAGGTACGGACTACTGTATGATATACTTACATATATGTTACATAATAATGCCTTCAATATGGTCTAGGTAATGGGATTTATAATGAAAACATTATTCTGTATTTTTATTCTTATTATTATTTTATTCAAATAATTAAGCAAAGAGTTTGATTGAAACATTTAATATGAGTAAAAATAGTTCATAGTAAAGAAATACAACTAATAACATCACAATAAAGTATGCCTGATCTATCAATGAAAAATACAAATAGCTTAACGCCCTTTCACATTCTTAACCCATATTTAATTGTATTAAATGTAGAGACAAAATGTGTCGAATACTTAAAATTGTATAAATTTGTTTTATTATATAAAAACCGTAACATATTATGGTTATTATAATTAGTGTGTATGGATCAGCAGTATTTTTAAATTTTTCTCCAATTATAATTTAAGCTATAAGTTTTCAAGAAAGTAGGATCTATGGTTTTCGTAATATGAACTATTATTAGTTACTAGTTGTGTCAAGTAATTGTAACTAAAATTGTATTTGAACAATGATTAAAAATCTATATAAATAGAAGATTTTACTAGTACGTGTTCAAAGGGTTAACTTTTCAACATAAATACAAATAAGCCAGCCACAAAAATATAAAAAGCCACAAAAAATATATTTTTGAAATATATAATTTAAAAAAGTTGCTCCTTTCATTATGGGTCTTACTTGATTATTTCAAGAACAGAGAAACAATTAATTCGTAAATAATATGGGTAATTAACTTAAGTAGAATTTGTATTGATAATATTGAAGTCCATTCTGCAATGACATAAAAAAATGTGCAAATGACACTTTATAAATTATTATAAATATAAATTATAATAAAATTATAAAGTTTCATCACTACATAACAAATATAATTATCTTTTTTTCTATTTAGTCTATAAAAAAAAAAAAAGTTATCAAAGTGGCGTAACAAGAATGTTAATTAAAGATTAAAAATCTAGAACTTAATGTCGCTTGCAAACCTAATTACGTAATGTACACAATTATATTATAAAATATTGTTTTCTTTTCATATGAAACGTGTTTTACATGAGAAATGTTAACTGGGACTATTTAATCGCGTAAGCTTCGGCCTTGAGTTTTTTAGTCTTCCAAGGCACAGATAACGATGCGAAATTATATAGATATATTATTCTTAAGCCAGTTAAGCCTTAATTGTTAATTTATAAGTAAATATAGTCTTAACTTTTATTATATATCTACAAATAAGGTTCTCAGAAAAAAAGTTCTGGTTTATTTTACACACAGAAGAACTCAGTGCTAAGTTTCGAATTCGATCAGCGTTCAGCGTTGCGTCGGCGGAACTCAACGCCGCGTTCTGTCAAAAAGAAAAAAGGAAAAATAATTCACACATTCTTGGGAAAATTCAAGCTACTGCCAGCGGGTTTACAGCTATGCGCTATTCCACTTAACTGTGATACCTTCTATAGATGTTTAATTTGTTTCTCATAATTCTGTTACATACGTTTATTTTATTCTATATTTCTTAATATTTAAGTTTATAATTACCAAGTAAAACATTTGGTAAGAGAATAAATTTAAGAAATCATAATAAGAATAAGAAACTAGCATAAATAATGCTAGAAAAATGGTGCAGGTAAATAAAACTGCATAGATTAATATGTACATAAATGCAAATCTTTTTCTTTTTTTCTATTTATAAATCTAAACAACATGAGTGCGAGTTATGACCGTTAAAAGTAATTATGCAAGCGCGGCTGCGAGCCGACGGCGACCAGACCACGACTATCGGGGGCTGAACCAGTGACGCGCTGTCGAGGTCATTCAATTATCGATGTCGATAGCTTAATTTGATTTTATGATGTGAATTGTGTTTTTACTTTTGCTTAAGTTACTATCAATATTAATAGTTTCAAGAAGTGATCGACGGTTAACAAATAACGAAGTTATTACAGATTTCACTCTGGTATTTCTGAATTTTGATATACCGTGTGTTAATTTACAAAACCCAATTCTAAATAATTATTCAAATTAATATCAAAATAATGTAAGTTTTATATGAACAAATTATATGAAACTATATAAATTCTTCTATCTAGTAGTATCCTGATCTACTGCCAGGGCCTGACTTAATCGACTCCGTTTTGCACGGTCTTAAACATTCTTAGTGGTTATTCCATTAGCTCTAGCTCTCATGTCTTGAACTACAACGTCCAGCCACCGCTTTCTGGAGTGTCTAACATGTCTAAGTATATAGATCTTACGATATAGTTCCTAGGCCGGTGTAAAATTTGGCTATACAATCTCAGACACTAAAATATTCTTAGATTTTCCTTATAAGCATTGTTTAGCAAGTTAGAAGCTTGCCAGTTATAGATCACCTAAATATAGCCATCTAAATGAAAAATTGTAACGCATTGTTTAAAACTAAAATAATATTATTATTAAAGAGTAATAAAGAGTTTTTGATTTGATAATTAATTGTTTTTCTTTACTTCAAATTTTAAAAACGAATAGTAAATACTCGTAGGATTGTAGTTAATTGAGTATAGGTAAAATATATAAAAAATTGTTTCTTAGAAAACTACATAAATTATAAGAACTTAGTCTTATGTCTTTGTTCTTACTTGTTAATGTTGAGAATTTGAAAGGCATAATATGTGACTATAGCCCATGTATATGTACACCTTTAAGCGATTCTACTAATTTGCTTATATTACTATATAAAAATATTTTTATAGCTAATTTTGCAGGATAAGCAAAGGGAACCGTAAGAACCATGGAAACCCTTCACCACCACCTTCCACCTTTAAGGCTTTGCGTGTTGAGTGGCGAAACTCAACGCCGCGATTGCTTAGCTCCCAAAAAATAAGCATTGAAGAAGCTTAGAGCAAAGAAAATCAAAATAAAATATTCCATCCTCCCGGAGTGGGAATTAAATCCACAATTCCTCACGTTTACAGGCATACGTTGCGCATCTGCATCCTTATTATATCCTAATTAACAACTTTGTTTATATTTTTTAGTTTCATTATACTAATTATTTTTGCATTTGTAGAACCCACTACCTTACCGTGTAAAATTAAATCACAGTCATAAATTGCTAAGTATATCGACAGAATAGAGCAGGTAAGTGCACATGCCTGCTGTAAGTTTCATTGTCGGCAGTGGAAATTTCCACGCTTAAGTATGTAACCTTACTCTGTACTCTTCTAACGCATTTTCCAGCGTATAGCTTTGTTTCTTTCTATTTGAGTTAACGCAGACGCTCTGACCTAACTGGTTAGCACTGCTCGCACCTACCGAACTTGCATCTAGCCGTCCCTTTCACCGTTCTATTTTACGAATAGCTTTGTGTTATGTATACTTCTCGGTCGTCGCCAAATGATTTTTGTTAGCTGTCTTTCTCTCTGTTTGAATGAAGCAAAATTAAATGTTTTCTTATGAGCTACAGCTTTAAATCAGACAAAATACTACGAGCACGTGGTGAGGTTAACGACTGATAAAAGATAATATAAATAAACAATGAGCACATGACTAACATGTGCTTTATGCACTTTTTTGCATAATTAAAAAAAAAAATTAAATAAAATTTATTATAATATTAGGGCGTAATTTAATATATTGCTTGATGCTATCGTTATAGAAATATTACCGCTTCTAATCTATAACTCAATCAAAAGCGTTCAGATAACTGTATTGTGGATTTCTGCTTAATACCTACATAGGCTACTTACATGTGTTTCGAATAACAACTTCAAAACGTATCATTTGTAAAAGTAAAATCTTTCTGATTTATAAGTTTTGCATGAATTTACATTTATCGTTTAGATCTTGTTTCTAGAAGATTCTCTTTAAAGTAAATTTGTAGGTACATTTAGATTGGCAATCTGTCTGTCAATTCGGAACAATTAACTCGTATCTTTACAATGTACGTACTGGTACATGACATGATTTCTTCAATAAAGCTTCTTTCAAATTCATTTTGAAAAAAACATTTTATATAGACAGATTTTATGTTTTTTACTAATTAATGTTTGATTTTTTTACTAATAAATTTTTCGTACGATATAATATAATCTATTATTATAAAAATAAAATAACAAAAGCTATATGTCTTTACTTATTAATCTTTGATGTAATATATATTATGATCTTTGATATAATATATATTATAAGCTAATCATACTACCGTACTTATACAGCAATGAAATTCTAGCAGTCTGGGTTTTTTCCTAAATCTACGTGAGGAAACGCGTGTCAACTTCGATTGTCTTATTCTGCTAAACATGACGTACCCGAAGTTATCGACTGTTTTTTGATGCTATATTTCATTTGAAATATGGATTTTTTAAAGCTATAACCGACTGAAGTAAATATACATTTTTATGTTTATTGCTATTAGGGATTCAATTTTTTAACAACAATAATTCTACAATTATAAGTAATATAACTGTTTATCATAAATTATTTACGTAACGTTAACGTAATGTAATAACGTAATGAAAGCATAAGTAAAAATATCTCATTTTGTTTTAGGTACATATAAAACGAAAGAGCTTTACTAGAAAATTAAACAGCATCCAAATTATAATTGGCTTTATAACATACGACTGCGATTCACATTTCAAATGTAAATTAAAAAAACAACACTTTCGTAGCAACAATTTTGTTATTATTTTGACAACTTTGTTTGGCAACGAACGTATCGTGTAGTGTCCCTAAAAACGTCACTGGCGTCGCGTCTCGCACCCGTGACTTAAAATAACGCAGGAATCCGCCTCAGACCACGTCACAGCTATATATTTAAGATAATTTTGGATTATGTATTTAAATATTTTGATACAACACTAACACAATTTATTTTCGACTAAACATACATATATATAAAATAATGATAACTTTTTCAATTTGGGTCAAATAGTTCATTTTGAAATTTATCATAGTTTATATACCTATTATGTTATTTTTTATTTGAATTTTAAATTTATTAAGGTTTGATAATAAGTACACTAAGACTAATTTCATTCATTAATAACTTAGGTGTGGGAATAGCAGTTTATTTCTAGAACAAAACAATTTTTAAATGGAAATGTATATTTACTTCTATTGTTTACATATAATACACGCTACAAATCATAATTGTTTTATAAGATGATATTATTTAATTCTGTTTATTCTGTATCATCTCATAAGCGTTTCGAGTACTACAATAAGTGTACCACTAACAATATTTATATTACAAATATATTTATAAATAGTAATCATATGAATGATGTTTAAAAGAAACACAAAATAAATTAATTGTAAATGTTTAAAAACAATAAATAGGAATGCAGAAAACGATTGATCAGATTAAATAAGTGATTTAAAAAGTTGTGAAAAAGAAAAGTAAAATTCTATTTTCTCATATCGATAATTGAAGCGAATCGCCTGAAACTTTAAAGTACGTCAGAACAAGCGATAAAGAGTTTTGGCTCTTGGCACCGACATTGTTTATCCCGATTCTTGGCCGTGAATATGGGTAGAGTTCACAGTCACATTTATTTATCTAGCCTTATTTAGGGTTAAGGTTAGGGTGGATGTAAACAGTAACAATTCGTTTTGACATCGTTACAAAATACTAACAATTCTTTACTTTTCTTTTTGTCGAATACTTTTGTGTTCCTTAGTGTTAATAGTAACTTTTTTATAGCAATATTTTTTCTTAAAAAATAAGTATTTACCAGAAAATTAGAAAATAACATAATTTAAATTAATTTCCTTTTTATGAAATTATTATGTCACTAGATTTAGATTATTATATGTAAATATCGAATACATTAAAGAAATGCCAACGCCACCTATAGGTGAATAGGAGAAGTTATTTTATTGACTTCGTGTCAGTAGTTTACTAGCGCCATCTATTGGTGAGTAGGCAACTAGTAAAACAAGGTTCCACGTTGTACAGATAGGTGACAGGTTATTAAAAAGCTTAAAATTGTATAGTGTGCGTATGAGGTGATTCTTTTTCTTTATTGATAGATGTCAGTAGTCAATGATTAAAATATTATTATGTATATATTTGATTTTATTTATGAAAAAGCGGTTTTACTGCTTTAATCTTTTACATAGAACCTTTTGCGAATAAAGGACCAATTGTGTAAAAGAAAGGAAAGTTAAAAGATTATAACATTTAATATATATATAAATATATAAATGCATGTGTTCATACATGGTGCATATTTGCGTATAAAAATCCATATTTGTACAAGTAGATCTAGTTATCATAACACGATCGAAGATTTCGAAGTAAAAGAGTAGACAGTAGAGAATTAGGTATATATAGAAAATAAATATAATATTATAAAAAACTCATAACTATTAAAGAATATATTCGTTACTTAGCCGCCATATTTCATTAAACGCTGATTATCAGAGCTTATCAAATTAGGTAACTTTAGTTTATAATTTATATCCTATTGCTAATATTTGCGACATTATAAACACTATTCGATCGTACAAGCTAAAACTATAATTGTCTTCTGACTTGCTTCTTTTCAATGTGCTTTCACTGAAAAGATAAGTTATATCTTACACAATATAATCTGTTTGTTATATTAAGATAATAGACGCTATTAACAATATACCTATTAATATGAGAGCTACGCGAACAAAGTTGAAAGGTTCCATCTAGTCCATGAAGATAAAAATCGTAGATATTGTAATGGATAAATGTGTTATACTATTCATGTTCCTTTTTAACACAAGTAAAGTTTAACTAGAGCCGTAGCAAGTCCCACTGTAATTACAAATTCAATTGGCATCTCACACACTTGATTACAATAAAATTACAATTAGGGCATGTGGGAATGGAGACCCTCTAATAATATCAATTACACGCCTCCACAGACGGACAGTGCAGCCGTCTGTAGATTTCCCTTGATAACAATTCACACAATCGATCTTAAGCAGCCACGTGACTTGTCAACGCATTTATTTATTCATCAAAGTATAGTTAAAGTAACAAAATTTTTTTTGCCATTCGTGTGAACATATAGTTGAATCATAAAATTGCCGTACGTGTTATGAAGTAATATTTCTATATACATATAGATCTACACATATATATGTATACATATATAATGTATACATATATATACCTGTATATACATCTCTATATAAATATATACAGTCATACTTGTTACTTATATACGTTACGCGTATATTAGTAGTATATACGGTTAATCATGAAGTTCAAGTTCAAGTGAAATATATTACGGCACCAGATAGAAAGATATAATTTTTTTGAAATTTAACTATCTTGTTTGCCGAAAAGTTATAGAGCACTATGAGTTCTTCGTAAGATAGAATTGTAAAATTGTCCAACTTTTTTGTTTAGCGGCCCAATAGGTAAGGACATATAAGCTAGTTTGTAGGTCATAATTAGTAACATCCATTGGTATGAAAGTTGCAAACATCATTTAAAAAAAGTTATTTAAATTTTCATATTTTACTGTATAATATATACATATTACAGTAACTTTATTAAAATATCCTTGAAAGCTTTCGAAAGTTGATTAAATTTGGAAGGATTTTTGAATAATCTTATTTATTAACTTTACAATTTATTTAAAATAATCATTTGTTATACATAATCTAGAATCTTAAATGAAAAATTTAGTAGATAATGTGCAACATCACTCTTGTCTTATTGTTAATATTTGTTAAAGAATTGGCCAAAATGGATTTCGTATTATTAGCTTTCTAAAAAATGTATAGATTAGCAAGAAATATTCAACGAACACGTGGGGAGCGTTGAGTAGTCTCTAGGGACTGAAATGGCACTTTTACAGATCGTAAAGAGGCGTTGCACCTGTGTATCCATCATACTTATTTATATCTTCATACATACATAGTTATTATTACATATCTATAAAATTATTCATATAGAAGCTTAATCTCACACCTGCGTATATTTTTTGATAGCTTATCAATTTAACATATAACGAACATAATTATATCTAATTGGTGGCTGACTAATTTTGATCAGTCATTTCAGTCCGTTTGGTGGACGGAAACGTGCATTACCATGACATTATTGTAATTTCTGTGAAGTTATAGAGTTAGTTATGAGTGTTGACAAAATGATTGCATTCTTATTGTTGGTATTCCTAAATGTTTATGGTGGCGTGTCTGCATCATGTGTTATGTATGGCGAGTGTGCAGTAGTAGGTGGATTTACAAAAACTTGCCCGGTTTCACACGATGCTCTACCTGTACTTCAAAATGTACTACAAGAAAATAGAAATGATGTAATAGAAATGATTGAAGCAATATGCCCTCATTTTTTATATGACGAAAATGGTAATCGAAAAGAAGATGATAACATTCTTTTATGCTGTAATTCAGCTCAACTTCAAAACATGTATGAAAATCTACTGATTGCTCAAGGTGTTCTTGGGCGGTGTCCGGTGTGCGTACGTAACTTTGCTCGGCAAATATGTGAAATGAATTGTTCCCCAGAACAATCAAGATTTGTGAATGTTAGTCAAGATTTTACACCTGATGGAACTGCTTACGTTAACGAAATCGACTACAGAGTCTATGACGAATTCATGGACAATGCATATGATTCTTGTGCTGGAGTTGTTATACCGCAATTAGGAATTTCAGCTGTAACTATCATGTGCGGAAATGCTCCAGAGTGTAACGCAGACGCTTGGTTGGGTTTTACTGGAGATACATCAACAAATCCTTTAGCTCCTGTCCAAGTAAACTTTCTGAGGTGGCCAACACCAGAAGATTCAATGAGTGTCAAGGCACCATTATGTAACGAAACTATAGAAGGCGATATACCGTGCAGTTGTGTTGACTGTTTTGCAAATTGTCTTGTAAGTGATGTAGTAGTTGAAGACATATGTGAAGTGCTATCTGTGAATTGTATTGGTTTTTCAGTGGGAATTGTATTTTTTGCCATAACTTTCATAGTTTTTACAATATTTACTATACTACATTACAAAAGAATGAGAAATACTGAAGTCGTTAAGTCAAATAGCAATTACTCTTATAATGTTAACTTTTTAATTAAGATATTTCAAAATATTTTTCACAAAATAGGCATATTCTCGGCAAGTAATCCCATTTTAGCTATAATGTTAACCACTTGGATTGCATTTGTAATGGTATTTGGAGTAGCTAATGTTAATTTAACTGCAAATCCCTTAGAGCTCTGGTCCGCCCCAGAATCTCGTAGTCGTCAAGAATTAAATTATTTTAATTCAAGATTTGGTCCATTTTATAGAGCAGCTCAAGTATTTCTAACATTTAAAGGATTAGAGTCTTTTCAAGTCAATAATATTACCTTTGGTTCGGCATATAGGATAGAAGCAGTTCAAGAATTAGTAAAACTTGAAAATGCTATTTTAGATATAGGGAGACAGGATAATTCTGTAACTATAGAACAGGTATGCTACGCACCACTGCGTACAGCAGGTAGCGAACCTAATGTAGACCTATGTGTATCAATGTCAGTATCTACATATCTACCTGATAAAAATAATATTAATAATAACACATACCTTAATAATATTCAAAATTGTCTTAATAACTATCTATCTTTGCCTTGTCTGGCAACTTGGGGTGGCGGAGCAGATTCAGAAATTACTGTAGGTGGCTATGAAGGGGACAATATTTTGGAAGCTAATACATTACTTATAAATTTTCCTATAAGTAACTATTTAAGCGCTGACGACTTAATACCTGTTTTAGAATGGGAACAAAAATTTATCGATTTAATGCGAGATTATGAGCAATATTGGAAACCAGACTTTGTTGATGTTGCTTATGGTGCTGAGCGTTCTATAGAAGATGAAATACAAAGGATTTCTGAAGCTGAGGCAGTACCAATTGCCATTAGTTATTTACTTATGTTTGTGTACGTCATTCTTGCTCTAGGTAATATCAGGAGCTTGAAAACTTGTTTGATCGACAGTAAAATAACAGTTGCTATTAGTTGCATATTCGTAGTGCTTATTGCCATTTTCTGTGCTATGGGCTTGTTAGGGTACTTTAACGTTACAATCACTCTTTTGGCTGTTAACGTTATTCCTTTTTTTATATTATCTGTAGGCATTGATAACGTTTTTCTAATGCTCAATGAATTAAATGTCGTTGAAAATAATTTAGATAAGTACGAAGATTATAAAGAAAATCTTTCATTTGAAAAAAAGAAGCGTTTTGTGTTTGGGAAAGTAATGAGCAATGTAGGGCCGTCAATGTTTGTCTCTTCTATAACTCAAATAACTTGTTTTGCTATTGGAACTCTTTCCAGCCAGCCAGCGGTTAAATCTTTTGCAATATTTGCATCATTTGCTTTAGTTTTTCTTTTTATATTTCAAATAACAACAGTCGTGGCCATTTTAGCAATTGATTACAAAAGGAGTTCTCAAAATAGATTTGACTTGTTATGTTGCATTCGAAAGAAAATATTAAATGACGAAGAGCCACTTCAAGGTAGTCAATATCAAAGTGTCACTCAACGACTAATGGAGCCTTATTCCAAATTCATATTAAATTGGCGGGTAAAAATCACAGTGGCTGTCATATTTATGGTATTAGTGTCCGTCAGCGTTGTTTTAATACCCCAGATTGAAGTAGGATTAGATCAAGAAATGGCACTGCCTCCTGATTCATTTGTTTATAAATATTTACAAGCTGTAAATCAAATTTTACGGATTGGTCCTCCAGTATATTTTGTTCTTAAAAGTGGCTTAAATTTTACTGATCCAGAACATCAAAATGTAGTTTGTGGTGGCAGATTGTGTAATGTTGATTCACTGACAACACAAATATTTTTAGCAACTAAAAATACAGAGACTACTTATATTGCTCGAAGTTCAAACTCTTGGCTTGATGATTTCATTGACTGGGCTAGTCTACCTGGCTCATGTTGTAAGTATAACACAACAGATGATGGATATTGTTCTAGTTCCGATAATTCTCCAGAATGTAGCTTCTGCTCTATAGATAGATCCTCTTACGGAAATGGCATAAGGCCAAATGCTGAAGCTTTTAGACAATACATTCCATCATTTTTACGTGACTCGCCAACTGATGCTTGCAATAAGGGTGGCCTAGCAAGTTACTTTAGTAATGTTAATTACGTACTCGATTCTGATGGAAAAGCTACTGTGCACGACAGCAATTTTATGGCGTATACCGCTACGTTAGGAAACTCAGCAGATTATATAAACGCTGTTAAGTCAGCTTACGAAATAAGTGATAATATAACAAAAACTATACAACAACGTACTGGATTAGACGTTGAAGTTTTTCCATATTCTGTATTTTTTATTTATTATGAACAGTATTTGTCTATATGGGGAGAAGTATTCGCTTCTATTGGTTATTGTCTTTTAGGTGCTCTTTTCATTAATCTTTTAGTGACAGGTTTTAACTTTTTAATTTCCTTTGCATTGATATTTACAGTTATAATGATAGTAATCGAAATGATGGGTATTATGTATCTTTGGAATATACCCCTGAATGCAGTGTCATCCATTAATTTAATAGTATCTATAGGCATAGCGGTGGAATTTTGCAGTCATATGGCTTATGCGTACGCTACGAGCAAATCTCCGCCAAGTGAAAAAGTAAGCGATGCCATTCGTAATGTAGGTGCAACAATCATCACGGGAATAACTTTTACAAACATTCCTATAGTAGTCTTAGCTTTCTCATATACAGAAATTATCGAGGTATTTTTCTTCAGAATGCTGATTTCATTAGTTGTTTTAGGATTTTTACATGGAATGATATTCTTCCCTGTTTTATTAAGTTTTCTAAATGATTTCAAATATAGAAATAAATATTAGAATATACCTGAATATGTAATTAAATAAAATAATAAAAAAATGCTTTAGGTATTTCTTTAATTATTTACGTCAATATTTATAGGCATAATATATTTATATGTAATAATATAACTTACTTGTACTAGTTGTAAATATTTAAAATGGCTAAGTGAAATAAAAAACTATTTACTGACATTTCTTTTCATTTTCTAACATTTGTAGTAACTAAGGAAGACATAAAAATATGTACATAATATATATACAATCTATATACAACATTATTTTGTAATTAATTTTTCGATTTAATTTTATCACCTAAAGAATTATTAGCTTAACTTTTTCCTAAGAGTTCAAAACGTGAGATGCTTATAGTATGTGCCTACTAAATGTGTATAAACTTATAATTTTAATTTTAAAATATATTTATTTCTGATTCACGATACGATTCCAGATACTTAAATAACCAGACAGTCGACTATCAACAGTATAGTTAGTCGGTAAAATATAGCTTAGATAAAAAAAAATATCTATCTAGGTATCTATATGCTGTCACAATCCAAGGAAATTTTTAAATACTTACTTAATAATTATTATAATGCAACCACATACAATGAAGTAATGCTTGTTTTTTTTAGCTTCACGCTATATCCCGCACATGGCAGCGTAGGCAGGGGGAGCTGCAGAACCCATGAGAACCTAGTGTTAAGACAATTCGTTGCTCAGTCCCTGCTTTCTCCATCCCCGCTTTCCGCCTTTTTTCGAGGCATTGCGTGTTGTGGGGCGGAACTCAACACCGCGCTTTGTCTAGTTGCCAGAGCGAAGAAAATGTAAATAGAAAACTCCATGTTCCCCAGCTGGGAATCGAAACCAGAAACCGTCGCGTTACAGGCAGACGTTGCGCCTCTTCGCAACGATGGTTCTAAAAGTGTACTTAACCATAATAACAATTGACTAGATGTTTTATTATTAATATACAATTACTAAAGATTTCTATTTGTAACAAAGTTTCATATAAATAACACAAACAAGTAAAATTTTCACTTAACTATCCTTATTCAAAAGACATTTTTAAAATAACTTTGTATTTTCAGAATGATATTGCTGCTTGTAATAGTTAATATAGTGAGTACCCTTTTAAAGACAAGAGTGAGATTCAAACGTAACCTAAAAAAATAAATTATAATAAATATTTTACGCATCTAAAACATGATTAAGATATGCGATGTAACATATCGCCAGTCTCAAAATTTCTATTTTAGAAAGTTTCTTATCCGGGGGTAAAGTGGGTAACAGTCTCCTGAGGGATGCAAAGGCAGCGTTAAAGGCCTCAACCCTTATCCGTTCCCTTGTTGCGTGTGCTGTCCGGTATTTTAATGTAGCTCGACGACGACGTCTTCTTTCCTCTCGGGATAAGCCAGCGCAAGGTGATCCAGCGCCACTAGAAAGGTATGCATCTTCTGAAAGAGCACACGGCTCCAGTGTCCTTTCTCTGCTATGTAAATAAATTATTTAATTACTTAAAAAATATTTATTTGATAATAGGAAAGAAACTTAATGTCACAGTAGAGTTAAATCGTAGCATTTAAATTTTTCTAGGATTGTTTAATATGTCTGGTCATTGACCTATGCTATGTTCTGCGAAGTATATATCATTGTTTAAATTTGACTATCGTATTTGTTATATCAACTATGTAAAATATTTATAATAATTAAAAGGATTCTCATTATAATCATTCATAGCTATAGTTAATCGTATAAATAATTTTTACATATGATTTCATTCGTTTATATACCTCTTTCTAGGTGCTAAGTTTTCTCTGCCTGTGATTGGCAGTAAGGCTTCTCTTCCTTCAGCCAACATACAAGGCAGAGATCCATCCTCCATGCTGCTAGCAGTTTCTAGCCAGCTCTTCATACTTACTCTATAACAAATAACGTTTACATGTAAAAAAGACATGTTACTTACTTAACTATAGCTTATATTTTCAACGAGAAAACATAGTATATAAGTGAGTTTTGTTTATATATTATAATTAAATAGTCAGAAAATACACGGTCTCTGTAAAAGTGGCCACTTAAGACGGTTACCCTTTACCGCTGCCGGCACGTTTGTTTTGATTCCTATCAAATAAAATTTGCCGGCCGCAGGGTGTAGATAAATAATACATCACGCGTTCACACCTCGCACTAAGCGAGCTCTTTAGGGGATAATAAATCTGTATTTATTCTTTTTATATCGCCCCAACCCTTAGTAATCGAATCATGTTCGCTCACCGTATCGAATCGATTGCGAATTTCGTGGCCCTTGACTTTAACTTGAGGAATTCGCTAGTTCATTATGTAGTTTTTTTTTAAATCATATAATTCGACATATTCATTCGACCTAATATAAAAAAATATTACTTATGTCATTTTGAAGCAATTTCGTTATTAATTTCATGATTAGGACTACAAATATTAAGAGTTTATTTATTATAGATATTTAGAATGAAAACGATATCTGATTGCGGGAAAATTATTCAAACTAATACGTTATGCTCTAATATATTATTACAAATATCAAGAGTATTATTATTTAGTAGGGTAAGCTAATTTTACGAACTACTTCTTCTTGTTAAGATAATCTTGTCGTGTCGTATAGACCATTCAGTGAGGTATTAGTCGTTTCAACGTAACCCACTATGACTGCGGACAAAATTATCTCGGTTATTAAGAATTCGTCTTATATAATATAAGTACTTGTATAATATTTCCTTAAAATAAAATAACGTAAATTAAAAAATGCTTCAGGTTATTTTATAAGAAAAAAGCCTCTACCGAATGAAGTTAGAACTGAGAACGTGTAACATATTTTCTTTACAAATAAATTATATTTTCAAATAATTTACTTATGCTTATAAATTTTATAATGAATACTTCTCAAATATGTTACGTCGAAACAAATTTTCTTTAAATGATTGTGTTAATCATATAGTGACACAAAATGTTGTATATGTGTAACATAGAAAGAAATAGGATCACTAGAATATAATATTTTTGATTTATAAATATTTTTTTGCCATATGTATCACAATAATATTTTTTTTGAAATAATCTTCCTTTCTCAAAGTTCCTTTATCAAAGTTAGTTTAATTATTAGAACAAACATTTACGTCTATATATACGTAAATACACATTTTTTATGATATTTGTAATAAACTAATG
This sequence comes from Dione vanillae, assembly GCA_037178615.1. Taxonomy (NCBI): domain Eukaryota; kingdom Metazoa; phylum Arthropoda; class Insecta; order Lepidoptera; family Nymphalidae; genus Dione; species Dione vanillae. The sequence goes on from JAZFAU010000077.1 coordinate 171,161, forward strand.
TTACAACTCGCCAATATCCAAAGGAAAAATTTGTAGCTTTTAAGACACACTTGTTTTACATACAATTAAAGTTTTGCCCACAGTATTTCAAGTAACAAATCTGTTTCTGTTAATATTTAACATGAGAAAACATTTATGAAATTTGTAATATCGCATTTATTAATCTACAGCAGATTACTAGTATAGGAGAAGGCTTGTAAACAGTTCTTTTTAAAATAATTAAAAATAAAATTGCTGTCAAATTTAAGTAAGAACATTTCTATTAAATCTAAAGTGTTAATCCACAGTAAACTTCTGTCACAATTAAACAAAAAAAACACATCAGTAACTTACTTTATGCTTCACAATTGACACATGTATTTAAGTATTATTTAGATAATTTATATTATATTAAAATTATATACTAAGCACAATTTCGAAGTCACATTGACATCTTGCACAAAAATATACTGGTCCAGAGTACAGCATCCCTCACTATTTATGTCCTCTGAGGGGATGATATCTGCAAAGAGGGCGGTGCTTAGAGCTTTCCATTTAGGGTACCATATTGCAGCAGGGAAAGCTTTTAAACATTTTTAATTTTTACTTAATTATTATTTAGAAACATGAAATTATTTTTTTTATTAATTAAACGTTTCATTAAAGAATTCTTGATTACAGATATTTGGAATCAAAACGATATTTCTGATTACGGGAAAATTAATCGAACTTATCTATTATACTCTTATATAGTAAAAATAATAATAAAAACATTTTACAACACCTGCGTAATTAATATTATAAATTATCTTTCTAGATAACAGAGTACTTAAACATGATGCACACTTTCTTTGATTTTTGTTGACCTTTAAATAGTTTTTTTTTTCAAAGTTCTCGACAAAAAACAATAAGTTTTTATTTTAATTTCTACTTTAGAACGAAATTAATACCTACTATAGCAATATATATATAACAATGTTCATAATAGTGCTATACTAATAAACATTTTAATTATAACATGATTTGTAGTTTATTTTTAAATTGTAGAGGAAAGTCACCAAATATGGAATAGTGTCCTAATATGGAATTCCTTAATTTCTCTAAAACTATAAGTATGAAACGCAACACTCGACCATATATTTTTTCCATTTAGTCTACTAACTATCGCATTCACACCATCGAAACAGTTACGCGAATGTTTCACGTGTGGTAAGTGTGTTTTGATTTGTTATGTACAATAAATTTTAAAAGTAAGTAATAAATAAGTATTACCAACTATTATGTTTGTATATATAAGTGTCAAAATATATTTAGTGTATCGATATAACGTTTATTTCACCATTTTGTGATCTTTTGTCACTAAAATGTTGTGACTTGACAAAATATTTAGAAGAGTTTGAAATGGTATAAAAATCCAAATATGGACAATCGTCGGTGTCTAATTATGGAATAGTCCATAATTCAATTTTAATATTTTATATGATAGATAATTGATATTATTTCTTTATACAATATATGGAATGACTGTTTTTAGAATGTCCACTTCACAATCAACCAAACGAAAAACCTGGAGTGAAGAAAAAATGACACAAGCTACAAAATTCGTCCGGGAAAGAAAATGGGGTATGTGAAAGCGGTACAGTATTTTCAAGTGCCTAGGAGAACTTTATTACATCTCTGCCAAAAAGATCAACAGTCTCCAGAAGTAGCAGCGGCTACTACATTAGGAAGAAAAACTATCTTGGGCTCCGAACTAGAATATGGATGATAGTGAAGAACAAGACATTGAGGAACTAGGTGCTATCCAGTTTAATGAAGATAGTAAACATGATGAGTTGATGGACCACAGGTCCACTCCTGACTTCTGATGCAGAATGTATTTTCTGTTCAAGCCTTTTTTCCATACAAGTGGAGAAAGCTGGTTTGAAAGCTTGATGTGTAGGCTCTGGGTACATTATGATTGTGCTGATCCAAAGTTTGATACTTGGATCTGTAACTTTTGCAAGTAATTGTATTACTTTTTTCATTTATCACAAGATATTAGATATTAATGACCATTTTGTTATTGTTATGTTGATTTATATTTATATTCCATATTTGGGGTCCTATTCCATATTTGGTTACTCATTTGTGATTTTGTTTTTTGTGTTAGATTTTAATTTGATAATTAATATATTTGATTATAGACTGTTAATTACTTCTCATAAATGTGTGCCTGGTCAGTAAAAACATTAAACTAACCAAATTTATATAAAGTTTTTTTTATATATCCCAGAAACAAAATGGTATTCCATATTTGGTGACTTTCCTCTATGTAATAGTAATCACTTTATCACTTTATAGCGAAATGTCAATTATATTAATATTTTACAATAAAACAGTCGATTTTTCTTATCTTGTACACATGATCCCAACTCCGCCTCTTAGCCAATCCGACCGAGCTCCGCCCCCGCCCAGGACTCAGGTGCTGTAGATAATTGATGCTGGTACAAAGTTGCTGGATATTGGATCGATAACTTTTCAGCATATGCTACTTGTTCATGTTTATTTAGTATCGTAAATGTACTATAAAATTTGAATTGATGTATCTATAAGCTACGATTTTTGCAAGCTTTGTCACATAGGGGGAAGATTATTTTAACGTTATAAGAATTTTCATTTTTAAAATATTTTAATGACTCGTAATCGTTGTTTTTACTTACTTTGATGTGTTAGATGTTTAGGTAATGACAGTGTAATATTTAAACCGTGTACAAACATGTAAAGTGCAATCAATGTAATCAAGTTATGTGAAATCGGTGACTGTGTCTAAATTATTAAGTAAGAGTAAAATATTTTTTAAAAAGTACTAGACTATTTTTGTTTTTTAAAACTATATCCCATATTTGATTTAAATCTAACAGCATCATCTTTCCTATTACTAACAAACGTATCCTTAGGTCACGCTAACTTTATGCTTCCACATGGTAAAAAATTTAAATATTTTCTAATTCATTTAAAATAATTAAATATTGTATTTGAAATCTTTTTTTTTGATAATAGACACAAATCATATTAGATAGAAAGAACCGCTACTCGCTCCTTAGCTAACAACACCGCTTAAGTCATTTTTCGCCACTTTACAGGAGACAAAAAAGAAACTGTTTATTTCGAAATATAAGTAATTTTTTAGAAATATTTCTTAACAAATTTCTCAGTAAGAATGTAACAAAGAATTAATAACAGTAATTTTAGTTATTTATTTTATTTTGATGAAATTGACAGACTTGAGCTGTGTTGATCGATCCTTTTTTAGATTTAGGCGGTGTTGCTCCAGTAACATTAACGATGTGTTCTCATGAAAACACAACTTTCAATGAAATTTATTTATTAAAAATATATTAAATATATTAAACGTAAACTAAAATATCAAATAATGTTAAGAAACAAATAATAATGATGATAGAATTATTTTTGACCTAAAGTAATAAAATAACTCTTTATTTAATGCAGAATATTTGTAGAAATCTCTAATAATATTTAGTTTTCGTGTTTACTGTGTCGTGCCATCATAAAACGATTTTTTTATGGGAAGGATAATTCAAACGAGCGGTCAGGTCACCTGATGGTAAGCGATCACCGACGCCCACAGCTCTGTGTAACAGCAGAGGTATTACAAGAGCGTTGCCGACCTTTAAGATGTAGGTAGACGCGCTTTTAGAAGGTACCCATGTCGCATGGATCTGGAAATACTGCCGCAGGTAGGCTACTCCACAGTTGTGTAGTACGTGGAAAAAAGTTCCTACGGAACCGTACAGTAATAGAGTTCCACATGTCCAGATGGTGGGGATGATATTTTAATTTGTGTCGTACTGTGCGGTTGGAGAATTCAGCGGCAGGCACCAGATCAAACAGTTCTCCAGAACACTCCCTATGGTATAAGTGGTAGAGAACGCACAGCAAGGAAACATCTCTACGCCAAAGTGTCTAGCCTTTCACAGATAATTGTGTCCCCAACGATATGAACGGCTCTTCGCTATATGCGACATTGATAATAAGGCGAGGCTTTAAGAGAAGTGTTCTGAAAAAGTGGTGACACGACTTTCACCCCACAATGACTGACTTGAGACTTGACTTACTGAGGGAGGTCTCAATGGAAGACAAGTTTCATTCGGCAATCGTCAACGTTTTCCCGAGAAACCTGCACGGCCGAAGTATACGGCGTCCACAGTACTATTATCCGCATAGCAATGAATGTTAGAATCTTCTAACATGTCATTGATATGCAGAAGGAAAAGCGAATGCCAATTAGATAGTAATTTTAGCTTTAGATTTATTATATATTTTATTTGATCAAATTAACAGACTTGAGCTGTGTTGATCGACACTTTTTTTAGATTTAGGCGGTGCTGGTTACAGTATTATTGACAATGTATAATCGATTACATATACACTTAATAATATATAATATGTGATAATCTATATGACCTAATAGATTAATGTGACACCTCATAATGGACACCTTTCTAGCGCTGTACATTTTTCATACCTCAAAATCAAGTTTAGATCAAATTGTGCCATTTGGTCTGTACTCTATGAAACGTATATCTGTTACGACTGACTAAACCGGCCATTGGTCGTATAAATTCATTATTTTGTAAAATCATTAAAAAGGTATGCTCTAAAGACGGAGCTTCGTACTTCATGGGATCATGACTAATTAAAAACAAAAACGTAAAATAAAATAATTTGAAAACACCACGTTGGTCAAATATGTAAGTAGATACAGCCTTTACAAATGAAGCTATTTTTATATTAAATGCAGCCTACGCAAATGAAGATATTATAATTTAATATCGATATGCCGAAATCCACAAAAATAATATTCAATAAAATATTATGAGATATTTTATTTCTTGTACTAAAACTATTTGTAAGTCGCAAAGTAAATGCTAAAGGAATATGCGGTAGAATGACGACTTAAGCGGTGTTATGGAGGGTATGGTGTCATGGTCTAATCAGGTAATCTCTTTTTAAGTGACCTATACGAGACTGACTCGTAGATAGATGCGCAATGATTCGTTCTATCGAATAGCGTTAAAATGTGAAAACCGCCAATTTTCGACTTGAGCGATGTTGGAAGCTAGGGAGACGTACTTTTGGTTTTATTTTATGTCAATTACTACGTAGTACGTACCATCAATACATGCAACATACATACCGGATAAATTAATATAAATACACAACATATTATTAAAAATAAATATTGATCATGTGCAAGTAGTATTCCTGCAACGAGGATTCCGTACTTATTTCATAATTGTAGGTGAAGTTTGAGAAAAGAACATCTTAATAAAATTTATAAAGTTACATTTGCAGTCATGTGAACTTACTTTGTGTAAAATGAACCACAAATGTGTGTTTCTTCTGGGTTCTTTCATTGATAAGCTTGTAAATGATCAATTTTGAGACTATTTCCTTTATTTTTTTTTTCTTTTGCCAAGGTATAAGTTTGTAATACTTTTGTGTAGCGTTAGATATATTTATAAAAGCAAGGCATACCTATGAATTCCAATTTACTAACTTATTCCTAGAGAAGTCAACAAGTCTAAAGTCTAGAAAAATCAATAAGTCTGTCTTTAGAAGTATAAAATCCTAATGAACTAAGGAATAGATAATTATATAGTTTGAGGAAAATGAACGAAACCCAAATACAGATAGAACAATGTTTGCAAATTTTAATGTGAATTTAACTACACACAATTATCCGATTTAGCAAATGTGCTTCTAAGCATTAAACGATAAACTTAAATAAGAATTTGAACGACCGAAAGTTCATGCTACGCCAAAGTTAACTCCTAATATTTGTATTATAATTTATGTAAAGAATCATGTACCGGTCGGCGACATCCGCTAATGGCAGTTGGCATTTCAGTATTAATGCCATAATAATCAGCTATACACAAATACTGCACAGACTTGAAGGTCACGTCTACGAAGCTACCTGTACATTCATTTTTAAGATTTTCTTCATGTTTTTAATGTGGCCACATTATTGTAATAAAGCGAATGTTGTGGATTAGTAGGGAAGAGCTACCTAATAGTTTATATTTTCAGATCAGAATGTTTACTTCAATGTTATTGCGCTTTTTTACAATGAAAATATCTTTATCTTTACTTTTATTTGTTTATTTATTTTATTTTACTTTAAATGTGTTGTTTCAATATTCATTTAATATTTCTTAAAATATTTGTTTTATTTCCTGTAATATTCTTTCAACTAAGAACTTTTATTCGTGGTTGTTGATGATGATTGTTGTGATTCGAGATTGTTAACGCATTTCGTTAAACTATGTAATTTGCCTTTTTGTTACTTTGGTAATCTTGTGTTTACTTTATTACTGTCTTCTTCTTGTCTTTAATTATGGCGCTTCGAGCGTGCTAGTTGAGCACAATTCACATCGCCAATGTGTCGTTGAATATTCCCTCTGGTTTCCCTTCAAACCGTATAAATCTTTCGCCTTTTACTATATTACTGATTACCTATGATTGTATTGTCATTACAACAAAGGCTATAGAAGTGCCTTTTATTATGAAAAATAATAATTTAAGTCAAGCACTTATGTATATTACAATATTTCTGTATCGTATTGCAATCAAGAGATTGAGTACAAACTTATCGAGTAAAAATAATTATCCCTTTTAATATGGATACTTAAGAAAATATTGTTATTTCATCTTTGTTGTATGAGAACTAAGGAATTTTCTTGTAATTCTTTAAATAAAATTGAAGGTACTATTATTACATAGCTTTATCGTTGGCGATATTTAAAATTTATTTAAATATTTAAAAGGATTTCTGTCACATTTACATAAATATATAAAACCTTAAACTATAAATACACAAATAAACAAATAAAAATATGTATATTGGTATAAACTTTATTACGTAAAAAATTAAAAAACATAAATTATCAATGAGTTACTATTATATACATACATACGTATGTCATGGCATAGCATAGTTCTATCAGCCAATGTAAGTAGTTAATTCTAAAGATTTGCCCCCTCAGACTAACAAAGCTTAAAAAATTATGCATTTACATAAAGCTGTAAAATTACAAGTAATCGTATACATATGTGAAATTTACATGAATATAGCCTTAGACCATCGTAGCAAAAATAATACTGGTAAGATTGCATATTTATTAATTCAAAAGACGTTGATACTTCAAAAGCTTTGTCATCATTATCATCGAAACTTAAAAAGAAACTGAATTGTTGTAAGATTACCTTAAATTGTTTGAATTGCATTATTTTAAAATAAGAATTCTAAGTTTAGGCTAAATGCTACGATTGATTGAGAGCAATACATAACATTGACAGAAATACACATGGAGAGAAATAATAATACACATTTAAAACTGAAATTACATTGAAATAATTAGGTACTATTTTTTTTTAATTTTACGCTTTATCCCGCTCCTAGCAGGGTAACCAGGGCAGAGGGAACCGCAGGAGACGTGGGAACCTAGTGTTAAGACCCTCCGTTCCCTGCTTTCTGCCTTTCGAGGTTTTGCGTGATGTTAGTTATTATAAGAACTATTAAATGTAATCAAAATTATACAAATGCATAACACCTTGTAAATACCAATACAGTTTAAGTTTTATTTTGATATAACTATTATAAAAAATTAAATATATATAAATTATTACCTAATTATTATTATTATTATTATGTAAGTAAGGCATAGTGATTGTTTTGTCAGCCATGCCTATTAATTACATTTTTTAAATATATTTAAAAAAAAATACTCTCAGGCTAATGAAGCTTAAAAAATTTATCTCTTTACTTAAAGCTCAAAATCGCATTTAAATGTATGTATAATATAACTTGTATGTAAAATAATAGTCTCCAGCAACATTATAGAAAGCAAATGTTGCAGGACACTATTATTTTATTACAGGAACAGTGTTGCTTGGCTTTAGGGATATCGTAGTTGCTATAGCTACGAAGAAGTTACGCCGATAGCATTTTCCAAATTTCCCGGCTGGCATAGACAATCATGTGACAATTTTAAATTTTTGATCTTTTTGACGTTTTTACATAATTTTTGACACATTTTATAAAATATTCGTATGGTTTTGCTAACGACTGTGATATTTTCGAAGTAGTTTTAATAATATTCATTTTGGTGTTGCTAAAATGGCTTACAATTTCGATAGTGGACAGGTGAGTTAAATGTATTAAATTTTAAGGTTTGTGGAATAATCTAAAAAAACCTATTACTTAGGTGGAGGTCTGCCATAATATTTGAAAGGTTGAAGACATGTTATGTCAGGACAAACGTTGAACTTTTCCTTATTAATTAAATTTAAAAAATACACAAAAGCATTTAAAAGCCAATATAACATCTAGTTTTAAAAAAAACTTTAAACCAATGATGTTTTACTTGAAGTGTCAAATGCATCCTATCACTATATATGGAGTACAAGTACAACAAATATGGCATATATGTTCAAAATTTTATATCGTACTATATAACATTTTGATATAATTCAAACACCGGCTACTTAACATGGAGGGTTTAGTGCGTCGTGATAAAGACGTTGATATATTCACTGCTCATACTATTTCCCTGTGGTGATGCACAACTGCGTCTTTGAGGTTTATTCCGATTGTCTTAATACAAAAACCATGTATGAAAATAAAAGTACAATTTCTACTACTCAAATTAAACATAGCAAAAGATGATATAGGTAGTTTTTTTTACTTCTGTAATTGTCTTCACGCTTTATCCCGCACATGGCAGGGTAGGCAGAGGGAACTGCAGGAACATACGAACCTAGTGTTAAGACACTCCGTTACTTAGTCCCTGCTTACTCCGTCCCCGCTTTCCGCCGTTTTCGAGGCATTGCGTGTCGAGTGGCGGAACTCAACGCCGCTCTTTGCCTTAGTTGCCAGAGCGAAGAAAATGGAAATAGAAAAATCCATCTTCCCCGACTGGGGATCGAACCCAGAAATCGTCGCGTTGCAGGCAGACGTTGTGCCTCTGCGCCACGACGGTTAATTGTTTTCTTAATCTTCATTTTATAATAAGAAACAATAATTTAAACATCGTTATATTTCGTCTTATCTTATTAAGGGCCTTCCTGGCACAGCGGTAAAGCGTCTTACATTTGAAAGTGGGATATAACAACTGTGGTGTGATTCCCACTTGGACAAAATGATTTTCCCCGATCTGGTAACAATGCAACGCCATCTAGCCATCTAGCGAATCTAGTGTATCTCAAATGGTATAGTGCAGAATGTAATATCTGAACACTGCCTGAAGGTTCTATCTGTCGGGTAAGCAGATCCTCCTCCTATACCGAGTTTTATTTTTTGTATCACAGATGAAATAACATTTAAGCATACGACATTTATAGCATTAAATTTCTTTAAATAATGTGAGAAGCATATAAATTACAATGATTTTACTTGAATTAAATAAAATGTAACACTTATATTTAGAAAGCTATTACTGTATTTAGATTCAATTGCACACCCCCAAAAGAGATCTCGTCCAACTTATCCCATATATTTTAACACTGCTGCACCTGCAACGCCCATTACCGTCCCCTACTTTATTTGCAAGGAGTATTTTTTATTTGCGAACAAATTGTAATTCCTTTAATCCAACTTAGATACATCCAATTACATAGTAAACAAGTTTTTTATTCCATTCGATTTCTGGAAAGCCCTTATAACTAAATAGTTTAAGTACAAATTTCAACGGCAATAATATTTATTGGTAACAATGGTCCATTGAAAGGGGGTGATTCTATTTGTTGGAGAATGACTATTTTTCACGCTTTTGTGTACTGTGTTAATCCGTGTTTGACGTCAGCCGGTGGTCTTTAGTTAATAGTTATCATTTATCTATGTTGAACTGTTTTATGATAAATAACAAAGAGACAGGGTATCAATGTGATTAAATCAGTAATATTTCTAATTTTAGTTAAATTTATATTTGGCTATTTAAATAAAAACAGTACAAAACTAAAATATTTAGTTTATCATACTGAATATTTTTTTCTTTTGTTATACGACGACCAAAAACTCGTGTATAAAAGTGTGACTTATCCAAGACTTTGTATTGTATGTACTTATTATGTCGTATAAAAGTAATAGATAAAATTGATTAATCATTAAATTCTCCAATATTTGCTGATAATAAGATAACGCCTAAATGTCGTCGGGTGACGAGTTATTCTAGTTTCCCTGTTTTATTCATTTTCGAGACATTACAGTATTTACTGTATATACGAATATGTACGGTATTAAGGATATTATGTTTCTATATAAAGCGCTACTTTCAAAGCTTCCTTCCTATGGGCTTCCTGAGAAATTATGCGAATGGTTCGCCAGTTTCCTAACTGACAGAAGCATAAAGGTCGTAGTCGACGGCGAATGCTCTAATCTCATGTCCGTTAATGCTGGTGTCCCGCAAGGCTGTGTGCTATCACCCACGCTGTTACTCTTGCACATTAATGATATGCTGCAAATGAGTGGCATTCATTGTTATGTGGATGACAGCACGGGTGATGCTTTATACACCGGCCGCGCCAACATTTCACGGGAAAACGTCATTGAAAGCCGAACCAAACTTGTGTCTGAAATTGAAACTTCGTTTCAGAAAATATCAGACTGGGGTAAACTAAACCTTATTCAATTTAACCCCAAGAAGACACAAGTTTGCGCGTTCACCGCTAAAAAGCTGCCATTTGTCGTATCGCTCCGTTTCGAGAGCACTCTTCTAACTGCCACAGCCAATATCGGAATTCTTGGTGTCGACATATCAAGCGAAGTCCAGTTTCGTGGTCATCTGGAGGGTAAGGCTAAATTAGCCTCGAAGAAGCTCGGTGTGCTCAATGGATCGAAACGGTATTTTACGCCGGCTCACCGCCTGCAACTTTATAAAGCTCAGGTTCGGCCTCACATGAAATACTGTTCACATCTTTGGGCAGGGACTCTCCAGTACCAGCTTCTCCCTCTAGACCGCATTCAAAGGAGAGCGACTCGAATTGTCGATTGCAAAAAGATTTCTGATCGGCTCGACACCTTGGCACTGCGTAGAGATGTAGCCTCGCTATGCATTCTCTACCGCATATATCATGGAGTGCTCTGAAGAACTGTTCGGGCTGATCCCTGCCGCCTCTTTCCGTCATCGATCTATGCGACAACTCTACCACCCCCACCACCTTGACAGTTGGCAGAGTACTACTGTGCGTTTTAACAGAAATTTTCTGCCCCGCACCATAAAATTGTGAAATGAGTTGCCGCATGCGGTATTTCCGGACAGATACGACCTGCAGACCTTCAAGAAAAGAGCGTATTCCCATTTAAAAGGCCGGCAATGCATTTTGTAGCTCCTCTAGTGTTGCAAATGTCTATGGGCGGCAGTATTCACTTACCATCAGGTGATCTGTCAGCTCGATTGCCACCTATATTATAAAAAAAAATTAAAAAAAAAAAAATATGCCACGCTCATAGCTTAGTTGCCTGCTGATGATTTTATTATATCTTTCTTCTCTTCTCTTCTTTTTCTTTTTGGTAAAGCGAAAATTATTATCATACAATATATGGTTTTAAACCAAAACCTACAGTCTACAGTATGTCTTAATGAAAATATTGCACTATAATGTCCTGGAATCGATTAGATGTGTATCTGTATATATACTGCCATATAACTCACAAAAAATTTAGCTAAGCAGGTCGCGTGATTTGTAACCGGAAGTGATGTCGTGACATGACTGAGTTCTTCGAAATCCGACCGCGAATAGCTAGACGACCTACTCCTTCGAAATAGTTCCATAATAGTTATTCATCTACTGTGCAAGTGTGTCAAAGACAAGGACAATGCTTGTAACATTTTTTATATGCATAAAAATACGACGATAAGCAATAGCTTCCTACTTTTTTAAATATTTATATTGTTTATTATACAAAATTGTAATTTAGTTTATCCATTTTATCTATAAATAAACGGGAGTTATTAAAATAAGAAAATATTCAAATTAATCGTAAAAATTCGGTATTGTATCGTTATTTTAACCTTATAATATAGATAACACTTTTAAAAATAGCCAATATAAGAAAAAATTTTTTGAACGAATAGTTCGCGTATATTAGGATTTTTTGGAAACCCGATGTTTCGAAGACTTCGCAGTAATTAGTAGTCAAGGGTATATTTCTTACTGTTTAGTTGAGTCAAAGATCTTATTATAAGAAAACCTTATTTATCTTAATAAAAATAACACTATCTTTACATTCCATTATCATGAGTGTTATAACCTACTCCAACCATATTATGTTCAGCAAGGGTGAAGTAGTATAATTTTCACCTTCATACTCGTATATTGTACCATACATGCACAATAGTAGCGAAGTGAAAAGTAATTCAAGTAACTTAATACAAAATTGAACTTCAACCAAGTCTATTTCCTTAGCAACGTATATGAGAAATCGTATTATGTGTATGTTTTACTAATGCTGCACAGTATTAATAATAATATCGGTATATCATGACCGATATATATTTATTATAAAAATACTTATTATCGCTGCATTCACATTTTATGTTTTCTTTAAGTAAAAAAATTCCTAAATTAGTTAAATATGTGATTAAAAATCATTGTTACTATTTTTTGCATACCATGCTAAACTTATTGTGTGTATTATTAGAACAAGTGATTAAAGCTTTTAAGCTGATTAAGTCTATTTAAGTTTGACTATATAAGTTCAAGGACGAGACCGTGAACTTAACGTGACGGATTTCACACTTTTTTTAATCTTTGAGTATATTTTTGACACATAAAACAATAAAAACCATTTTTATAGTATTTTTAAATAAATAATATTATAGGCTGTGTACAAAAGCTTAAGGGCGAATAGATGAAAAGGAATGATGAAGAAAGTAAATAGTTTTATTTCGTAAATTAAATTACTAACACTCTATGAAGTACTCACTGAAAAAAATCGATAAATCTAAATAAATTAGTTTTAGCTATATATGGCATTATTGCCACGTGTATCATTTATTTAATAATAAAACTGTTCTTTATGATATATTTCAGCATACTTTTCATTGGCAGTACGTACGTACGTAAAACTTGCTTTCGTTTTTCTTTTTGTGTTAAGTAACATGTCATTTTTACATTGCAATATATCTATTTATTTAATGGAAATTAAATAAAGCTCATTTTCCTAGGAAAGCTTTGTTACCATATTTTAAATTATTTATCAAATTAGGTATATACGAATCAAATATAGAGGGATCTATCTCATAGTTAGTATATATAACTAACAAATAGTGCTTATTATGTATTAGTAACAGTTAATATTGTTGATATACATTATTATATTTATTATATATATTTAATTTTTTTAGCTTCACTCTTTATCCCGCATATTGCAGGTAGGCAGCGGGAACTGCAGGAACTATACGAACATAGTGTTAAGACACTCCGTTGCTTAATTCCTGCTTTCTCCGTGCCTGTATATTTAATATATTTATAATAAATGAGAGTATCTAGTAAGCTACAAATTATTCTTAAATATAAAAACATGTAGTATATGTGAATATTAAAAATATATGTAAGGGCTAAAAAGAGAAACAACTAGACTTAAGACGAAAATTTAATTTCTAAGAGGAATATTGCTTGCTTCTATTGAATTAATCTTAAATATTTTAATGTAATTGAAGGGTGTAACAAGGATCATTATAAATTATTGTGGCGTTTTAAATAGAGCCCAATCACAGAGTGATATTTATGGGGTAAATAATAATTTGCAACCCTTTTGTTGGGAAAAGGGATGATAATTATGACTCCTAGCCCAGCGACGCGTGCGTTGACACCTGCTCAATGGGACGCGTGTCACTAATATATGTTTTTAGTAGATTGATTTTACAGGATTGAAAATTTTAACGAGTTTTGTATGTACCTTTTAATAAAAAATATGTAACATTCGTAATACATATGTATGAATCATGGAGGAAAATAAAATAATAGTTATATTATTTTTACTTTTTTTATTCATGGCACAGTGGTAAAAATGACAGTCTGAATAAAATAGTTTTGGATACCAATTCGATCTGGATCTACAAACATGTGTCGTGAAGTTTCGTTGTATGTTTTTAATAATTTACGTTTTATAAAAATATTCTTTTGTTCACTTTTTTTGGTAGACTAGTTACATTTATAACAAAACCATAGTTTTTACTAAAAATCATAAGATATTAGTAACATTTTAATGTATTAAAATCATTTTCCGGGGGTTAAATCCACAATCGCGTTGGCAAACCAACCAACCCCTATTAATTATTTATATATTACTTTAGTCTTTGCCGTGATTTAATTGGCATTTTTATATAGTTTAATAAAGAAACAACTCCGAGGCGTCTAGGCAACTGGCAGGTCCCTCGCTGGGCTCCCACTAGAGCTCGTCCTGTCGAAATGAGACCTAATCCTAAGCCTATATGCGATCTCAACGGCCGTTTCCTACCAGGCGCTCCGCGGGGATCGTCCAAATGCTTTGGCCACTTTACTGGTACATGGGATTTACCAAAAAAGATTACAAGGAAAGTGGGTAAGTATTTAAATATGAAACTCAGTACAATTTTGAGATAAATCAACATGACAAAGTAAATCGTTGACATTATGACGAAGTAAATCATTGACGTTCTAAAAACAGTAATCATTCATCCGTGTATGTGGCGTGATATTTTCGCATCATAATATTTGTATTGTTACATTTCGCTGTATTTAGTCGTAAAACTTAGCAGTTTTATTTGTTGACAGTAGCAGGATTGCTCTTTTCTTCGATATTTTACGTGTTACGAAGTAATTTGCTTTTGCAAGCACCTATAAAAATATTGCCAAAAAGGAATATTTTTGTACATACCTTTTTGACAATAATAGAATGTGCTATGAGTGTTACTATAAGTAGTCCTAATGCAATACGACAATGGTTAATAAATTCTATATTGCTCTTAGCTGAAGAGTTAGCAAAAGAACCACCAGATGGAAGATTCCCAGATTGGGTAAATCTGCGTGTGCAAAGACCTGCAGCAGCACGCATGCGCGCCGGAAAACGCGGTAAACCTACAGAGGACAAACAACCCCAAGAAGAACAGACATTCGTAGTAAGTGGATGTGATTACACGTGACATTTTATTTTGCAAGTTTTAACCTTCACTTATTATTAGCATATATGATAATTCGAAGTAAATCGTCGTTTATAGTCACGTGAGTGTTAGTGATAGATATTTAATTCTACGTCTGTCCTTATGCTTCTTTACTGTATTTTTCACTATTTGAGTATTATTAAAATTTAAAATCAAATATATAAGTAAATAGTGCACAAGAGTAGTAACAAATAGGGTATGTCTTATTTAGTATATGTTTGAAATTTCAAAGTGTTTCTAAACAACTTACTTGCTAGTCGCGAGCTACTCTCAACTAAGTCCGCTCGAACTTCACTTTTATTTATTCATTAAAATGAGTTGTGTCCGTGTTTCAAAAAATGCTGGCAGTGTACCTTAAATTATTTATTAGTAGAATTTATTCACCTATGAATTAAAAAAATCAATGTTTGCGAACATTATAACAGTTGATAGTACCAGAATTTGTGTACAACTTCCGTAATGTTTAGAATTTCATATATTTTTTAATTTTAATATTTTTAAACCATCGTTCTTCAATAAATATAGTACAATAAATAGTTACAATATAAATAGCATTATAAATGTCAAGTGTTGCTACATGTGAATTTTGTTGTTACGTGCTCTAGAAACTATGTAAAATGCATCATGATTTTAAAGGCGTTAAATGTACTAATTTTAAATTAATGAAGTGTACTCTGCCGAACACAATTCTAATAATTAAACAACTGGTTTGGATAAGGGTTCATAAAACTTCATCAGGATCCATCAGCTTTTTTCAACATTCGTGTAGCAATATAGCTATAATATATAATTACTTTGTATCTAATTTTTTATATTATTTTCGAAATAAAAAAATATTTGGAGATCAACGAAATTTTGCATTTCATGAGAAAATAAACTTTATTTTGTTTAAGCTACTCTAGAAAATAAAAACTTCATACTAAATTTAATTGAACTTAGATAATTTTGATCTAAGGTAATAGCGCAATTTAAATTATGCCTTAGGATAAATGTATAACTATGTTGCTGATTTTATTTAGAATTATGATTGAAATGAAATGAGAAGAATCCGTCTCACATAATTTTTGGTGCACTAACTATCCATTCAGCACCAATTTCAAGCCTCATAAAAAGTTCTGGTTGTTTCTAAATAATTATGATCAATTATTTGTCATGGGTGAACGATAGTCTTGTTAAGAAAGATGACAGCTGGAGTAGGTTATTCGAAAGGCGCAGGTTCATATTTAGTTATATTCAATGTTTTTATGACATTACTGATTACAATTGGTTTGTGATTCCAAATTTCATATAGTACATGTTAACTAATTAACTGTAAAGTATTATAAAATACAAGTATATTATCATTTTTTTATTATCTCATAAGTAGCAAGCAACGAGGATTGTTAACGTACACCTGCGGATTTTGCTTCTAGATAAGATTGTCATTAATCGTGTCCGATAAAAAAAATAGATAGATACTTTGTTGCGCAAAGAAACCAATTATTAAAGACAGATAAATAGCTCTAATTACTTAACTCATGATTTTGTTTTTCAGTAATCTAATATTTTGTAACCTATTTGTTATCAATATAAATTTTTACGTAACAGGATTTTAATACGCCCCTTTTGGTTGCTTTGGATTTTGCATAAAAGTATAGTTTTTGTGAACGCAACTGGCATTAATAAAAATAAAGCCTTTTTCTAAGATATATTATAGCTAAATCCATCTGTTATCCGTCCGTCGACATTGAACAATGGATTGATAACTTGATATAAATCTAGTACAAAGAGTATTTAAACACGTTTAGATACTTATATGAACCACACTTCATTTTGTCATTACATTTTTTATTATTATGTGCACTATATCCAACCGAAATAATTCTTTAAGATCTTTAACATTCTTTTTCTTATTTCAGACGAACTTGTGTCCGTATCATAAACGTACAATTAAAAAGAAAACCAGCAAATGAAGAACAAATTTTTATATAATAAAAAGTATTAATTATTTATCGTTATATTTTTCTAAATTTTTACATGTCTGAACTAAATTAGGAACAAGAAGAGCATCAAGAGGATAATAAAGGAGATCAACGTTCTATACTAGAACATGACCAAAATTTTGATAGCAGGGCGGTGGTCAGTGTCAATGATAATATAGATTTGGATGTAAATGAAAATAAAAAAGAACTCGCAAATAGTGAAAGCCATGGCCCTTATATACCAGGCACAAACACTGACCCTGATAAAAGGCATGATAGCTACGATCTTCTAGTAAAAGATGCTGTGGAACAGATTCATGGGCCACAAGAGGATCCCACAGACAAATTTTGGCGTAAAGTAGCTGAAAAAGCAAGAAATAATGAAAGTGTCCGTGATAATATGAAATTTACCAAAAAAAGTGATACGCCTAAACTCCCTTATGTAATAAATGTTTCCCAAAATTTTAGTTTCGCTAAGAAAATGCACGCAGGAAATTTAGAGCATGAGCCATTACCTGATACGTTGGGATATCGTAACCTTACAAAAGTTGGTGAACACAGAGATTCCGACATTGTTGTAAAGCCTTACGCTATTGGGTGGAAGGGTTATGGTGCATCAGGACCTACCTGTTGTACAAAAATGAGGGTACATAGACCTAAAACTTGTGATCCTTAAAAAAAATGAAACGGAAGGAAATGATCACAAGCAACGTCCTGCAACGTCAGGTGTGGACTTGGGAGGTCAATATAAAAAGCCAATGTCTTTAATGGATCTTGCAA
This sequence comes from Dione vanillae, assembly GCA_037178615.1. NCBI lineage: Eukaryota > Metazoa > Arthropoda > Insecta > Lepidoptera > Nymphalidae > Dione > Dione vanillae. The sequence goes on from JAZFAU010000077.1 coordinate 189,090, forward strand.
TTTGTTGGGATTTCAAGACAGACGATCCAAGGAGAGAGCTTAAGCCGCCCAAACATATCGACGGATCAAATGGATCGTTAGCGCCGGCTGTTTTCACCATGGTACACACACCTAAGGAAGAAGTACACGAAACGGTTGCAGGACACGCATACTCAATATTTAATCAAAATAAGAATGTAGATGACGTAGGACGTCATAAAGTACCCCATTTTGAAAAGGACATGACCAAAGAGAAAAGAAAAGATTCTTGCGATGTGCAATATTGTCCGCAGCATAATCAAACAGAACAAAATATTAGATCCCGATCGTCAAGTAGAAAAAGTTCAGCCCAATCTGGAAACAAGAGCCCTTGTGATGGTATAAATGGCTGTGGTACTCTGTCAGATGTAAGCCAAAACTATATGCGTAGTGATTCTGCCAAAAAAACCATTCATGTAAAAGATGCTTGGAATGCTGATAATACGCGTAAAAATACAAAGTACGACATAAATCGAAATCGTCACAGTTTGGAATCTTATGATAAAACACCTTTGGCCCAGGGAAAATTGCATCAAAGCTCGCCTAACGAATCTCAAATATTAAAGAATTCTTCCAAGGAGTCCTCAAAGACGAGCGAAACATCTAACAGTAAACACAAGAATTGTGTTTCTTGTAATACTATCAAAGTGCCTACGGAAAAGAAGCAAAAAGATGACTATAAATTCGCTTTCAAAGCTGGAAACCCTAATTCCGTGCAAAGCACCGGCTCAAACGATTCAAAAGAGCTTAAAATACCAAAAATGCGCCATCCTTATACGAAAAAGTCTTATACAATACCAACATTAGCACCTCCTTTTAGTATATGGCGTGATGCAAACGCTACCGGGTACCCAGAACACTGGAGACTAGCAAGTGTGTATCAACACGCCTATAAGCCGCCCGATCAACGACGCAAACCTCTTATTGAAAGTGTATATCAATGAAATACTTGTTCTTATATTATATTAGATATACTTGCATAAGAAAAAGATTCAAAGAAAAGTTTTAAATATTGTACTTATTAAATTTCTGTGACAAAGGTATTTATCATTTACACCTGCACTGCTATCATTATTTTATCAAGCATTAGGCATGTTTAAAGTGTAAAGAAATTGTTGATAAAGGTCACATATAAACTTACTTTAGTAATTTAAATTAGTAATATATAATAAAAATTGAAAAATAATATATAAAAGTAAACATAATATCGGTGAAGTAAGATAGTAGTAAATTAAGAAGAAAATAATTCGCTTTTACAACTGTACGTTTATTATTTCTTAATTATGGTAGAAATCGTTCGTATTCTATGAAAAATGTGCACTTTCTTATAGTTTCCCATGCTTTGATGCAATATTGGAACCATCCTTTCTCAGATAAATTTGGTACATTAGTAATTTGATGTCGGTTTACACCTAGGAGCAACCATCGCAGACGTTTCGCTAACTGCTCAAAGTCAAGGTGGCCTCGATAAATATCACGATTGTCTGAAAACAATGTTATAGTCAAAATTAAAGAAAAAAATGGAAATAGCTCTTACATGAACTGTGTAATAAAGAGACAGAAAGATAGCTAAAGCATTTTAGCATTTATCATAATTGTACACAAATACATACATACATACACATACAAAGCGGAGAAGTTATTATATAATTTTCAATATATTATATATACATATTCGTATGTAATCTGACACGGCGGCCGTTATCAAAACTACTTATAGGGGAAAATATTTCAAGGCTATATACAAAAAAACTATTTAACAATTATTATCAATAGTTTAGGTACAGGATCATTTTTTCTATTTCACGAAATTTATACGTGCTGTGTAACGCGTGAGGTAGTCGTAATTAAATACAAATGACGTATAGACCTCATACTACAAAAATACTATCAAACGTTGTCAATCTGTCACCTTTCATTAAAAAAAAAACCTAATGAGAAAGAGATATATCTCTTTCCCGCTCTCACAGGATAGTGCACGCTTGCGTCATACTTGAGAAATGACTTTTTTTTAGAACAATTAATTAATTATTATTTTGTTTGAAAAAAAAATTTTTTGAAAATTTTACTTATTTTATAATTTTACCAAGTTTATAAAGGCTAGTTAATACTATGCTTTAAATGAAGGTTGCGGTAACATCCACACTCTGTATATTTCTTTCTTCAGGAGAGATTTCTTTAAAGAGAATATCTTATAACATAATTATTGCTTTCGCCGCATTTTGACTAATAATTGCAATAACGACATGTTTTATTTAATCAGGCACCAGTTTTACACGATGTGGAACCAATTGCTTAGTTTACGACTGTAAATGATAGTTGTGGGTTCGATCATTGGTCTTAACTGTAATTTTTATATACAAGTTTATGTACAAGCAATAAATGGTTAGTATTTAATATTTTAAGCTCACATTTACTCTTCATATATACATTATATTCCTTCTGCCTACCTCGCACCATGCGTTATATGCGTGAAGATAAAGAAACCACAGGTGTTGTGTTGTTAAAATTTTATCTAACTAATTTATAATAGCTGTACAATATTTAAAATATTCTTCGTTTAATATGTACGTGATATTTAATTTCGTTTCTTTTAAAATTTTTCATTTTTATATTTTTCCTTCTTAAAAATTGGTTTCTTTTTTTTTTATTTTCTTTAAGATATCAAATAAGAAGTCGCGATGTATATATATAAGGAAAAATAATTTTTGAATTTAAATTGGCACTTTTTATTGGATGTCTGATATCTTTGCCACTATAAAAAAGTATTTTGATTGTATTATGACTTTTATTGCTTACTATATAAGCCATTATATCCTTTAACTGCGTACATTGGACAAAACCGACAAACACTTCTATGTCCATTTCAGTCGTGAAGCGACAATTAAATACAGTGAAATCATTAAATTTGTTTTTTTTTCCTCAAATTCCAATAATATTAGCTAATACAAGGTAAGTAAATTCAGTTATGTTTAATACACTTTAGCCTATATAAAATAGCATCTAAAACAAGATCAATTTTTAATATATATTTTTTTTTCAATTAGTAAATATGATTGTGACAACTGCCATAGAGTCTGGTAATCAAGTCATAGTAATTAAATATCTTTCCTTCACGTTTTATCTCGCACATGGCAGGGTAAGCAGAGGGAACTGCAGGAACCATACAAACCTAGAGTTAACACTCCCTTGCTTAGTCCCTACTTTCTCTGTTTCCGCTTTCTGTCTTTTTCAAGGCATTGCGCGTTGATTGGCGGAACTCAACGCCGTGCTTTGTCTAGTTTCCAGAGCGAAGAAGATGAAAGTAGAAAAATCCACCTTCCCCCAGTGGGAATCGAACCCACAAACCGTCCCATTTGCAGGTAGACGTTACGCCTCTCCGCCACGACAGTCCTCAATTAAATATTATAATTAACAATATAACAATTATCTCTTACCATAATCACTATATATTTCTGGGAGTAAAAATAAATTTATCGGAGGTCCACATGTCTCTACATTATATGATTTAGAAATATTGCTAATGTTTATTCCATTTTTGTTTGAGTCCCCATACAAATACATGCCAGATTGGAGTTGAAGATTAGATCTTTGGAATACTTTTCTGGAAAAAAGTTACTAAGAAATGAATGAGTTGTAAAATAGTGTTATTTCACTTATTCACTTAATTCAATAGTAGTAGACCAAGCTAAAGAATTGTGAGGAAAAAATGTAGAATATATTTAAACAAAAGCATAATATCTTAATTAAAAGTATTTAAATGAAAAAAAAAGGAAATATACATAATAAAATATATAGGAATAAAATACAAAACTATATTCACAATATTAACATTACCTATACAAATCTTGCATAATCTTAACAGATTCTGGCGTAAAATCTTCCAATTGGCATCTATTATGTAAAATAAGTAAATGTGGATGACTTTCACCGGTGGAAGTAGATTCAGGGTTTTCTTGGTTTACTGTTGACGCTGACAGTGAAGGCTTTAGCATTTCAGCAGTTTGTATGTAACTGAAAAAAAAAATTAAAAGTAAGAAACAATGATGAGGACCGTCGTGGCGCAGAGGCGTAAGCGTCCGCCTGTAAACGCAACGGTTTGTGGGTTCGATTCCCACTCGGGGAAGATGGATTTTGCTATTTCAATTTTCTTCGCTTTGGAAACTAGGCAAAGCGCGGCGTTGAGTTCCGCCACTCAACACGCAATGCCTCAAAAAAGGCGGAACGCGGGGAACGTAGAAATGCAGGGACTAAGCAACGGAGTATCTTAACACTAGGTTCACATTGTTCCTGCAGTTCCCTCTGCCTACCCTGCCATATGCGGGATAAAGCGTGAAGCTAAAAAAAAAAGAAACAACGATTCACCTCAGCTACAGCTTTTAAATGTAAGTTATAAAAAGCTTAATGTCCTTTGCAAACATGACAACGGTATAAGGTGTTATTTATAACATTTATCAAACAGTGTGCACATCTATGAGGCTCGCAGAAGACAATTTTTTGAAGCTTACAATAATATCATTGAAAATTAAATTACAATTATTTGAATTAGCATTGCAAAGCCGAGGCGGGTCGCTAGTTGTATTATAAATATAAATATTTTACTATGTGCCATTGAGCATCGTATATAGATGGTATTTTACAATAATTTGTGTCATAGTGATCATACTTTTTTTATAACGATAATTCATCTTCATAGGTAAGGGGAAGGGAATGTAGTGTTAAGACACTACGTTCATTCGAGACATGACGTGTTGAGTGACGAAAATCAATAGCGGGTTCTGTCTTGTTATTAGATTGAAAAATTTAAAAGTAATTAGTCCTTCTCGTAAAAATTTGTTATTTTTATATATATTTTTATTAAGAATATAATAAATTATTATTTTCAACAGCCTGCCCAACAACTGCAACTAATAATATATATTAGCTTTTTAAGCTATCAGAGGTCAGATAATTGAAAATTATTATCACAAAATATTTATATTTTAAACTATGAAATAAATATAATAATCTAGAAACTAAACTAGTATGTAGTTATTATTTTCAAGTGGCAATAATTATAAATTTGAATTACCGTAAAAAATTGTAATCAGTGAACCAATCTTGAACTGCTATTAGGACATGACATACAGCCATCAGATATGAAGCAATTTGAAGACAATCCACTGTTATAATGTTGGCACTTCTTGCTGTTACAGGATTCGTGTTAGTCTCTTCTATCAGCGATGGTGACCATAGAGGTTGGCAATCAAGAAGTATTACACGATCTGTTGTTATGTACATGTCTATACCTAAAACAATATTCCAATATTTCTTATAAATATTATATACAGTTATGTTTTATGATTATCATGTTTTTTAATAGTTAATAATTACTTACATTTAACCTCATGTTTACATATATGTTAATAATAAAAATAAACATATTCAAATTCAAATAATTTTATTTAAAATGAGAATACTTGATTCATTATTTTAACATCAAAAACATTACCACCATTCGCTAAAGTTAATGCCTCAGACCTGAGAAGAACTGGCACAAGAATGTCAGCTGTTAATTTTTTTTGTCTTAAATTTATTTCATAACTATAGTTATTATTCAAATTACGATAAATAAAATGAACTAACTAATTTATAACATGTTTTATACTACTGTGTACTATGGTCATTTATATTAATTTGTTTATATTACCTTTTGTACAATGTACCCCTCTTTCTATATATTCAATGTCTTGCATTTTGAACTTAAAAATATTTTGTACATCTTGCGTTTCTTGTATTTCAACTATGTTTAAGTTTTCTATTTTATTTTCTACAGATGTGATATCATTACAATCATTTGTTGAATCAGCAGGTGGCACTTCATGAGAATTAAGTATTTGCTTACATAAGTCATTAGTGGGACCATTTTGTGCAATTAAATTTAAAATCATTGATTTTCCAACACCTTGCATACCTGGAATATTTATTAAAAGGAGTATAGCACGGAGGTTGGTATAAAAATATTTCATTAACTTTACAACACTAGGCTTTGGTACCAGATCAATCTAGCAAAAAAGAAAGTTAAAAATTATTTAAATATTTCTAATTAAAAACATCTTATTTCTTTATTGATTTAACTTACAACTAAGCCATATGAATCAATGTATTAAAGAAATCAGATTTTGGAGACTTAAAGAAATCAGATTGGAGGAAATAAATATAAGTATAATAAAATGTTCTCAATTTATACATGTTAAATAGCTCTTTAATAAGATTAATTGTGTATATTATTGGATTACAAATTTTATGGAAACCTGATGTTTCTATCTATTGCAATAGTCAATTTTATTGTTAGTGTCAAATCTCACTAAACCTTCTTACAATTTTGTTAGAAGACTTCCTTTAGCTAATAACCAAGATCATGGTTTACCAGTATGCCTATTAGGAACTGCATAATGATTGTCAAATGAAGCTAAAGGATAACAAACTGCCTATAGAATATCTTAAAATTTACAATACTGCTTAACATCTGGATATGTAGAGTGCAATTGAGTATTTTATTATGTACTTGATATCCACTGTCTATGCAACACAGAATAATGAAGAGTGCCTTTCATTAGAACAAGCTGCTAGTTCCCTATAAAACATTATGGGAAGGCTGATACACTTATCTCCCACAGTAAAAAGGCTGATGTCGCCTCTACTACATGTAAAGGGAGTAACAAGTAGACAGAATCTTTAAAAATAAATGTAAGCATAATAAAATGAGTTAATTATTGAGACCAGTGAATTCAGATAAGTAATATTCATTTGCAATGTGCAAATGTATTTGGAAACATTCTCTTTGCAGATGACTCTAATCCACTGCACCAGAGAGTTGGAAACCAGCGCAGTATATAAGGCAACTAAGAAACTATTGGTAGTGCAGATTAGATACAATAAATAATTATGTAAACTGGCATGCAGATGCAGACTCTGACTCAATAGGACTACAGGAACAATACATGGTTTAAAACATATGTTCCAACAAAATTATACTTAAAGCAAATAAACTGTGAAATAAGTTTTAGCTAAAAAGAGGAAATATTACAATTTATTACATACCTATTATACCTACAACCAGATAATTACTATTAGAGTCATTAAGAAATTCTAGGGCCGATGTATTAAATTCTAAATTTTCATCCAACAATTTCACTGGTTCAGTCATCAGTTTAGCTGGCTGGCTGGACTTTTGTTCTAAAAATAATGTTAAACACAAAAATTACATATTTACAAAACAAATATTCTTATGATGTCCTATTTTTAACAACAAAACATATATTTTTAATACCTTTCTTTTCTTTATTTTCATTTTGCGCTATTTTTGACAGGCTGTGTTGGCTCAGCTTCTGTTCCTAGTGACTTTGGGCTAGTTGGCCTTTCATCTTTCGGTGTACTCTGCTCACGAGTTTTTAATATAATTGTAGGCTGCTTTTCTTTATCATCTTTAATTTTTAATGAATCCTTCGCAGAATTTTCACGATCAGATTTTAAAATAACCGGCCTCCTAGGCACACTTGTAGACTCCTGCAATATGATCATTTTTAATAACTCAGAATCAAAACATTTCAATTGCATTAATATTACATACTTTTATAAATATTTTTTTCTTTTTCTCTGCCATCTCTAAAATATTTCTTAAACACAATTACTTAAGAAAGAAAAATATAAAGTACATAATAAACGTAATTTATGTTTTTGTGTTTATTGATAAAATGGGATATCAAACATTCATATCAGTATATATAATGTACTCTGTGATTCTTATTTAATATAATTTTCAATTTTGACAACTGGCAAAGTGTCACCTATGAAAGTTATTTAAAAAATAAAGCAGTGAAAGTTCAGAAATACTATACAGATAAACAGATTGAGGGTACGCACAGTTTATATATTTTAAAATATTATATATATGAATTAAATAAATTTAATATTTACTATGTATAAATATTTTAAGGTGAAATTTTTTCACAGGAATATAAAATATATTTAGGTGTGTATAAAATAATATGTATTATATAAATATTTTTAGCTGCAAATTTTTTGACATTGACACACATGAAATCATTTTCTTTTTGACTTTTGTCGATGCGCTGACATTCGTAATTTGATAGAAAAATATTTTAGTACTTGCATCGAAAATGGACAATCATACGAATTTGGTTTGGAGTTCTATATTATACTTTTTGGGATTATTAGCAGTAATTTGTAAAGCAGAAGAATGCGTACCTAAAGGACCTTGCTCCTGTGCATTTTCAAATGGCACCGGTATTGACTTAGCGCCTGCTGTAAAAGCAACATTTTATAGCACACAGACATATCAATTAAAGAACAATGGAACGCAATATGAATTGAGTACATATTACTATCATCCTTGCTTCGATGTGTTACTTAAAGAAAATTCAACAGCTACATTTAACACATGTGTAAAGCCGCTTTCGGTAAGACATTTATATTTTGAGTGTTTTGTATTAGGTTTTTCGTGATTGCACTTTCTTTATAATTGTTTTTGTATAGTATATAAATGATATCTGAAGATGTTATTGTACTTTAATATGATTTTAAAATACTCTATCGTATATCTATTAGGTATATATTATTTTAACATCACATAAACATCTTAGAAACAAATTTTATATTGGTTTTCTGACTACTTTTATATTTTTCATTTATCAGACAATACATTAATTTCAGATATGTCGCCATAAAAATATTATGAGTTTGAATTCAACTGACACATTTAAAATTGATGGTGGTAATAATGAATTTTTAGGACAAACAAATGTATCTAAGTTTAGTGCTGATGGATTATCTATTGTATACTTTAATCCACCCTCGTAAGTATATATTATATTACCTATTTTATTTTTTATATATTAATTGAATTGTAGATAGACCCCTTTAAGTAGCCTGAAATGTTCATACAAATACTGGTACGACATAAGCATATGAGTATAATTTATTCAAATTATTGAGAACATAGTACAAATCCAATAATTCTGCAAGTTGCAAATTTTATAAAAATATTGGAAATATAAAAATATCTCTGTTTTAAATTTTAGTGTATGCTTACTAATGATATATAGATATATAACTTCTTGTTGTATTATTATTGCAATACAAATATATAATCAATAATTTCCAAAAAAAGAAGATTATATACATCCTTTTAAAAAGCTGTTTTTCAAAATTGAGACCTATAATAATTTGCATAATTCAAAGCATCAACAAATACACTTGACAACATCAAGTAAAACTGGTTTTGTACAACTTTGTGGCCCAAAATGTTCCAAATTAAAAATTCTGTTAGGAACCAGTTTAAGGTCAAGTTAATACTGTGTTGACCATAACCTGTTTTGAAATTAAAAGTGAGGCCTATTTATATAAGTATCTATAATGTCTAATGATATTACATATTATAATTGATATAGTTTCTTACTTTTCTCTTTCTCTTAAAAAATATAATAATAAAATAAATTATTTCTTAATATGACTTTATCACAGTGATAACAAATAAATAAATAATTTTTACAATATTTGCTTAAAGATTATTTTTATATTTTAACATTTGATATATTATAAACAAAAATAATATATAAGTACATACACATTTTATTTATACATAATTATATGTTAAAGAATTGACTTAAGTATATGGTGTATTCAATACTAATACTAGAATTATTCATTAATAATTTGATAGTAAACTAGTAAAATAATTGGAATATTTTGTGTAATATTGCATAGTTGCATAGATTTCTTCCTGTTACAGAGAAACAGTGGTAATGCTTATATGTGCTGAAGTGGAGGGTAATCTACAAGTGATATCAGAGAAAGAACCAAATGACTTGGTAATTATATATTTTTTTGATAAACATATTTAGACAGACAACATTTTGTATGTTTTATCTAAATTCACATTCCCTGTTATATTTAAATTTATGTCATAAAGGTACAGTATAACTATAACTGAATTGAAAAGGATATCCACTCTGCTTGACAAAATATTAATAAATTGGGCATGAAATGAACAAGAAAATATTATGTTAAAGGTAGAATTTTGTGATTTTAAAATTCAAAATTTTATAATAAAGTTCACTATGTAGAAAAAAAGATAGTTATGTTGCTATGTGGTATTTGGATCAACTTTTAATTCATACAAGTTAAACAACATTACCCAAGGACTTGTAACATTTGCTACATATATTAATTATTTTATATCATCATTTTGCAGTTCCTATAAATTCTTGATACTTGCTAATTAGTTTATGTTTTGTGTAGTGTGAGACGGTTTGTGGGTTCGATTCCCACTGAAGAAGATGGATTTTTCTGTTTCCATTTTCTTCGCTCTGAAACTTTTCGCATAGCTAGTCATGTCTATTATAAAATGTTTAATGTCTTGTAACTTCCATACGAGTTTTGACTATTTTGGAAAAAACCATTTAAATATTTAACTTTCTAAAAATTGAGTTTAGTTTATTTTGATAAATAATAATAATACTGTAATATTTTTAAGAATAATTTTGTTATTATCCATATTTTTTGTAATTTATAACACATACATTTTGTACTATAGTATATTCATAGGCGACATGCCTTTGTTGGCGTGGAATTTTAAAGGGGATAATTTTGTCATACATAATTTTTGCGCAAGCATACCGCATCCATTCTTATGTAATGATTTTCATCGGATTTGTAACAAAACTGTGTTATTTAAAACGGCTGTGTCAGCAGCCTGCAATTTTTTGTATTTTTTTGTGTATTGGATTATAATTACAATTGCAAATCGACTCATTTACAACTTTTAAACGGTTACAATTTTGCCATACTTACATAATTTTTGGAATACTGTAACCGTAGAAGTAGCGAATCCTCGTAATTTTTAAATAGAATTTGACAAAGTAGGTACCTATTTATTAATCAAAGCGTAATATCCCTTAATCCTAAACCTCGACATCGTCCTATCATTAGAGCGATTAAAGCACCTATATATGAATATAAATTAAAGACGTGTTATACATATATATTTAATTGTTGTTATCTACGACCATCTTATATATATATCATAAATTGAAGATGAATCCGCTGTAGATTCATTAAAATACGAAATTAATTATTTCGAAACCATATTTTTCAGATAGTAGGTATTAAAAAAATATATTTTTCATTTTGGGAAACATATTAATGTTAAAAAAATGTAGCTATTGCTTTGTTCGTTACTTATTTAAGGTCAAAACGTAATTAAATGTTTTTTTAAAATTCTAAAATTTGTCTAATATATTGGTACGTACAAATATCGCGTGACTGTTTTATTTCATGTAATCATCATGATGGCGACATCATACCTGCATACATAAAATTACGCTAATATTCAATAGAAACCGTTACAATGTCGAGGAATAATAATAATAATAGAAGTAGAAAGTTAGTTTTATACAAAATAACAAAAATTACTTTTATTTCAGTTAAAAACAGTAATGTAATATTTATTTCACATTTATACATAAATTAGTTTGGTTGGTTCATTTACATATTAGAGAGTAGATAAGTTGGTAAAAATTGAAATTAATAGTCTTATGTTGCCATTTTTAAATGACTCATATGAATTAAATTAACGATTATAAAAATACTAATTAATTAATATCATATTTACCTAATTATATTATATTAGTTTTTATTTATAATGGTTGTCGATTCTTAAGCAAAAGTAATAGGTTTAACTATTACTTTTGCTTAAGAATCGATGATCTAAATTTAAAATAGTTAAAATTGTAGTACTATAGTACAGGATGAAAAGATATATACTTATGTAGGATCAAAATTATATGAAATTATAATAAAATATATCGTCGTAACGCAGTGGGGCACAAACTGTGAACGTCATTATTGTGGGATCGATTAACAGGACGTAGTGATTTATTAAAATGTTTCTACTTTGATGAGACTAAGTGGCGTTGAGTTCAACCGCTTGACTCATATTCTCTCGAAGTCCAGGGGAAAATGAAGACGGAAAGGTTTTGACTCTTAAGTTTACTATGCGTGTTAGTTATTTTGTTATTATATATCTAAGCAAGCTGTCTTAACACCAGGTTCATATGGTTACTGCAGTTCCCTCTGCCTACCCTGCCATGTGCGGTATAAAGCGTGAAGACATAAAAAATCATATAAAAATATAGTGATTGTATTCATATTAAGATTTCTTTTAAGTTTTTAATTTTATTAGTATATTGTAAAATATTCGTTACAGGTATTAGGTTTTTATTCAAGAGATGCTTGCTTGAAAAAGCTTAACGAACCAGCTGATGCGGGACGTTCGGTGGGATCAACATTACTTGTGATCTTCTTCTCTTTCGTCATTTTGTATCTTGTTCTTGGAATTTGCACGAAGAAATTCCTAATGGGCGCAACGGGACTTGAAGTCATACCCAATCTTGCATTCTGGTCGGATCTACCGAATCTAGTCAAGGTAACATAATATATGTATGTTATATTAAGCTATGATTATATAGTGATATTGTATGTATTGAATTGATTATCTAAAAATGCATATCATGCTTAGCAAAAATTTTAATGCTGTTACTATTGTTGTATAGGTGCTATAGAGTTTATACATATATAGCTTAATCAGTATACTGTATATATACAGTAATATATATACTTTTAGACTATTAGGGTTTAGTTTTGATATTGAAATCTAGGGTCTAGGTCTAATATTGGTGGCTGGAGTAGTGGAGATCAAACCTACAACTATCGCGTCAGATAATTACCACTACACGTATTCTAATTATAGCACGGTAGTTAGACAGAACCTAGTGTTAAGACATTCCGTTCCCCGCTATCTACCTTTCAAGACACGTGTTGAGTGAGTCTTGTTACCAGATGAAAAAAAAATAAAAATAATTAGTTCCTCTCGAATTGTATTAGAAACTACAAATATCACATTTATAACAAACTCTACGTTATTTAATTTAATTATCTATAAAATTTTATATGAATATCGGTTAATTTAAATTTCCTAACTTGCAGGATGGTTGGGCTTTCGCAATAAACGGTTTCAAGCTACCAGCAAGAGGTCCCGGACCTGCAACTTCCCCCGACCCCAATAGCTATGACAGCATATAACATCAGGTCGACGAAGGTCAGCTCGTCCTCATCGAGTAATCGATAGTATCGATGAGTGTATCGATATATCGTTTTTTTTCTCAAAATCGAATAGACTGGACACGCCACAATAGAGGATATATTGGAGGTAATATTAAATAACCTATCTAAGATTTTGTATATTTTTGTTTGCAATGGTATTTCAATTATTTTTATATTTAGTTTAAGACTAAAGCTAAAAATAACCTTTTTACTTCTATGTCCTCCTTTTACCGTATGGCGTGTTTTGTCTTCCCTGCAATTATAAGTGTAATATATAGAATATTTTATAAATTTATTAAATAATGGATAAAATAAAATAAGTACATTACTATTTAACCCATCAAATTTTACTAATTATTAAATATTAGTCACATATGCTATACCGATGAAACGATTTATACGATTAGAATCGTCTTGTATCTATCGATATTTTTACTTCCAAATAGATTTTCTACCGAATAATTTTCCATTTAAAAAAAGTAAGTTTAAAGGCGTTAAATATTTACTCCAAATGTCCTTTTATTATACTTTTTAATTATGATATTGAAAAAGATATTACTTATGATATTTTTTTCAGTTGAACTGATTTAAAAAGTAAAGCTATTTAATTTTCATAAAATACATGTATAATTTTATTAAAACACATATGTACTCTATAACATATATGTGATTAGAAAATTAATAATTTCGCTCAATATAGATAAAATAATATTTTGTTGTTGTTTTTTTAAATATAGTAATTTCAATAATATTATGTTAGTAGTTTACCCATCGATCTCCTACTATTTTGTACTTTAATAACTGATAAAGAAATGTTTCAAGGCGTTTTACTAAATAATATTAAAAATGAAATCAAATCATATTATTATATTACTATTTTTATTTCTCTAAAAATGTTTGTCTAAAAAAAGTAAAATCAATGTCGTCTTAACAATGAAATGTTATAAATGTATACTCATTTACATACATATAAAGAACACACCAAACATGTATAATAATGTTTTAAGTCAAAGTGTACATTAGCTTTTTTTTATAATAAAATGTGACTTAAAAGACTTTCAATTGATATTGCTATTTTTTGTCCCTTTATTAAAATATATTAAAATATCAATTGAAATGTGTAATACATTTTGTTTTTGTGTGTTTTCATTTGGTTGTAGACTAGGATATACTATTACATGCTATAGTCATATAGATAATTAATTGTTATGTGTACTTTCATTAAGAGGAGTTGTTAATAAAAATCGTGAAGGGCCATTTTTTTTGTTATTTTTTTTTAATATTTAATCTGTTTTTGTAAATTACAATAATAATAAGTGTATTATTTTATTATTGTCTTTCAAGAAAAAAATATATCAATATGGGTAATATATCAATATGGGTAAAAGTATGTTACAATGTCATCATAGTTAGTTATCTTTAAAATTGTGAATATACCAATTCTTCGTACATTGCCACTTGAAATTACGCTTACATTTTTTTATTTACGTATTTTTTTTTTAATCAGTCAGTAATTTTTATGTTCATTTCATATTATAATGATTAATAAAATGACTTTTTTGTTATTTATATCGCAAAATACTATTCCGATGTCATCTGGTCATAAGTCTTGCAAGTATTTTTAACGAGATCTTCTTGTACAACTCTTCTTTTTTATAACCTTTGCATTATTTATATCGATTTTATTATATATTTCTTTTCATTTACACTGTTTCATTTACATTGTATTACACTGTACTGTATTTTATATACTGGTTTTAAAATTTATGTATCAATAAAAGTGTATTTTGGTTAAAAATTATATTACAAAGTATTAAAATAACATATATTAAAGAAATATAAATAATGAATGGACAATTACTTTGTTTTGATATATTTTTTTAATTGTTCTTTGTCATAGTTTGGAATTTGCAATTTAAAAATTTTTCTAATAATTTAAAATAGTTTTTTTCTTGCCAACAATTTATTATTAATATGTATGTTTTTAGTATAAAATAAAAATAAAATGTTTATCTATGTGCCAATCAGACATGCATGATAATGATATATATAAATGATTGTATTTTTGTAGTTACTAAACATATTATATCCAGATGTTTATATTTTAGTAATTTCCAAATACTTGAGTCTAATATTATTAAACGAAGTATTTAAGCGCCTGATAAGTTCCTGTTAACTTATCAGTCTGTCTCTTTCTGTTTATTTGAGCTGGAAAGAGATGGAGTCATCAATGTCTAATAAATTAACCGGAACTTATAAGACAGGCCTTTGTCGTGTATTTTTCTAGTTCTATATTATATAACGTAGTGTATTTGTATTCCA
Source organism: Dione vanillae (assembly GCA_037178615.1). Lineage (NCBI taxonomy): Eukaryota > Metazoa > Arthropoda > Insecta > Lepidoptera > Nymphalidae > Dione > Dione vanillae. The sequence continues at coordinate 204,594 of JAZFAU010000077.1, forward strand.
TATAACATATCTTTATAAAATAACACTTACCGTTTCATTGTTTTGGACCAAATATTGTTATTATAATTATCTACGTTGTATAGCCGTGTGTGATAATTTCGCTTTGCACAAACATTGACAGTGAACGGTGTGGAATCTCTTGCAATAAAGATTTGAAAAAATATATATATTTTATTTCTTGGCTTCATCTATACTAAATTTGCTTTATGAAAACTGAATATGTAGATTAATTTATTTATTAAAGGCCGATACAAAAATGCAGATTTTTATTAAATATTTCTTTTATTAAGATATATTACATATGTTCGTAGATGGATAACATTAAAATGCAATAATTTCCTCGCATTTGATATTGCTCGTGATGATATTACTGTAGGATAAATCCATACTGAAAAAAATATTATATTTATACTGGACATAATGTAAGATGTATAGTTTTTTTTTGAAAGGGATCTGCAGGAACCGTGGAACCTAGACACTCCGTTGCTTAGTCCCTGCTTTTTCCGTCCCCACTTTCCGCCTTTTCCGAGGCATTGCGTGTTGAGTGGCGGAATTCAACGCTTCGCTTTGCCTAGTTTCCAGAGCGAAGAAAATGGAAATAGAAAAATCCATATTCCCCGTGTGGGAATCGAACCCTCAAATCGTCGCATTACAGGCAGACGTTGCGCCTCTGCGCCACGACGATCTTCTGTTATCTTCCTAATTTGAAATATTTCGTTTTCAATGGCGGTACTCTATTTTGTCACTATTCTTACCAGATCAGGGATATTTAAAGACTTAATTAATATAATTAATAAGCTAGGCGCTGTTTCGCTACTCTATGAAGGCTACATGGCAATATTGATACAATATGATATTAAGTTTTAAGTCTTAATTTAATTTAATACAGTATAATATTCTCTTATATATCTTTAAGTATATACACAGATAATAAAAAATAGAGTACTTGACATACATTTTAATTAAAATTCCAAAAGAGAATATTATGAAACGTACCTTAGGTGCATTTTCAGTCAAGCAAATAGCTAGGAGATTTGATCTTTCACAACCTTGTTCACCATCAGACAATGTTTCCGAATTTACTGAAATAAAATATTTTTTATTTTAATATTTATCATAAATATTTGCATGTGTGCTGTTATATTATTAAATTACCTTTAGTGCAGAAATCATACAATTCCTTCGCCTTGTCTACTTTAGCTTGGTCGTTGGTGTAATCCCTTTCGGCCATTTTAATTGCTTTTTCTTTATTAAACATGCCTTTTTCATCAATCTGCAGGAATAATATTAATATATAAATAATAATATTTCTTTTTATTCTTTTAAAAATTTTGTAATTTTAGTACCAACTACGTTTTCAAATAAGGCCATTTTAAATGTGTCGAAATTTATCAAGAAATTAATTACCCACTCGATTCTCTTGAAAATGCAAGCAACAAGGCATTTGGCGCTTATGGATTGAGGTATTTTATGTTTAGTCTTCATTTGTTGTAACTCTTCCCCGGTAACAGGATGTTCTTTACTGCACTCTACGGCTTGTTGGATGAACCATTTCTTTATTTCGATATCGGTTCTGGCCTAATATTTAAAAATTATGTCATAAAACATATCTCACCCTGGTTAAACATTTTTATAAGGGTGACAAGAAAAAAATACAATGAGTTCTTCCTAATATAAATTTTACATGCACTTGTAAAAGATTGACAATTTAGATTAAGAATAAGAGCCTTAATTATATTATTTTTAGAATCATTCATTTAAAAAATATAACGGTACTCTTGTAGGACAACTTTATTGTCGTGTCTATGAGTCTGTCCGTTTGTCAATACTATTTTCCTTTTCGTATCATGCTGAAATTAATGTCAAATGGTTTAAAGTCTCATAAATTGCGAAAGAATTAATTTAAATTGCGCAATTAGATTATCGAACGTCCATCGCTGTGACATCATACCTAGCGTACTTACTACTTATTGACATTAAAATATTAAAATTGATAGTATATATAAAAAAAGGCGTGAATATGAAAAAAGTAGTGAAATATTCTTTAACCAATAATTTCTCTTTTCTCCGTGTTAATTATTTAATTATATTTTACATCGTACTAAATTTTATTCACATACATAAGTTGTGCTCTCACTGACTAGCAACCATGAATCTTCCATAGTATATTGGCAATCATTGGTAATACAATATTTCAAAATCTTTTGTTTACCTAAACATATTTACGAAGATTTTAAGAAAATGTCTTATAATCGAACTAAAACAAGTAATCAATAACTCGGTAAGTACTCACGAGTGTCGCTCCAATTAAACAACAAATAAACATAGTTTGCAATAATCTCTCCATGATTGAGGCCGATATTTTACTACTTTAATTTTATAAAAAAAAACTTTTTATATAGTATTTATAACCACTGTATTGCACATTATATATGAATTTTATAAATTCATATATAATGTAGTTTTAATTTTGGGTAATCAAGGTCCTCTGAATTACATGTAAAAAGTATATATATTATGGATTGTTTGTTTATGAGCACATCATTATTTTTTATTTCTATATATTTAAAACAATTTATTTAAAAAAAGATTGAAAGAAACTCCATAACAGGTATAGTTAATACTATGTTATATAACTAGATATGCATATATTGGTCAGGTGCGAGAAGTATATTCGTACTGATAGTTACCATACTATACTACTTGCCAATAACTAGTTGGTAAGTTAGTGTTAAATTATTTTAACATATATTGTAAGGTCACTTTACATATACTGTAAGATCTCACTCACTCCTCGTGAAATTTCATCAAGTCTAGTTCTAGATCACTGGATCATAACTAATAATGTTTATTATGTAACGTACTAAAGTTCAAGTTTGTAATGGTTTTTTTTGGAATATATGTCTAAAAAATAGGCATAATTCTTTTATTTACTTGGATAAATGGGCAGGCAGACATAAAAAACATTCTTTATAGGATTATAGGATTCTTTTTAGGCATTATGATTTCCGATTTTTCTTTTTGCGGTATGAAACTCTAAAAAACTATGTTTTAGGTACTCTACCTGGAACTGTGATGATAAAATCAGCGCGGAACCTTCAGTACACTTGTCCAACTCACACATGCCATTATTTACGTTGAAAGATTCAGTTGATAAAAAATATAATATTCGCTTATATATAGCCTAATGGATATAGAGCTTTTTGTCTCATTTTGTGTAGGAGCGGTACGTGAGTAATGGAAATTTGTTTCTAAAATGTCGTAATAACTCCGTATCCAAAACTACCTCGTCATGTTTGTATAGGTAACTAGGATAACTGTAATTAGGTATAAGAAAATCTTCCATATCTTTTTGACTTACTTTTTGTCCTCCGATAAGCAAGGGCACAGTGAATCTAGTGAGGTCCACAGGTCCGTTATTTGCTAGAGTTCAAGACACTGTAAGTTCAGTGAAGGAACTCAACGCCACACTGTATCAAAGCGAAAAAATATTGAAATAATTCCTTCCTGGTTGTTGAACCCATATTTATATTTACAGTCAAATATTAGTCCAATGAGCAACGACAGCCTAATCAATATATTTGTTTTCGTTTTTTTTAATATTTAAACTATTTTGAGATTATTTTAATTGTTGACTTCTGCTTTGAATGTGATTATTTTAAACGAAAGGAATTCATAATATATCTATTATAGTTTCTCTCTACAATTCTAAAACACGGAAAACATATAAAGATATAAAAAAGCTACAGGTCTGTGTGCATTCTGAACAAGTTTTTTCTAACAATGAAATTGCATATAATTGCTGTAACAAGGAAGACAGACGTCCAAATAAGTATGAATTAGTTTCTGGCGGAAAAAATATCTGCCAATGGATAATTATCTTTTTCTAGAACATAATTTTATGTGTAGAGCTTCACAAGATTGATATCAAACACATTGTGGTATAATTACTTAAAAATAACATATAATAAACTTACATAATATAACTTTTAATTGGAATATACATACATACATACATATATTATTATATATAGATATATTACATATATCTAGATCAAGCGCAATTATGGTATCTATTATAATCAGTAATTTATTTCAAATATATGTAACGAAAAACAGATGGTTTGGTTGACTAGAGAGGGGAGTTGTTTTTCGAGGGGGGGCGAGGACGAGGCGTATATATATATATATATATATATATATATATATATATATATATATATATATATATATATATATATATATATATATATATATATATATATATATATATATATATATATATATATATATATATATATATATATATATATATATATATATATATATGTGTATATTTAATATGTAGTTAAAACACATTTACATACTTCCCTATGACATTCTATTATAGCGAGTAAATAAAGCGGAAGACAAAATTATCTTGACGGAACGTACCTCAGGTTAATGTCTTATAATACCGGAAAATAATTTAATTTCTTACTATTATTTCATCATTAAGCTGTTTTGAAGATAATATAGCAATATAATTTACAAATTTTCTGTCCTTCTTGTTGTCACTAATAATGTGTATTACAATGTACAAAGACAGTTAAGTACATTGATTATATCAATAAAAACATAAAACATATTCTTCATATTTTATTAAGGAAAGAAAAATATTGAGGGGTTATAATTATAAATACATTTAGTTACGTAGAACGAAGATTCACATAAATCTTTGTAGTCGTCAGCTGAAAAAAAGCAACATATTTTGGTGAATAAGAGATGAATTAAATTGAAATACTATTAACAATATATTATTGGCTATACTGCAATTTTTCTCTTCAAATCCGTTTTTTGCTGGATAACCATAGATGTCTACAAGTGAAGTATGTACTAAATCTAGCACAAAAGTCCCTTTTTTCCTGATTCCTTGAACTTTACTTTGCTTTCATTGTATAGTGGTTAAACTAAATATCGTACTTTAGTCCATTTACTGCCCAGGAACGCAATTTTTATTGAATTCAGTTAAGCGAACGAGATGCAGCGGTAAGGGTCATAAAGTCGATGTAGACAAAATTGCAGGCAGAAACTAGCATGACATAAATTACAAATATTATTTAATTTCAGAAATAAAATATAGATAATATTCTAATATTTATAAAGTGGAAAAAATGAACAATTTTATTACAACCAAATTAATAACAGGCATTTTATTTACACCAAATTTTAAAATATCCAATATTGGATGATGTAATAATCTCAATTAGTCTCATAGTGCACGTTATAAGAAATTATTATTTACAAAGAAAGGTTTACGTTTCTTACCTACTTTTCTGCAAGCAGTTATAGCTTCCTTAGCGGGCTCTTTTATTTCATCTGGAAATAACAAATCAGCTTGTTTGATTGCTGCTTCGTAATTTAGTTTATTATTTTTGATCTGTAAGAAATATATATAAATAACTAAACATATTTATGTAACGCCAAACTTTACGTCTTGTCTTTGTCTTTTGTCTCACTTTCTGCCTATTTCCACTGGCCACTCGAATTCACGCTTAGATTTTCACACCCACCATTCAGACTAGTGACCAATGCCTGCAACCCGCATTTTCTTAATGCATATTATATGATTACACTATGCTTAGAAGAAGTTATGAAACCTTATTAAGCCTCACAAATTTGCACAAATGCCACCTCTAATCTAACTGCAAATTTCCCTTTAATTTCCCAGCAAATTTAGTATATCTGTAAACTTTTACTTTAAGAAATTTTCAGTTGCATAGAAATCAAAGTCCCAGACGTACGGCCTATTATATTTCATCATACCGTTAGCAACGCAATCGGCCCCCGCTGTCTTACTATATTTCAAATTTCTTATAACATTCCTAATTTTGTGACTGCCATCTATTAGAGCGGACGGGTCACTGCATAACTCTTTCGCATCGTCCACTGTCATTAGCCTCTTCATATATGCTCACCGGAGAGTCCTCATCCAGTATATGATATTATGTTTTCGAAAGACAACCGAGGCCTCCCTTTACCTCTCTTACCACTCACTTTTGCTTTATAATATCATTTTTACTATTCTTTTATCATTCATCATTCATCTGAGTACGTCCTTCTGCATTCTCACTGTGACGTCCTTGTTGTGTAATTATTTTAGAAATACCTACCGTGTTGGCCATTTTCATAATGCAGGCTATGTAACACATTACTTCTTTTTCCTCAATAAATTGACCTTTATTTAATGGATCTATTTTTTCTGAAAAGAATTTAACATTGTTAAAAATTATTTAAGATCTAGAGTATTGTGCTGTGACAGTAATGAAATCCAAATTTAGATATATTAGTTTATAATTCAGGATTAAATGCTGAAATCACAAATTTCATGTGAACAAAGTTTCCTAATATCTACACGATTTATAATAATTAAAAGCTTAAAAATCTATTTACTTATTATTAGAAATAAATAATTTTTGAAACAATATGTTAAAATATTACAAGAGGTATTAAATATATTTTTTACTCCTGTCTTATAATATTATCCTAAGTATAAGCTGACAGAGTAATTTTTTTACCATCTGCAACGTTATTTTTGGGTTGACAAGATTTACGCATCATTTTTCCAGTATTTTTAATTTGTTTCATAGTCATCTGTGGAATAACGTTCAAAATAAATATCATCGTATATTATTTGTATAAGTATTTTATTGCGGACACTTAAAGAGGGGACTTTTTGATTTCAAATTTTGCTTTTGGAACCGTTTCAAAGATGTCGAAAAGGCAAATTGATGAAAAATATAACTGATGTTCAGACTTGACTAGTTAAATTGATATTTGATTAAGAAAATTTTATGCATTAGCTAATTGGCTTTGTTTCACACATTTGATATTTGCGCGTGTTTTTGTCACTCTTAAAAATTCTGTCTCTTAACAAAAAATATTTCTAACTTTACTATAAGTATACTTAGTATATCAGTGTCAGTAATTCAGTAGTATTTTAGCAGAACATTTTAATGTACATTATAGTTACATCACTATCACAGATTTATATATTTATTATAACAAGTTAAATAAGCTTACTGCTTCGCAGGCTGTCATCAAAATTAAAAATTTTAAAATAGCAATGAGAACTGACATGGCTTAGGTCCTTGTGTAGACCTTGATCTTGTCAGTTCACTTATATGATGTGCCATAATTGATTAATGATAGTCTTTTATTTGTCACGTATTAATGATTCGATACAAACTCCATGTAACATATGAAAATGGGACTTTTGTTATTTGAATAAAATAATATATTACTTATAATGTTATAAGTAGCTCATGTTTTTTGGTATTTTTAGATTAAAAGGTACGGTGATTAAAATTAAAGTTTGTTAATCACTTCCTTTTTCATATTGATCATCAAAATATTTTATCTCATGTTACTAATGGCATACCGCCATTTTGCACGCTTTGATTGCTTGCACCAATGATTTCGCACGCCTTGATTTGTGTTTACGGTTTTCATAGTAAACAAAATGATTTAAATAACAAAAATTATAACCTTCATTCTAACTTTAGTGTTTGTAAGTTGTGTGTTTGCTAATTACCAGGCATTTAGGGAGGAGCACTTTTTGATGTGCTTGACAGTAATAAGAGGACGTTCTTGACAGCAATTAATCATGTTAAGTAAAATTTTTCATATAAATACCGACAGTACCCTTTAATGGTCTTTATATATTTTTCAATATGTTTCGGAGAAGTGATTTGCTTTTGTTTCTTGCATTAAGTTTAATTGACAATAATTTTACTTATGCGGTAAGTATCCACTATGCTAGATTTAACAGTAATCATTTTTTTTATCGAAATTGGTCTGGTCATGTAGTGATCTTAAAAAATAAGTATAAAAAAAAGATAATTCTCAAAGTTTTATGCATATTACACACGTGTTTGTTAAATAATGTATCATACACAATAACTTTAATATAATTATTAGGTCTAGCTTTATAATAACGTCTAATGACATCTATTAAATATCACTTTACCGTTCACCTTAGTTGCAAATAAATGTGTTATATTTTGTTGTGATTTAGATGACGCGACAACAACTTAAGAATTCTGGGAAAATATTGAAGAAATCGTGTATGCCAAAAAACGATGTAACTGAAGGTAAATCAAATATGTACATATATGTACATGTAATATTTTTGGTATATTCAACGTTTATACTAATTTTATGGTTCCAATAGTAATTTAGTCAACGCCAATGAATAGTTTTCTAATTGACCATTTATAAAAGAGTAATTAAACTTTAATGACATTTAATTTTCCTTTATTTCCAATGAACATGCATTTTAGCAATTAATGTTTAATAAAATTCTTCAGTGTTCTACATAATATAAATAATTCAGATAAAATCTAAGTAGCATTTATTCTAATGCGAAATCTACATGTATTTTATGAATTTTAATAGTCAGTCATTTATTACGTTTTGCGTGAAATGTATACAACTAAAATAAATTAGTATGATTAATTATAGAGTTCAGTCGTAAACTAATTTTGCTAATAAATAATTAGTGACTAAATATTTTTATGATTTTTAAAGTGTTAATCCACACTGAGGATAGAAAAAATACTTAAAGAAAACATATAAAAATTTGAACGCAGCGGGACTCGAACCCGCGCCCTCCTGCGAACCGTGCAGGCGCTCTCACCACTGAGCAATGCGTTCATTCTCAGTGGTGAGAGCGCCTGCACGGTTCGCAGGAGGGCGCGGGTTCGAGCCCCGCTGCGTTCAAATTTTTATATGTTTTCTTTAAGTAATTAGTGACTATACAATTACTAAACACATCTTTAACTATGGCCGAAAAAAATCCTACTATTAAGGTACCTTATGAATAAGTAATTCTAGGTCGTTTATATTAAAATATCTTTCCTTATTTTAGAACAAGTCGGTCAAATAGAACAAGGAAAATTTATAGAAGAGAGGAACGTAATGTGCTATATTGCATGTATTTATAGTATGAGCCAGATTGTAAGCATTAATTTCATTTGTTATTTATTTAAATTTAAAATGGCATTTTAATTGTGTAATGTTAATAGCATTTAATCCTCTTTAATGTGTGTTCGATTAGATTTTGTTGGTTCATTCCAATTTTACATTTGACCATTGTTTTATTAGGAATTAACAGTACACAGTAATGTACTCATATTAATTTTATTAAGGTAAAAAATAATAAACTAAACTACGAGGCAGTTATGAAACAAATAGACATGATGTTTCCGCCTGATATAAAGGAATCATTTAAAGCCGCTGTAGATAGCTGTGTGGATGTAGGTAAGTCAATTAACTCATAACAATAACCGAATAGAAAAAACGTGTTTCAATGTTAGGTCTGTTAAGATAAAATACACGATACAAGACGGTAATATGACACGTAAATATTTATTTGTTGAAATTTGTAACACTCAGAGAATTAGGGAACTTAGTGTTTTAAGAAACTCTGTTGCTCACTTTCCGCTCAATTTTGAATATGATTGTGACTTGCATTGAACAAACCCACAATTATTGTGTTAACAGTTTTATACTACTACTGTGCCTCTATGGCCCTTTATGGATTTTCTTTTTTTTATAATCGTGGTCAATTTTTACCAAGTAACCTATTTAATAAATATATATTTAAAATATCAAAGGTATATTTGAATTTATATGTTATTTTTTCACGTTTTAGCCAAGAAATATAAAGATTTATGTGAACAATCTTATTGGACTGCCAAGTGTATTTACGATTATAATCCGAAAAAGTTTATATTTCCTTAGAATGCAGTATGCAATAAAAATTCATAATGAATTTAAATATTTGTTTAATTATTATGCCCAAAAATATTGTTGTTTATTTTTTAGAAAATTACTATCAGCATCTTAAGCCTTACCTAAGCATTTTGCTTGCATTGGATATATTTAAAAAGAAATCTAAAATTCTATTAGATTAATAATCATGAGCACAAATAATAAGGCAAATGTATAGAAAAATAAAATAAAAAATTAAATTAACACAACAGTTTATTAATAATTTTATATTCTATAATCGACTTTGTGCATTTTTGGTACACTTTAAAAATGTAAAACTAATCTACACAAGACTAGATTAAAATTAAAAAAAAATATTCATAAAAATATTCTAAGTGTCGCGAAGATTGACAGAAAACAATTTGTAAGAACCAGTTAATAATTTGTTATTTCCACAAAATTATACTTGCCTTGAATTGTTTCAAAACAAAATTAAATAAATCATATCTTAGTTTTAGAAAAATTGGTAGACCCGAGTGGTGCTCCCACATCGAGGGTTCTATGAATTATGTTCAACGAGAAATAGAAATGAAAATTTGACATAGTTAAATTTACGATCGTCTGCACTCACTTTGTGACCAACTGTATGTACTGATAAACTACACCACTTTGCATGTTATAAAAGTTATAATATATTGACGAATTTCCTAAAATCGACCTACGTTAAGAAATTAGTCAATATAAGTATGCTATAGATTTTGATTGCGCAGCGAATACCATATAAATGTGGCAAAACGAAGCTATGGCTTCATTTGTTTCCTTTGATTGCTTTGACTTAAAATTTAAATTTTTTGTGTGAGAAAGTGAGCGCCAGTACGAGGTGACAATTTTAGGGCCGCGTTTGGTGAGAGCTTTATGATTATAACGCTACTCCCAAAACAAAAAAGAGGCTTAGTAACGTAAACCAAGGATCAAGAGGTGGTTAATAATTAGGCTGATGCAAATTTCCTATTAGAGATGACGAGTAAAGAGGATGACACCGGATAAGTCGGCTTAGTATACAGACTGTAGAAAATAGCAGCCAAATAGTCTTGATAAATAGAAATAACTAAGGTAACCTTACCATAGCATTTTGTCCAAGGTTAGGAACCTCGTAATTAATGCTCCAATAACTCTTGACGAAACATAAAATTTCGAAAACGATATTCCGTCCATCTTCTGGGATCGGTCCGATCGGGATGCTGTCATCTTCTGACTTGACAGCATCCAAATCAATTTCTGGAAATCGTTGTATTTCCTAGGTGTGCTTATGCTAATGTTATTAATACTAATGTTAATGTGTAAATCGTTTTATAAAAATTCTGGAATGATCAGCAGCATCTGTGGCTGCAAACCAAATACTGGATTGGTACGCTTCAAAAAGGTATTCTAAAACTAAATATTCGGAGACCGTATTTCTACCAAGCTCCAAGAGAAATATTTGAGATGGTTTGGTCAGTTTGCACGTCGACCTAAGACTTATATTGAATCGGAAGAAAGTGCTTTAATATATCTGTGCCTGGATGTATACACCCTGGACATCCAAGGAACGTTGGCAAAAAATACCGTAAATAATGCCAGGTAGAAGAAGATTATGTTTATAAATAAAAATATACAGAAGACATGCAAAGTTTCTAGCTTTGCGTATCTCTAATAGGCATGTGTCTTAAAAGACGTTTAACGTTTTGTTGCTAATATCATGTTATTATCAAGATTAAATTAGGGGTGACTACAATTACTTGACGGAACTTAAAATTTTGAATGTTTTTTTTAAATGACATACTAACTTTTAAGTGGAATTTGAGTTTGAACACTTCATTTATAATTTGCTTGCTAGCCAAAGTTGACAAATTAAAAAAATGTTAAAAATCTACAATTTTTCAATATTGTTACTTTTAATGGTTCTAAGCATCGGTATTGTGTCTGGGGTAAGTCTTTTCTGATTTAGATAATATTATATATAGATTTGTTTTAATTTACACAATTTTAAATAAAATTTTAATGATTTACGCAACTTACAGATGACTAGGGCTCAACTGAAAAAAACTCTTACAGTAATGAAGAATCAGTGTATGCCAAAGCATAAAGTCACAAACGGTAAAAATATACTAATCTTTTTTATTCTTTTTGATAACATTTGCCCTTTCATGTAATTTATAAATGTATTTTTAGCAAAAGTTGGACAAATTGAACAAGGAGTATTTATACAGGATCATGATGTTATGTGTTATATAGCGTGCGTTTACAAAACAGCTCAAGTCGTAAGTATACTATTTACCTAGTTTATTTTGACTTTGACATAAATTACATCAATACAATATGAACATAAATAATAGACAATAATTTTAATATGTATTAATAATGTTTTCATAGATTTTTCATAATAAATAAATTAGAGCCTTATATTTCGCGCATCCTTCATTTGTTATATTAACAAAAGAATGCAAAAGAAACAATATTTCAGCTTTTATATTGTACTCCAATCTATGTAGAGGTGTAAATATTTATAATAATATGTTTTTATAATATTTCAGATAAAAAACAATAGATTGGATAAAGATTTAGTTTTCAAGCAAGTTGACATCCTATACCCGCCTGAAATGAGAGCAGCTGTTAAAGTTTCTACATCAAAATGTCTTCCAGTTCGTAAGTATTTAGAATTCGATTTGAATTAATTCGAGCTGAAATATACATATTTTGTATAGTTTACTTTTACATCTCTTTATGCAATGAAGAGATCTTTTGATGATTTTGATCTCTTGCCAATATTAATGCCGTTGGTTTTAAAAAAACTATAATTTTGTTATAATAAAAACTATAAATGTACTCATGACAAGTGAAATTTCTAGTCTTATTAAAAAGTTCAAATATAAATACTGGTTATGATAAATGCAAAAATACATCTCATGAAAAATATCGTACTAATACTAGTAATGTTTAATTTTAAATTACTTCCTAAACCACTGGAAAATAGCTCCGATCATTTCGAAACCCGGAAATCTCCTCCATTAGGTCATCTAGCTCATTGTGTGATCCTATTAGTGTTATTTATGTCGCTGGAGACATACTTCAGGAAATAGAATATTAGTTAAATTCCTGGTTCATAAAATGTGTCCCCACTAACAATGTGAAAGGGAGAGAGACCACAAAGTCACCTTTACAACGTATTTTAGATGCAAGTCGACCAACGGTTGCACAATCAGAAATATGGGCCAAAATGAAATAATCAAACCTCGAATTAAGAAATATTATAATGTGAAAATATTATAGAGGATTATTGTCTTCGCTCTGGCAACAAAGCAAAGCATGGAGTTCCTCCACTCAACACGCAATGCCTCGAAAAAAAAGGGGGAAGGCGGGGATCAGGGTACATTAACACTAGGTTCCCACGGCTCCAGCGGTTCCCTCTGCCTACTTTGTGTGGCATGTATAAATTATACTGAAGCCCAAAGGAACGTACAGGATGCAAGTCTAGGGCACAGTATGCAACAGCACCTTTAAAATCCTGGAACGGTTCCAAAATAAAGTTCTCTAACTAATATTGTACGTTCATATATCAAAATTTTAAACTAGAAATAATGCAGTTCAGTGGAAAATACTAGGACTGACGATCACATCATGTTCACATCATGTTCACAATATGCTAACACGCTTTTAATTGGAGAATGCTGACCAAAAATCGAATAAAATAAAAAAAAAAAAAAAAAAAAAAACAGTATAAATTAAAGTAAAATTCTTAAAAATCTACATGAAAGATTGTAATGAATCGATAAAGATCGATCGATTTGATCGAATGGTAGTAAAGAGGAGTAATGTCTCCTCTCCTCAAAAAACCTTTCAAGACAACAGATGTTTCGGAACAGATTATCATATAATTTTAACATGTCAATTATAATTGATTGATTTAGAATTGATATATCCCTATATATATCTACCAATAAACCGGTATATAAAACTCTTAAACCGCTATTTTAAATCAGTGGAAGCTGTCAGAGAAGTTTGAAAATTGACAAAATATTATATAGCATTTTTTTAGTGTTTTCAATTATTTACATATATCATAAGCGATTTTTTTTATTTCTTTCAGAATATAATTACGAAGATGAATGCGAGGGAGTTTTTTACTCGGTTAAATGCTTGTACGAAGACGACCCGGCTAACTTTGTCTTCCCTTGATTAATGTCAAATATCCAAAAAATTTAAAATGTAACTGCTAACGCAAATAATTATAATTTAAGTTAATAAATTCAAATACTTTGTTAATTTAACTAAGTTACCCGTTTTTGTATAGCAAATTAAACAAAATACAAAAATGAACAAAACTACACATGTATGTATATTTTGAGACGACACTTTTCTTTTACTTTTATATTGCACATGTGTCAAAACAATAAAATATCAGGTATTACTCACAATTTGCACCTTGCACCTGTATGTAACACGAGTATCGTAACTTACCATATATTTTAAATTTAATTTATATTATATGATAAATCCAAAGTTTTAATACGTTTTAAATTATAATTTCATAGTAATAAAAATAAATATTGAAATGTATTCATATTGTACGTCATAAAGATTCATTGCTCAGGTCACATATTAATTAACTCAGAAAACAAACAAAAGTATGTAACTATATGTTTTGCAAACTGCATATTTACTGTCCATTCTATAATTAATTTGCCTTTATAATAAGGAGAATGCAAACAAAGTGATTATTTATTATACTTTGCTAGCAATAAATCTGTTGTGTGCTCTCAATAAAAACATGGATCGAAAAGAAATGTCGCTTTTGATTATTTTTCTCATATTTGGTAGCAACACTGACGCTGTAAGTATTAATATGATAGGCAAGATTTTCAAAATTCATTTATATTAATTTATTAATTATCGTCGATATTAGTATATAGCTTTTTTTGTATAGTCTATGAAATATTTGCCTCAATAAGTGTTTTTGTTGAAAGAGGGGTAAAATGTATCTTAAGTAGCTGCAATTTTAACATATTAAGTTTTTTAAATTTAAATTTGAAATTAATATTGTATATTTTTATTATATGTTATGCATTTGATGATATAATTTGTAGATTATTAGAACACCCACGTTCCTTATTTAGTACAAAACATTGTCATAAACTTACATTTTCTATGATCGATAAATTATTTCACGACCCTTGATATTTAAGACAGTTCAAACAAGACAGTATAAAATAGTTTTTGTATATATCTTATTATTTAGCATGGTATGGTTTTTAAATATATTATTTTTGCTATAATTTTTATTTCTACTTCAATACTAATTTTAAAAAAATACTAAACCACATGTGATTAAAATTATTACCTTGATTGTATCTAATTTACTGTGAGCGTCACGCGCCGGTAAATAACAATTTACTATCTGCAAATTCATGTTAAAGATCACTTTACATCGAATTCGATTCTCAAATACCTAAATATATAAGTAAATTTAAATATTTATATATACATATATATTAAAATCCCTATTATTTTGTCTTGTTTCAATCGACAGGATATAATAAATAATTATTACATTCACAAATATTGTACTGTTTTTAAAATGTTTTTATTTCATGCACTTTTTTTTTAATATCACATGGAACAGGTGAAAATAATTTGATATATAACAACCATTATTGCAACATTTACTGGAACAAAACAGATATTTTGTTCAATGTCTATAAATTTGTACCAAATTTTAAGGAGTTGTTAGAGTTTTTAAAATAATAATTAATTTTTAATTTTTTATATATATTTATTAAGAAATGCTGTGTTTTCTCCGTTAATTTGTAGATGACTAGGCAGCAAATAAAAAATTCTTCAAAAATGTTGAAGAAGAACTGTATGGGCAAAAATGACGTCACCGAAGGTATGCTGTTAAAATCTTAATAAAGCAAATTGATTATTTAGAGATATAACTTTTATTTTAATGCACAGATCTGATTGGAGACATTGAAAAAGGAAAATTTATTGAAGATCGAAGAGTAATGTGTTATATCGCTTGTATTTATCAAATGTCACAAGTTGTACGTATAGTTTTTTAAACATTTACGTTTATAAATTAAGCTTTCGATTTTTTAAATATTATTCCGTTTATTAAGTATAAGTTCAGAAATCAATCAAACGTCGCGTAACTCAATTCACATTGATTTATTAACTGCATCACAGCTTTGCTTTGTCTTTTGGTAGAAGCAACAAAAACTAAAATAAAAAATCAATATAAAATTTATATCATTTATAATTTCGAACATCAAAACACACTACCGAACTTTTTTTCTTTTTTGTTATTTTCTCCGTCCCTGCTTTCCACCTTTTTCGAGTCATTGCGTGTTGAGTGGCCAAACTTAACGCCGCGCTTTTACCTAGTTTCCAGAGAAAAGAAAATAGAAATAGAAAAATCGGTCTCCGAGTGGGAATCGCACCCACAAACCGTTACGTTTTCAGGTAGACACTACGCCTCTGTGTCACGATGGTCCTATTTCGACGGTCCGAAATATATATATTTATATAAAATTGTTTCCTTTAAGGTCAAAAATAATAAATTAAATGCTGAAGCATCAATAAAACAGGTAGATATGATGTTTCCTCCGGACATGAAAGATGCTGCGAAAGCCTCGATCGAAAACTGTAAGAATGTTTGTAAGTATTTTGTACTTTAGTAAAGTATCTGTCTATATTACAGTAACTTATGAAATGTTTCGTAATATTAATAGAAGATTCGACCGTTTTAAGAGAAGCAAATAAATTTAATTTGAAAATTTATATTAGTGACATTTGTTACGTCTATATGCATTTACTTTGTTTACAGCTAAAAAATATAAAGATCTGTGCGAAGCGTCGTTCTGGACTGCGAAGTGCCTCTATGAAGACAATCCTAAGAATTTTATTTTTGCATAAATTCACAAAATTAAATACAAAACAAAGATTGTACTGTGAAATATTATAATGTAACTTTTTTGTATTACTTAGGTAGTACAAAAAAATTCCTGTTAAATTATTTCATATGTCAAGAAAGAGCTTTGCTTATATATAATTGATATTCAAACTTTATTGATAAATATAATATATTATTATGTAACGATTTTTTGTTGTTAAACACTATTAATTGGTTTTACCAAAGAAACATTTTGTTTTCGTATAGTCATTACGACCAACGTTGAAGGTTGTTTGTATAAAAATGAGCAAAAAACGGGATTTCACGTAAGCATTTGTATTTCTTAATGCATCGTCAAGTTTCCTTTGGTATCTGGTTACAAGTAATTGCAGTGTCTGAATAGCCGTTAATTATATCAAGGTCTAGGTTATGTGAACGAAGCAATTTTCATATAAGAGCTGCATAAGTGCTAACTATATTATTTTTATTTTTATTTGAAATATTGTTTTTAATTATTTAAAATCATAATTTGAATTATATTCTAATATAATATAATATATTTGTGACAAACATATATTTCCTTTTTACATTCTTCGATCTCAAGATAAACATAATAGTCACACTTAAATTATTTTCATTTCCTCGTCACTCAACACAAAATGTATCGATAATTGGATGCATAGTGGAGAACGTTTAGTTCCGTTTGCTTTCGTTGCTATGCGGGCTATATAAACACGCAAAGCATGGAAAACAGAAGGAAAAGGGAAAACAGTAAATAATTAAATAAAAATATGAAACTAGGAAATTTGAACCCTTTTTGTAAACTGTCCTAGCATTCTGACCGCTATATAAGAATATACAATCTTGTAACAAATATTAAATGAAATCCTTCTTGATGTATTTTATTCATATTAAAAAGTATAAACAATTGTTTTTTTTTTAAATTAAGTCAACATAGTGAAGTACGTCTCGATATTGTTTATGTTGCTCGCAAGTTTTAATTGAATTACTTATGTATTCACACTTTATCCCAGTAGCAGTGTAGGCAGAGGGAACTGCAGAAACTATAGGAACCGTGTGTTAAGACACTCCGTTGCTTTGTCCCTGCTTTCTCCGTCCCTGCTTTCGTATTTTCAGAGCCATTACGTGTTTGGTGGCAGAACTCAACGCCACGCTTTGCCTAGTTGCCAGAGCGAAGAAAATGGAAAAAGAAAAATTCATCTTCTCCAAGTAGGGATCGAACCAGGCCATCTTGCCGACGCCTCTGCGACACAACGGTCTTCATATTTCATTCGGAATATCTAAATAAACTTAGCCATGAGTTATCTAATTTTGAGTTAAATAGAACTATGTGAATATTAGGAGATTGATGAGGGATTTTTTTTATTTCAGTATTAATTAATGTCGTTATTGTATAAGTACAGTTTTACACAGCCACATATTTCGAGAAAGCGAGGGCGACTTTGTTTTTAATTTCATATAAGTTGGTGCGGGTATGGCAGCTTCTTTCCTTACCCTTTTCCTTATTTCATTCTCTACAAGCCTATAAACTACTATTTTCTATTTATTTCTATTATAGAAAGTTGAATATTTTTGTCATTACGAGGTTTTCCCTATAGATTTTGGTTATGGTTTTCATTTTATACAAAATATAGTAAGAACGAAACTTATCGCTCGTAACATTTGATTGCGTTAATCAATTTATCTAGGTGTTTAATGCATTATTACGTCAACACAAAGAAAACGAATAAGATAAAATAAAGAGTGTGATACAAATGTTGTGTAAAGGCGACCACCATAGACGATCTTTTCTAGGCAACCTCTATCATGGAAAAGAGAAAATAAAAATAGAAAATCTATTTTTAGCTGGTGCATATAACACATTTCATAATGACATACATTATCAACAGATTACAAAACGTTATATGACAAAAATAAGTTTTTAACACGACGTTTAAATTTGTTAACAAAAGTAGCCTCCGGTGTTTCCCACAGTAGTGAGTTCCAAAGAATTGCGGCTTTTACTGAGAATACCCCATATGTTTTAGTATGGCTGAACGGTAATGCTAATTTATTGTCACTGCAATCTCAAACTGAGATGATTTACTTAGTTAGTTGTCGTTAGTTGACTATAGAAGTGAATATTTCATTTTAATTTATAAAGTCAATACCTCCACGTGAAAGTTCACGTGGAGGTTTGTGGAAGAAAAAATATACCGAAAAGTTACCGTTCCTTTTGAAGTACGGAACAACACAAAATAAAAAAAAAAGTTTAACATATATACCATTTATAGCATATTCATTATTGTACACGATTGTACATTGCATTTATAAAAGGCAGTATAGTCATGATACAATCATAATTGTAAAAAAATAGTTCTAGTAATATATGTACATATACGCTACGATAGTAACATATAATTGCTCAGCATATCAATATTTTTATATAACATATAGGCATTTTATATAACTAGAGCTAGAAGTGCATTATTTAGATATTATAAATATATAACATAATATATGCCATATTTTACTATATATATTTTTACTATATTTATAGCCATATTTTATGGTATTTCTATTTTCACACAGTTATAAATTTAAATTTCTTTTGTTATTATATCCTTCTGGTTTAATTTAAATTTATTTAATATATTTATATCTATTCTTATGTATACTCGTTTTGTTTGCTTGTTTAGCTACGAGATAAGGCCGCTAGATGTACATTTTTTGCTCTACAACTGTATTGTTTTGTTTATCGTGTGTAATAAATATTCATTATTACTACTTTTAAAGGTAAAACAGCCAAAATTTGCGTTCTTTATAAATATTTTCATAACAGTCATACGAGAAAAAATGTATTTTGAGTTGTAGTTGTGTAAAACGATAAATTAGGGGTAGAGGATAAAATAATTAGGAGACGCTTTCGTTTAGCATATGGGTTCTTGATCTTGCTAAATGATAAATAGACTAGAAAGAAACCATGTAACTATTTTGTTTTGTCATGTTATAAAAAACTACGTACTATGGACCAGACTCGTGCCTCTTAAAATTATTTGTGTTCAAAGTTTACTTCCAATTATGTCTAATACTAAACATTAAAGCGATTACATGGAAAAATACTAGTTTGATATTATTAATATTAATCATATCTTTGCGGTGGCGTACAATGTATCTAACAGCTATGTATGTTACGTGTCATTTATTTTAAACTATTATTATCTAACTACAAACCTAATTCTTGATGCCTTATAAAAAAACACGTAAAATAGTTCAAACTTTTCGCTTTCCACCTTTTTCGAGGCATTGAGCGCTGAGTGGCGGAACTCAACGCCGAGTTTGCCTAGTCTTCCGAAGCGAAGAAAATGGAAATAGAAAAATCCATCTTCCCCGAGTGGGAATCGAACCCAGAAACCGTCGCGTTTACTGGTAGACGCTTACGCCTCTGCGCCACGACGGTCCTCAATGTTTGTTTAATGTTTAACTATGCAAATTACTAAAACTTATTTCTAACTTAAAGTTCTTTATGGTGTTATTTTCGAATATTGAATTGAAATATCAGCTGTTAAATAAATAAAAGGGATATAATTAATATGTAAAGCTTATCTCTTCCGTACTATCGTACGATAATAAATCAATTTACTCGTATATAACTCTGTTATTTTATTATGGAAAATGGACTCCTAGCAGCGAAACCCTGGCCTAGCCCCGACATATATGTAAATAGCCTTATTTTAACAACGACTTTGTGACAACTAACAAAAATAAAAAATGTTAAGGTATTCTTTCATATTTATGATCAGTAATAATTAGTTACCCACTGAGGAAGTAGAAGACCGAGCAAAGTGGAGTGCACTTAAAATAATCAAATTATTTTAAGTTGAAATGTTTACAATAGGTTAATAATAACATTACAATGTTATTATTAAAAAAGTTTGATGTATGTTTGAAACTTCACATGTAATAAATTTGTTGTCACATTTCAAAGTCAACTAGGTCCCAAAAGTGCAACTATTAAAAATTGGTAAACTTACATTTTCGATTAATTTCTGATGTTTAATATTAATTTAACTAAAAAACGTAAAACAAATCTATGTAAAAAAATAAAAATAAAGACCTCTTTAAGCACTGAAATAATCAAATTTCTAACGCAAGCCTAGGGTACTTGTCGTTGACATAGAGTTACAAAGTTTTAAAATAAACTAAGCTTATAAAATAATGAAGAAAAAAATCAGATAATTGTAAATTTGTATGTATATATGTAAAAACAATTTTAAGCTTTTTCTGTACTTGAATTTATATCAAATAACGCGGCACGATCGCGAGTGTAAATTTGTCGACTCTATATATTTAACACTTCATTAACTAGGTCAATCTAGGAAATCCTATGAAATTTTGTTAAGAAATGAGAACTGTATATAAAGGCAGAAATTTCAAAATGGTAAATTATAAGGGTAACAAAAAAGAAACCATTACAAATTTATAATGGTAGTTCATTCATACAAAAAGAGAAAATTTGATTACTGAATTTAGTTTTATAAATAACGTTTTCCTTGGTGAAATACCAAAATAGGTGTGGAACCTTCGGTGCACAAGTACTAGCCGCATTTTTGGGTAAAAAAGTAGTAAGTGTTTTTCGACACCTGACATATATGTAAATAGCTTTATTTTAAGTGACAACTAACAAAAAGAAAGAAATGTTAAGGTATTATTTCATATTTATGATCAGTAATAATTAGTTGCCCACTGGGGATGTAGAAGACCGAGCAAAGTGGAGTGCACTTAGTCGGAAGGCAGACCCTGGCAAAAGAGGCCGGAATTAATGCCAGGCAGAAGAAGAGTAATAACAAATAGTATAATGATTAATATTAACATTAAAATAATCAAATTATCTTAAGTTGAAATGATTATCCAGAGTCTAGTAATAACATTACAATGTTATTATTAAATAAGGCTGATGTATGTTTGAAACTTCACGTGTAATAAATTAAAAAGACAAAACTTATAAATTACAGATTTTCAGTTTTTGTTGTCACATTTCAAAGGCAACTAGGTCCCAAAAGTGCAACTGTTAAAAATTGATAAACTTACATTTTCGATTCATTTCTGATGTTTAATATTAATTTTAATAAACAAAAGGTAAAAAACATCAATCTGAAAATATATTAAAATAAAAAGCACATAAAAATAAATAAAAATAAAGACCTCTTTGAGCACAGAAATAATCAAATTTCTAACGCAATAAAAAGATATGAGCGTAGGGCACCTCTCGTTGACATAGAGTTACAAAGTTTTAAAACAAATTAAGCTTATAAAATAAATGAAGTTAAAAATCAAATAATTGTAAATTTTCATATATGGTCATTTTCGGGTATTTTTTTTGTCTGAATCGTAATGAAATTTTTCAGATATCATGATAAATGTGATAATGATTAAAACGACACCTCTGACTTAATACTTAATTAATTAGTATGAATTCGTTAAACTTTAATATTTTAATTGTTAAAGCTTTTTGTAAAAAAATGCCATATGATGATGTAAATAATATTTTAATTATCAAATAATAGATAAGATATGATGCTATTTATGAAATGCAATTTGTGTTTTAACAGCATATCTCGCATATACTAAGAGAGACCGTTGTGGTAAGACACTCCGTTCTCCACTTTCCGCCTATCTTTCGGGATCGATTATGAAATAGAGAAAACCAACGCTCGCAAATTTAGTGTTTAATTATATATTCAATAAATTTAATGTTTATTTATATATTTAATTATATATAACCTGTCGGTAATTGAAGTACAATTATACTAAGCATTACAATAAAAATAGTACAATTATACTAGCATTTGTTTTTACTTGTATTTAGTAAACAACAAAAATGTATAATTTTTTAATTTTCGATTTTTACTATACAAATAGTTAATCCAAAAGAACAAAATATTTACTTTACAATCAATAATGGCAACCATCAGCTAGTCAGTAATAATTTCCATGACGTGATTAAACAAAGGGATTAACATTGATTATATACATATACATATCCACATGGATGTACATATATATGGATCTACATATATACATGATAAACCTATATATATGTATATACACATAGGTAAGTTACAAAGATCAAAGTAACCAGTTTTTGCGGCGGTACTAATCGCTAAGATGACGCTGTTTAGATAAGCATCTTAAAAAAAGATTGCTTGACCATGCCCCTTTGTGTATATAAAGGATTAGTTTCCTCAGAACAACTAGTATTAAGTAAGGCTGTGTATTGAAACACCTTTATTAGAATACTTTATTTGTATTCGACACAAATATAAATATGACGTCGCTTCAATTTGTGGTTTTACTTTTTGGGATAGTAGCTTTGAGTTTAGGATCTGTCAGTGTGAGTAAATATTAAGCTTAAATATTTAATAAAAGAAACAAAATATATACATATATCTAATTGATTATTTTAGTATCAATAAGACGACTGCCTATAAACTTATGGAAACTATTGAAAGCTTTTTTCCAAATTATCGTCGTTTGACGCTAATATTTTTAGTAACGTAATAAATTATGAAAAGGCAAACGGCATATTTATAAGGCATTTTCATATCTTGAAAAGAGCTTTTATAATATATTTTGTACTAAATATTTGTAGGATTTTTATACCAAATATATTTTTCTTATGTGACAAATGATTTTTACCTTACATTCTTCTATTTTCTATGATATTGTATTTTGTAATAGCTTCTAAGAGTGCTAATTATTTAAAATAAATTATTAGCTCGTAAAATAACTTATTTTGTTTAATTTGTAAATAAATTTTTACTGCAACAAATGTAAAAAAAATGTAATTAAAGTAAAATGTAACACGCAATAACGAAGATATAAAACGAAATATGACGTATTAATTAGTTATGTTTAAGAAAGATCATTAAAGGTTGATTCATTCATTCATAATTTTTTTAATTTTTCCAGGCATTCTCTGATGAAGAGAAAAATAAAATTTATGCAGGGATGCTGCCCTTAGTACTAGAGTGTAGCAAGGATTATGGCTTAACAGAAGAAGATCTGAAAGCTGCTAAGGAGTCTGGTTCAATTGGTTCAATAAACTCCTGTCTCATAGCGTGTGTCTTTAAGAAAATTAATGTGGTACGTTTTTAAAGTAAAACGCAAAATATTTTTACATAAATTATTGAGAGCAACTGACTTTATTTAAGAATTTAGATTAAATATATTTAATATTAATAATTCATTCTTCAAAATATTATAATGTTTTAGATAAACGACAAGGGTTTATTTGATGTTGATAAAGCAAGTGAGCTCAGCCAGAAATTCTTAGCTGAAACTGATGATCAACAAAAGGCTACAGAAGTGATCAAGACTTGCTCATCAAGTAAGAAATCTTTCAATAAGTAACAGCCAATAAGAAAAATATATGTTTCTTATTAATTTGGTGTATTATAGTAAACTTACGGTATTTAAAAATAAAATTATTAAATTAGTTTTGAAACGTTAATGCATATAATACTTATTCTTACATGCCGTTATAAAATCATATTACAATTGTAGTTTCTTCTCATATTTCAGTAAATGAACAATCCGTGAATGATGGAGAGAAAGGCTGTGACAGGAGCAAGCTTTTATTCGACTGCTTGCTTCCTTACAAAGCACAGGTATTTACTTGAAATACTCGTCTACCAAAATTTGATTAATAAAAGTAAAACAAGTACAGAAAAAGCATATATAATTCATTAAATTAATTAATTTTACCTGCACTACGTTGCACTTACGTTGCGAAATAAAAAGGACCAAGAATAGTGCTCATGACACATTCACTATGTACAGTATGTCACATTGCAAACATTGACTTCATATAAGAAAGCACTGGCATTAAAGGGTACCATTAAAGGGTATTGAAATAAACTTTCGATACACGATCTTCTATTGAACTAACGTTGTTACACGAGGCCATTCCAATTTTGACATATTCATATATAAATTTGGGTTTTTAAGACTAGTTCTGCTACCTCTTCAACATTTCACATCAGAATTTATAGATTGAGTATACACAAAATATATGATATAAATATGGAGCTTTAAACTGTCTTATGATCGGATGAACAATTATAATTAATAATTAATCTTTTAATATTTAATAAACTCTTATATGTAAAGAAACCGGAATGCATGAACCACCACCTGAGATACGCTTAATAAAAATATCTGCAGCTTTATAATATTATTATAGATGATAACATTTTAGATATTGTATTTAAAAATATTTATATATACCTGCTTTTGTTTCAGTTTATGTAAAAAGTTGTTCTCGTTAAGAAGACTCCAAAACCTTCGGCATGTATTCCAAGGCGATTATAATTTGTTATTTAAATTCATTGTTACAATTATTATAATAAATGCAGTATAATTAATATACATTTTTTTATTTGATAAACAAACCCATTTTGTGTACAAAGAAACTGGCAAGTCGACCGACCAATTTAAGCTAGAGACAGAGGAGACTTACACATTTAATCTTTGAACTTTTAGTTGTCAATATGTAGATTGTATAAATAATCTACATATTAATAATTTAAAACAAAAAGTATTTGAAAGCAAATTAATTAATTAATCGATATTACAATTAATTTAGAATCTTTTCGCCATGATTGAGAAGATTATATTCGTGATTCACGGTGCCGCACTTTGTGTCCGCACGTGTAATGTAGAAATTAACAAATTATCACTCTTTATTATCAGATAGCTGATCCCTTTCTATATCTTTCTATATCAAAATTTCCAATAGTGCTTATTAATGCAGCCATTGTCATTCTTTTTCGTCCACAACAGACAAGTATAGGCCTATTTGTACCATTGAAATTAATTTTTACTGTTTCAAAAATAAATTGTAAAAAATATGACAATATATTTCATCGGTTGTTACTTTATTTATCGTGCGATATTATTAATAGAAAGGTTATTAAACGAATTATAGTATATAATAATGTTTTATTCGCATAAATGTTAATTATACCATGCGGTTAAAGTAGCACTGTTATTTGGTAAAAAGTTTCAATGTATGTCATTAATGCTTAAATGAATTTCAGACCGTCGTGGCGCAGAGGCAAAACGTCTGCCTGTAACGCGACGGTTACTGGGTTCGATCCCCAGTCGGGGATTGATTTTTCTATTTCCATTTTCTTCGCTCTGGTAAACTAGGCAAAGTGCGGCGTTGAGTTCCGCCACTCAACACGCAATGCCTCGAAAACGGCGGAAAGCGGGGACGGAGAAAGCAGGGACTAAGCAACGGAGTGTCTTAACACTAGGTTCCCACGGTCCCTGCAGTTCCCTCTGCCTACCCTGCCAAGTGCGGGATAAAGCGTGAAGCTAAAAAAAAAAAATCAAATTTTGGAATGTCGTATATAAGCGCGATGGTCGACTTTTATTAAGACTGACATTCAATTTATTTATTTATCTAATTCTTTATTTTTGGCTTACTAGTTATAAATAAATAAAAAAAAAACAATAAATAAATCAAAAAACATCAAAAAACCAATTCTTGAAAAATATTTACGATTAACACTAAAAAAATATTTCAAAGTAGATAGCAACACTTTCGGCAATAGGTGTAACATTTTGTCATTTAATTCCTAATGTACTAGGGTTCAAGGAACCAAAACACTATGCCTTGATGATAAACTTTTAAAAACTATGCCTCGCTTGCCTCTTAAAAACTGTGCAGTGGTTGTTGATGTACATTTCGCATATGATGATAATCTCTTTAAAGTAGTATAAAATTGACAATATTGAAACATAATTACACAAATTAATGCATTATATATTTTATTAGCAAAAGCAAATAAAACAGCGATCACAAGTATGTTTCTTTCAGAATTAAGAATTATAAAAAATGAATGGTATAAAAACAAGACGCACAAGATAATCTAATAAAATTTCCAGTATTTTGTTTCATTTTTATTTCTCTTCATAATTTTCGGGTTCAAACGAACCCGGTCCTTTGGAAGGCTTGCGTGGGGACACAGGTCCTACACGTAGAGGCCATTTAGAGAATGAAAAAGATTTTACTGTGACATCACCCGGGATCCATCTCTGAGTAACCATAGTCAATTGTCCAGAGATGGTTGCCGGATAATGCGTAGTAACTATAGAGAATATGAAAAACGAAATTGTTACTACGAAATGGAGTTTATGTGGACTGAGTACTGGGCTATTGAATGAGACTAACGGACGTCTGGCATCAACATTCTCAAATTGTTACATATTATATACGTGTAAAAAAAAAACTGTCAGTAGGAATTATCACCCTTTCTTAGTTAAGCAGATTAAGTAGTTTAAGTGGTCAGTTATATTATATAACGCCAGATTATGAAAAATAAAATAAAAAAAGGCACGGGCAATCATACCCGTGGATGTGTAGACCTTAATAAAAAAAAAACAATCTCATGTTGAAAGTTCGACGGACAGTGACTCACCTCCCACTAGATGGGGCGGCGTGGTCGGCTAAGGGTGTCGAGAGGTGTATTCCGGTTTCACTATAGCGAGAAGCTCGGGAGCGGGTTTCCTCGTTATTACGCAAATTGAGCATTTCCACTGTTTTGAGCACACAGCTCTTGTGCTCTACTCTGCCGGCCAATGACGGCTAGCCAGAGGCGGGGAATAGATTACAATTCCCCTCTGGAAATCTCAGGTTCACGAGGTCCCCACAACCTGCCCTACGGGCTTATTTTTATTATTATATATTATTATTAATATGATTACTTTCAGTAATATAGAGAAAATCAGTAACACTCTTTGTTACTTATTTAACTCTGTAATTGGAGCGTTAGTAGGAGAACTTAGCGTTTTTTTGATGGAGCATCGGCAAATCTTTACTTTTGACCTCGTTATTAGATTAAGGTAGGGAGGGGGCTTTGAATAAAAATGAACAAAAAATAAGTCTTAAATTCAACAAGAACATCTTCAGTCGACCGAAGTAAACTTGACCACATGAAGAATAAATATATATCATATTGTGCTGCAATAAGCACTTCTAAGTGAGTTATTCTATCTTTATTAGACTATGATCAATATCACAAAATAGATAAGCGATAAGTAGCGGTATAGCGCATATATGATTGTAGCTATTGCAAATCTTAAAACAATAGAGTCAATCTGAGATCTTAAGTCAGTGTAGTATGGACTACGTTAATATAAGACATTTATATATGGTATAGGATGATTACAGGATTATGTTTTTGAGGTAAATTTTAATTTAGTGAGCCAAAGGGGGAAATTCTGCACGAGTTTCGAAATAATTTCGACGATCTTTGCTAAATATTAATTTATTTATGGAGTCACTCGTAGTACCTTTTACCGTTTTGCTACGTTTGGAACAAAATTAAAGAAGAAATTAATTCGTAGAATAATAATTTTAAATAAAGTATTTTTTTTTGGTTGTTTTATCTAGCATAACATTGATGTAACAAGCGGACGCCATGGTACCTACCGTTTTGACTGTAAATAAGAGTGACATATTAAACAGAAAGATTTCCTGAATAAGTATTTCATTCCATCTATCTGTTTGTATTTTTCAAGGTAGATCTTTCATAGCAATGAGTCATAGAAATGAGTGCTGTGAGAAAGAGAAAAAATTCGCCACCTAAACTTAAAATAAGCAGTGGGTACATTTTGATATCCTGTTAGGTCTAGCCCTTATTGCTACGTTGTCTCTACATCGGCCTTTCAAATCTTTATCAATTTATTTGAAAGCAAATATAGGGATCTAATTGTTTTGAAATTCATCCATTTCGTATAGGACATACTTTATCTATGAATATATGTTTATAACATTATAGTAATGGCTACAAAGAGTGTTAGTTTAAAATAACCGCTGCTAAATGGGGAACATTACAATAAAACTTACTGAGATCTTAATTCCTTAATAGTTTCTTTTTACAAGAGCTATTTATCCTATTTATCATAAAAATAACGCTTTAAGTTACTTTTAATACGGTGGTTAAAGTTTATATTTATTTAAGTTAGAAGTCATCCGTATATTGTTATAATAAAGTAAAATTTTGTGCTAAATTAAAAACACATTAACGACTATTCAATAATTTACAAACTGTGAACAAAAAAGGAAGTAAAACAAGCATCTCAACGGCTAATGCATGTTTTTACCGTACCGATATTTGATAATCTTCATTCCGTCTATCTGTTTGTATTTTTCAAGGTAGGTCTTTCATAGCAATGAGTCATAGAAATGAGTGCTGTGAGATAGAGAAAGATTTTTTTCGCCACCTAAACTTAAAATAAGTATACTAGAGTATGGTAGTGTCATTTGGAGGCCACACCATGCAACACATTGCCTAAGAATAGAGAGGATACAAAGGCGTTTTCTATGAATATATGTTTATAACATTATAGTAATGGCTACAAAGAGTGTTAGTTTAAAATAACCGCTGCTAAATAGGGAACATTACAATAAAACTTTCTGAGATCTTAATTCCTTAATAGTTTCTTTTTATAAGAGCTATTTATCCTATTTATCATAAAAATAACGCTTTAAGTTACTTTTAATACGGTGGTTAAAGTTTATATTTATTTAAGTTAGAAGTCATCCGTATATTGTTATAATAAAGTAAAATTTTGTGCTAGATTAAAAACACATTAACGACTATTCAATAATTTACAAACTGTGAACAAAAAAGGAAATAAAACAAGCATCTCAACGGCTAATGCTTGTTTTTACATTACCTATATTTGATAATCTTAATGTTTTTCATTATATAAAATAAGATAAAGGTTTAGGAAAAAAATTGCATAGTCATTCCTTTCTTGTACATATTATATAAATATAAGGTGTGTTTACTCATAGTAAGTTGAAGAAGCCTATAGTGAACACTTGTAATAGAATTTAAAATTTTACTTAAACATAACTATGATGACTCTGAAATTTGTGTTTCTAGTTATTGGAGTGGTAGCTGTTAATTTTGGATATAATAATGTAAGTATATACTTTATATGTTTTATAAATTGTTTTTGTACTTTTTATAGATTAGATATATAGTAAATATACACTTTCATTGGAAATTATATTTTTAAAATTTTACATATGAATAAAATTTTCTTTAAATATATAAAAGCTTCAAAGCTAAGCAATTAAAACTTGTCGGCGGTGATGAGTGTACACTTTTCGTAGACGTATGAAAATACAAGATTTAATATATCATGAAAAACCACAATGCACAGTTAGAGAGATAAAGAATTTCAATAATAAAAATTGCTAGATATTTTCTTGACATTTCGATATATAAAAATACAGAATAATTCATCTGAACAAGTCGGTAAATCAATTAATGAATGGCAAAGGAAGGCAAGGAAAATATAAAGTCCATCTTAATGAAGTTGTGGACATCTATCTACAAGCGTCAAATGTTTCTGCCCTGTTTCGAACGTTATACTGAGAGTCTAATTATTTAGTGTTTTGTAAAATATTTCTTGAATCTCTTTTCTATATATCTATTAATTAATATTTATGCTTTTGTTTCTTTTTTAAACGTCGAAATTTTGTAAAATTTTCGGGGTACAATTAATCTCATTCAATTTACGAAAAATAAATTTACAGAGGAATACAAAATTTAGTATTTTCTGATGTTTAATATTCATTTCACTAAAAAAACGTAAAAAATCGATCTGAAAATATATTAAAATAAAAAGCACATAAAAATAAATAAAAATAAAGACCTCTTTGAGCATAGAAATAATCAAATTTCTAATGCAATAAAACTTATGAGCGTAGGGCACTTCTCGTTGACATAGAGTTACAAAGTTTTAAAACAAATTAAGCTTATAAAATAAATGAAGTTAAAAATTAGATAATTGTAAATTTATTTTTATGTAGAAACCATTAAAAGCTTTTACTGTAGTTGAATCTATATCAAATAACGCGGCATACGATCGCAAATGTGAATTTGTCGATATACTCTATGTATTTAACACTTCATTAACGAGGTCAATCTAGGAAATCCTATGAAATTTTGTTCAGAAATGAGAACTCAATAATGGTCACTTATTAGGTTAACAAAAAGAAACCATTACAAATTTATAATTGTAGTTCATTCACACAAAAAGAGAAAATTTGATTACTGAATTTAGTTTTATAAATAATGTTTTCCTTAGTGGATTACCAAAATAACGAAAATGTGCGGAACCTTCGGTGTACAAGTATTAGCCGCATTTTCGGGTATTTTTTGGTCTGAATCGAAATGAAATTTTTCAGATATCATGATAAATGTGATAATGTTTAAAACGACACCTCTGACATAATACTTGATCAATTAGTATGAATTCGTTAAACTTTAATATCTTAGTTTTTAAAGTTTTTTGTAAAAATTGCCATATGATGATGTAAATAATATTTTAATTATCAAATAATAGATAAGATATGATGCTATTTATGAAATGCAATTTGTGTTTTAACGGTATATTCCGCATATACTAAGAGAGACCGTTGTGGTAAGACACTCCGTTCTCCACTTTCCGCCTATCTTTCGGGATAGATTATTAAGTAGTAAAAACCAACGCTCGTTTTTATCTTGTTATTAGAAATCTCCTTTTATCTTTTTTTACATTTAGTGTTTAATTATAATATTCAATAAATTTAATGTTTATTTATATATTTAATTATATATAACCTGTCGGTAATTGAAAGTACAATTATAATCAGTTAAAGCATTTGTTTTTACTTGTAATTTAGTTAAACCACAAACATGATTAATTTTTAATTTTCGATTTTATATACAAATATTAAGTCAATTAAAATATTTACTTTACAATCAATAATGGCAAAAACCAAGCAGTGAGTCAGTTAATAAATTTCCATGACGTGATTAAACAAAGGGATTAAACATTGATTATCTAATATACATATCCCCATGGATTTACATATATAGGGATCTAAATAGAAAATGATAAAAATATATCATATGTATATCACATAGTAAGGTACAAAGATCAACGTAACCAGTTTTTGGCGGCCGGTATAATCGTAAGATGGACGTGTGTTAGATAAGCTCTTAAAAAAAGATGCTTGACATGCCCCTTTGTGTCTATAAAGGATAGTTTCCTCAGAACAAACTAGTATTATAAGGCTGTGTATTGAACACCTTTATTAGATACTTTATTTGTTTCGACACAAATATAAATATGACGCGCTTCACTTGTTGGTTGACTTTTGGGATAGTAGCTTTGAGTTTAGGGAATCTGTCAGGTGAGTAAATATTAAGCTAAATATTTAATAAAAAACAACAACATATATACATAGATCTAATTGGATTATTTGTAGTATCAATAAGGACTGCCTATAAACTTATCGAAAACTATTTTAAAGCTTTTTGGTTGACGCTCCTCTTTTAGTAACGTAATACATTATGAAAAGGCAAACGCATATTTATAAGGCATTTTCATTATCTTGAAAAGGAACTTTTTATAATATACTTTCATAGAAATATTACAAAGTTTTTAGCACAAAAAGATAAATTTTTATAAAAAGTAGACTACTTTGAATTTTTTATACTAAAATATATTTCCTTATTAAATTATATGTGTTCCTTCCTTTATTATGTGATATTAATCCT
The DNA here is from genome assembly GCA_037178615.1 of Dione vanillae. NCBI lineage: Eukaryota > Metazoa > Arthropoda > Insecta > Lepidoptera > Nymphalidae > Dione > Dione vanillae. The sequence continues at coordinate 236,907 of JAZFAU010000077.1, forward strand.
GGAAAATGATTTTTACCTCACATTTTTCTATTTTCTGCTAAAGTGCTAATTATTTAAAATAAATTATAAGCTCGTAAATTAATTTATTTTGTTGAATTTGTAACAAAATTTATACTACAACAAATGTACAGAAAATCTAATAAAAGTAAAAAGTAACACGATATAACGAAGATACAAAAAAATATAACGTATTAATTAATTATCTTTAAGAAAGATCATTAAAGGTGGATTCATTCCTTCATTCATTCATTCATTATTTTTTTAAATTTTTCCAGGCATTCTCTGATGAAGAGAGAAATAAAATTTATGCAGGGATGCTGCCTTTAGTACTAGAGTGTGGCAAGGATTATGGCTTAACAGAAGAAGATCTGAAAGCTGCTAAGGAGTCTGGTTCAATTGGTTCAATAAACCCCTGTCTCATAGCGTGTGTCTTTAAGAAAATTAATGTGGTACGTTTTTAAAGTTAAAAGCTAAAAAAATATTTAAGATTTCAGATATATTTATAAAATATTTAAGATTTCAGATATATTTATAATATATTTAATATTATTATTTCATAATATTATAATGTTTTAGATAAACGACAAGGGTTTATTTGATGTTGATAAAGCAAGTGAGCTCAGCCAGAAATTCTTAGCTGAAACTGATGATCAACAAAAGGCTACAGAAGTGATCAAGACATGCTCATCAAGTAAGAAAGCTTTCAATAAGCAACAGCCAAAAAGAAAAATATAAGTTTCTTATTAATTTGGTGCTTGCAAATTCATAAAAATGTTACTTAAATTCTACTAGGAACAGTATATCATAGTAAACTTACAATATTTAAAGATAAAATTATTAAATTAGTTTTGAAACGTTAATGCATATAATACTTATTCTTACATGCCATTATAAAATCATATTACAATTGTAGTTTCTTCTCATATTTCAGTAAATGAACAATCCGTGAATGATGGAGAGAAAGGCTGTGACAGGAGCAAGCTTTTATTCGACTGCTTGCTTCCTTACAAAGCACAGGTATTTACTTGAAATACTCGTCTACCAAAATTTGATTAATAAAAGTAAAACAAGTACAGAAAAAGCATATGTAATTCATTAAATTAATTAATTTTACCTGCGGTTGCACTTACGTTGCGAAATAAAAAGGACCAAGAATAGTGCTCATGACACATTCACTATGTACAGTATGTCACATTGAAAACATTGACTTCATATAAGAAAGCACTGGCAGTGATACCATTAAAGGGTATTGAAATAAACTTTCGATACACGATCTTCTATTGAACTAATGTTGTTACACGAGGCCATTCCAATTTTGACATATTCATATATAAATTTGGGTTTTTAAGACTAGTTCTGCTACCTCTTCAACATTTCACATCAGAATTTATAGATTGAGTATACACAAAATATATGATATAAATATGGAGCTTTAAACTGTCTTATGATCGGATGAACAATTATAATTAATAATTAATCTTTTAATATTTAATAAACTCTTATATGTAAAGAAACCGGAATGCATGAACCACCACCTGAGATACGCTTAATAAAAATATCTGCAGCTTTATAATATTATTATAGATGATAACATTTTAGATATTGTATTTAAAAATATTTATATATACCTGCTTTTGTTTCAGTTCATGTAAGAAGTTGTTCTTGTTAAGGAGACTCCCAAAACCTTCGGCATCATTTCCAAGGCGATTATAATTTGTTATTTAAATTCATTGTTACAATTATTATAATAAATGCAGTATAATTAATATATTTATTTATTTAACAAATAAACCCATTTCGTGTACAAAGAAAATAGCAGGTCGACAGACTAATTTAAGCTGGAGACAGAGGGGACTTACAAATTTAATTTTTGAACTTGTAATTATCAATATGTAGATTATATAAATAATCTACATATTGATCATTTAAAACAAAAAGTATTTTTAAGGTCTTTCATAGAAATAAGTGACAGAAACGAGTGCTGTGAGAAAGAGAACAAATTATTTGCAGACTAAATTTAAAATAAGCAGTGGGTACATTTTGAAATTAAATATAGTGTAACTTGTTAGGTCTACCTCTCACTGCTACGTTGTCTCTACATCGGTCTTTGAAATTTTCAACAATTTTGCTTATATCAATACAAAATAGAGATCTAATTGTTTTGAAATTCATCCATTTCGTATAGGACATACTTTAAAAAGAGTAATAGTCAAAAATAACCGCTGCTAAATGTGGAACAACAACAGCTAGAGCAAAGATGACGTTGTTAAAAGACATATACGGATCACAAATGGGGCTTCGACAAAAAGCATCGTAGGATATAAAATTTAAGGATGGTTATAAAAACCGAAATGATAAGATCACGTCTTCAACTTTAGCAAGTGTTCCCTTATACTAGAACCTTTTATATCTAAACCCTATTTTTTGATTGTGTATTAATAATAATTAAATTATAAATGTATAACCAGTAACGCTGTCCACGAAGACGTCGAGTGTGGCACTACAAGTCAGCAGACTGGGATGAATTGCGATCCTTCTTTGCGTCCTACCCATGGAGTCAGGTTTGCTTTGCACTGGTTGACCCCAATGCCGTTGCTGATGCTATTGCTGATGTGGTGCTGCAGGGTATGGAACTTTTCATTCCAAACTCTGTGGTCCCTATTGGTGCCAAATGCCAACCTTGGCTTAGCCGATCCTGCAAAATTGCATCTCGCAATAAGTGGGAAGCTTACCAGGCCTGGGCGGCTGCTGCAGCAACGAAGGATGTGAATACCAGTGCCTTAAAAAAGAAGTTCAACCACTCCTCCCGATCCTTCAAAAGAGACATCGCTAGGGCGAAGTTCTTGTACACCTCCAGGATTGGCGAGCGACTAGAGCGTCTTCCGTCTGGAACTCGCGCATTTTGGTCCCTCGCTAAAGCCGTCCAAGGAAATTTCTGTACGCTATCTCTACCACCTTTGCTCAAGGGAGATGATTCATTGGTCCACGACGCAAAGGAGAAAGCCGACCTCTTGGGCAAATTCTTTGCGTCCAACTCATTCCTGGATGACAAAGGCCAAGACCCGCCGATAATACCACGGTGCAATTTTGTCATGCCGGACATCCGATTCCACCAAAAAGCAGTGCGGTCAGCAATGTTATCCCTGGATGTCCACAAATCGAGCGGTCCCGATGGAATCTCTCCCATTGTTCTAAAGACGTGCGCCCCGGAGTTGGCACCGGCAATAACGCGCCTTTTTCGGCTTTCCTATTCCTCTGGCGTAGTCCCGACTTCATGGAAGACAGCTTTAGTGCACCCGATCCCTAAAAAAGGCGACCGCTCAGATCCGACCAATTACAGGCCAATAGCCATAACCTCATTACTCTCGAAAGTAATGGAATCCATTATTAACGACCAGCTCCTACGGTACCTTGAGGATCACCAGCTGCTTAGCGACCATCAGTACGGCTTCCGTCAGGGTCGCCCGGCTGGTGATCTCCTAGTATATTTGACACATCGTTGGGCACAGGCCATCGAGAGTAAGGGCGAGGCTGTGGCTTTTAGTCTGGATATAGCGAAGGCCTTCGATCAGGTTTGGCATAAAGCGCTTCCTTCCTATGGGCTTCCTGAGAAATTATGTGAATGGGTCACCAGTTTCCTAACTGACAGAAGCATAAAGGTCGTAGTCGACGGCGAATGCTCCGATCTCATGTCCGTTAATGCTGGTGTCCCGCAAGGCTGTGTGCTATCACCCACGCTGTTCCTCTTGCACATTAATGATATGCTGCAAATGAGTGGCATTCATTGTTATGCGGATGACAGCACAGGTGATGCTTTATACACCGGCCGCGCCAACATTTCTCGGGAAAACGTCATTGAAAGCCGAACCAAACTTGTGTCTGTAATTGAAACTTCGTTTCAGGAAATATCAGACTGGGGTAAACTAAACCTGATCCAATTTAACCCCAAGAAGACACAAGTGCGCGTTCACCGCTAAAAAGCTGCCATTTGTCGTATCGCTCCGTTTCGAAAGCACTCTTCTAACTGCCACAGCCAATATCGGAATTCTTGGCGTCGACATATCGAGCGAAGTCCAGTTTCGTGGTCATCTGGAGGGTAAGGCTAAATTAGCCTCGAAGAAGCTGGGTGTGCTCAATAGATCGAAACAGTGTTTCACGCCGGCTCACCGCCTGCAGCTTTATAAAGCTCAGGTTCGGCCTCACATGGAATCATTCACATCTTTGGGCAGGGGCTCCCCAGTACCAGCTTCTCCCTTTAGACCGCATTCAAAGGAGAGCGACTCGAATTGTCGATTGCAAAAAGATTTCTGACCGGCTCGACTCCTTGGCACTGCGTAGAGATGTAGCCTCGCTATGCATTCTCTACCGCATATATCATGGGGAGTGCTCTAAAGAACTGTTCGGGCTGATCCCTGCCGCCTCTTTCCGTCATCGATCTATGCGACAACTCTACCACCCCCACCACCTTGACAGTTGGCAGAGTACTACTGTACGTTTTAACAGAAATTTTCTGCCCCGCACTACAAAATTGTGGAATGAGCTGCCGCATTCGGTATTTCCGGACAGATACGACCTGCAGACCTTCAAGAAAAGAGCGTATTCCCATCTAAAAGGCCGGCAACGCATTTTGTAGCTCCTCTGGTGTTGCAAATGTCCATGGGCGGCAGTATTCACTTACCATCAGGTGATCTGTCAGCTCGTTTGCCACCTATAATATAAAAAAAAAAAAGTAAAAATGTTTCATTGATAAGTGAAGTTCTTGATATATGCTCCTAATACCTTCTATGTTGTATATATGGACGTAAATTAATATACATTTTAACATTTTATGGTTACGAAAGTATTTGGTATTGAAGTTAATGTTTAATTATTCAAATCACTAAAACTTATTTGTAATGTTGAGTTCTTTGTGATATTATTTTCGAATATTGAACAAAAATGTCAGCTGTTAAATAAATAAAAAGGACCTAATTATATCTCTTCAATTCTATCTATCGTGAGAGCAATTGATATTACTCTGTTATTTTATTATCAAAAATAGACTCCGGACGGCGGCCGTCTTATATGTAACTAACAACAAGAAAGAAATGTTTTTTTTTAGCTTCACGCTTTGTCCCGCATATTGCAGGGTAGGCAGAGGGAACTGCAGGAACTATACGAACCTATTGTTAAAACACTCCGTTGCTTAGTCCCTTCTTTCTCCGTTGCCACTTTCGCCTTTTTCCGCATTGAGGCGTGAAGAAAATGGAAATAGAAAAATCCATCTTCCCCGAGTGGGAATCGAATCTACAAACCGTCGCGTTTAGAGGCAGACGCTTATGCCTCTGCGCCACGACGGTCCTCGTTCATTAAAATAATAAAATTATTTTAAATTGAAATGGTTACCAAGAGCTTAATAATAAAATAACAGTGTTATTATTAAAAAAGTTTGATGTATGTTTGAAACTTCACATGTAATAAATTAAAAATACAAAAACATCCAAATTAACGATTTTCAGTTTTTGTTGTCACATTTCCAAGTCAGCTAGGTCCCAAAAGTGCAACTATTAAAAATTGGTAAAGTTACATTTTTTGGATCATTCCTGTTATTTAATATTAATTTCACTAAAAAACATAAAAAGATTAATCTGAAAATAAATAAACATAAAAAGCAAATGTTCAAGATGATCTCTTTGAGCACAGAAATAATCATTTCTGACGCAATATAAAGGTATGAGCGTAGGACACTTCTCGTTGACACAGAGTAACAAAGTTTTAAAATAAATGAAGTAAAAAATCAGATAATTGTAAATCAGATAAATGTAAATGTAAAAACCATTAAAAGCTTTTACTATAGTCGAATCTATATTAAATAACACGGCACGATCGCTAATGTGAATTTATCGACTCTATATATATTTAACACTTCATTAACTAGGTCAATCTAGGAAATTCTACGAAATTTTGAAGAGAAGTGACAACTGTATAAAGGCAGAAATATCAGAATGGTAAATTATAAGGGTAACAAAGAAAGAAACCATTACAACCATTTTTTTTTTTAGCTTCACGCTTTATCCCGCACCTTCGCCCCGCCTGCTTTCTCCGTCCCCGCTTTCCACCGTTTTCGAGGCATTGCGTGTTGAGTGGCGGAACTCAACGCCACGCTTTGCCTAGTTTACCAGAGCGAAGAAAATGGAAATAGAAAAATCCATCTTCCTCGACTGGGGATCGAACCCAGAAACCGTCGCGTTAGGCAAATGTTGCGCCTCTGCGCCACGACGGTCCTCTAATTAATTGTAGTTTATTCATACAAAAAGAGAAGTAATCACTGAATTTAGTTATATACAATTTAGGTATAAATAATATTTTCCTTGGGGGAATACCTAAATACCATTTTCGGGTTTATGTTATTTTGTTTTAAATGTGAAAATATTCGATCCGACACCTCTGACTTAATACAGAAATACCAAACAAGTATGAACTAGTTAAACTTTGGTACTTTAGTTTTTAAAGCTTTTTGCAAAAACTTCCATACGGTGATGAAATATAAATATATACTTAGATATGTATTATATGTTTAATTTATATTTTATTTCATAGAAATGTTATGTTTTTTGTTTTTTTTTTTACATATTATTTGCACTAATTATTCCCGCTTTCTGAAATTTTCTCACTTCCACTGGTTGGCTGGAACAGATTTCTTTTAGATATTTCGCTTGTAATTTTTTTATGTGCAATATTATAATATTTTAATTATCAGATAATAAATGAGATATGATGTCATTTATGAAATACAATTTGTTTTTTAACGGTATATCCCGCATATATTCAGAGAGATTGTAGTTGTAGTAAGACACTCCATCGTCCACTTTTCACCTATCTTTCGAGATAGATTAAGTGGTGAAAACCAATACCTTGTTTTATCTTTTTATTAGAAATCCAATAAATTTAATGTTTATTTATATATTTAATTATATATAACCTGTCAGTAATTGAAGTACAATTATACTAAGTTAGCACTTGTTTTTACTTTTATTTACTAAACAACAAAAATGTATAAATTTTTAAGTTTCGATTTCTACTATACAAATAGTTAATCCAAAAGAACAAAATAACTACTTTACAATCAATTATGGCAACCATCAGCTAATCAGTACTAATTTCCACGACGTGATTAAACAAACGGATTGACATTGATTATATATATATATATACATACTACATGGATATACATATATATGGATATACATAAGTTACAAAGATCAAAGTAACCAGTTTTTGTGTCGGTACTAATCGCTAACATGACGCTGTTTAGATAAACGTCTTAGAAAAAGATTGCTTGACCATGCCCCTTTGTATATATAAAGGATTGTTTTCCTCAGACCAACTAGTATCAAGGAAGGCTGCGTATTGAAACGCCTTTATTAGGATACTTTATTTGTATTCAACACAAATATAAATATGACGTCGCTTCATTTTGTGGTTTTACTTTTTGGAGTAGTAGCTTTAAGTTTAGGATCTGTCAATGTAAGTAAATATTTAGATTAAATATTTAATAATATTAACAAAATATATACATATATCTATTTCATTATTTATTATATATTATTAATATCAATAAGACGGTTGTCTATAAATTTATGGAACTGTTGAAAGCTTTTTTCCAAATTTGTTTTTTGACGCTAATATTAATTATGAAAGGACAAACGGCATATTTACTAGGCATTTTTATATCTTGAAAAGGGCTTTTATAATGTATTTTGTATTAAATATTTACAGCAGTTTTTTATTCCAAATATATTTTTCCTATGTGATATTAATCCGGAAAATTATTTTTACCTTACACTCTTCTATTTCCTATGATATTTTATTTTGTAATAGCTTATAAGAGGACTGTTTATTTAAAATAAATTATTTACTCGTAGATTAATGTATTTTATTGAATTTGTAACTAAATTTATACTACAACAAATGTACAGAAAATCTAATAAAAGTAAAAAGTAACACGATATAACGAAGATACAAAACAATATAACGTATTAATTAATTATCTTTAAGAAAGATCATTGAAAGTTGATTTATTCATTCATTATTTTTTTAACTTTTCCAGGCATTCTCTGATGAAGAGAGAAGTAAAATTTATGCAGGGATGCTGCCTTTAGTACTAGAGTGTGGCAAGAATTTTGGCTTAACAGAAGAAGATCTGAAAGCTGCTAAGGAGTCTGGTACAATTGGTTCAATAAACCCCTGTATTATAGCGTGTGTCTTTAAGAAAATTGATGTGGTACGTTTTTAAAGTAAAAAGTAAAAAATATTTAGGATTTTAAATTTAATATATTTCATATTATTACTTCAAAATATTATAATGTTTTAGATAAACGACAAAGGTTTATTTGATGTTGATAAAGCAAGTGAGCACAGCCAGAAATTCTTAGCTGAAACTGATGATCAACAAAAGGCTACAGAAGTGATCAAGACATGCTCATCAAGTAAGAAATCTCATTACTTAAGTGCTTGCAAATTCACTGCTATGTTACTTAAATTGTATGATACTTAAATATAGCTACAATATGTTATATACTTACAATAGTTACAATATTTAAATCTAATAAAAGTTATTATGAAACGACAATTCGGATAACTTTAATTTGAACTTAATTATAGTTTATTCTCATATTTCAGTAAATGAACAATCCGTGAGTGATGGAGAAAAAGGCTGTGACAGAAGCAAGCTTTTATTCGACTGCTTACTTCCATACAAAGCACAGGTATTTACTCGAAGTACTCGTCTACCAAAGTTTGCAAAATAAAAGTAAAATAAGTGCAGAAAAAGCATATGTAATCTATTAATTAATTTTACCTGCACTACGTATCACTTACGTTGCGAAATAAAAAGGACCAAGAATAGTGCTCATGACACATTCACTATGTACAGTATGTCACATTGAAAACATTGACTTCATATAAGAAATTTGAATTGTTAAGACTAGTTCTGCTACCTCTGCAACATTTCATATCAGAATTTATAGATTGAGTATATACAAACTATATAATATCAATAATAAGCTTTAAAATTCATGAACTAATAATTAATCTTTCTATATTTAACAAACTCTTGTAAGTAAAGAAACTGGAAATCGTTGGCACCTGATATAAGCGCTCTGAATAAAAATATCTGCAGCTTTATAATATTATTACAGATGACAGCATTTTAGATATTGTATTTAAAAATATTTATATAAACCTGCTTTTGTTTCAGTTCATGTAAGAAGTTGTTCTTGTTAAGAAGACTCCAAAACCTTCGGCATGTATTCTAAGGCGATTATAATTTGTTATTTAAATTCATTGTTACAATTATTATAATAAATGCAGTATAATTAATATATTTTTTTTATTTAACAAATAAACCCATTTTGTGTACAAAGAAAATAGCAGGTCGACAGACTAATTTAAGCTGGAGACAGAGGAGACTTACAAATTTAATTTTTGAACTTGTAATTGTCAATATGTAGATTATATAAATAATCTACATATTGATAATTTAAAACAAAAAGTATTTTTCAAGGTCTTTCATAGAAATAAATGACAGAAACGAGTGCTGTGAGAAAGAGAACAAATTATTTGCAGACTAAATTTAAAATAAGCAGTGGGTACGTTTTGAAATTAAATATAGTGTAACCTGTTAGGTCCACCTCTCACTGCTACGTTGTCTCTACATCGGCCTTTGAAATTTTCAACAATTTTGCTTATTTCAAAGCAAAATAGAGATCTAATTGTTTTGAAATTCATCCATTTCATATAGGACATACATACTTTAAAAAGAGTAATAGTCAAAAATAACCGCTGCTAAATGTGGAACAACAACAGCTAGGGCAAAGATGACGTTGTCAAAAGACATATACGGATCACAAATGGGGCTTCGACAGAAAGCATCGTAGGATATAAAATTTAAGGATGGTTATAAAAACCGAAATGATGAGATCACGTCTTCAACTTTAGCAAGTGTTCCCTTATACTAGAACCTTTTATAAAAGCTTCTAGTATAAGGGAACACTTGCTTGCTTTATACTAGAACCTTTTATAAACCCTATTTTTTGACTGTGTATTAATAATAATTAAATTATAAATATATAACCAGTAAAAATGTTTCATTGATAAGTGAAGTTCTTGATGTATGCTCCTAATACATATACATTTTAACATTTTATGGTTACGAAAGTATTTGGTATTGAAGTTAATGTTTAATTATTCAAATCACTAAAACTTATTTGTAATGTTAAGTTCTTTGTGATATTATTTTCGAATATTGAACAAAAATATCAGCTGTTAAATAAATAAAAAGGACCTAATTATATTATTATAGTTTGTCTCTTCAATTCTATCTATCGTGAGAGCAATTGATATTACTCTGTTATTTTATTATCAAAAATGGACTCCGGACGGCGGCCGACATATATGTAACTAACAAAAAGAAAGAAATGTTTTTTTTAGCTTCACGCTTTGTCCCGCATGTTGCAGGGTAGGCAGAGGGAACTGCAGGAACCATACGAACCTATTGTTAAAACACTCCGTTGCTTAGTCCCTTCTTTCTCCGTTGCCACTTTCCGCCTTTTTCCGCATTGAGGCGGAACTCAACCTCGCGCTTTGCCTAGTTTCCATAGTGAAGAAAATGGAAATAGAAAAATCCATCTTCCCCGAAATTGGTAAAGTTACATTTTTTGGATCATTTCTGTTATTTAATATTAATTTCACTAAAAAACATAAAAAGATTAATCTGAAAATAAATAAACATAAAAAGCAAATGTTCAAGATGATCTCTTTGAGCACAGAAATAATCATTTCTAACGCAATATAAAGGTATGAGCGTAGGACACTTCTCGTTGACACAGAGTAACAAAGTTTTAAAATAAATGAAGTAAAAAATCAAATAATTGTAAATTTATATATGTAAATGAAAAACCATTAAAAGCTTTTACTATAGTCGAATCTGTATTAAATAACACGGCACGATCGCTAATGTGAATTTATCGACTCTATATATTTAACACTTCATTAACTAGGTCAATCTAGGAAATTCTATGAAATTTTGAAGAGAAGTGACAACTGTATAAAGGCAGAAATATCAGAATGGTAAGTTATAAGGGTAACAAAGAAAGAAACCATTACAAGCATTTTTTTTTAGCTTCACGTTTTATCCGGCACCTCCGCCCCGCCTGCTTTCTCCGTCCCCGCTTTCCGCCGTTTTCGAGGCATTGCGTGTTGAGTGGCGGAACTCAACGCCACGGTTTGCCTAGTTGACCAGAGCGAAGAAAATGGAAATAGAAAAATCCATCTTCCTCGACTGGGGATCGAACCCAGAAACCGTCGCCTTAGGCAGATGTTGCGCCTCTGCGCCACGACGGTCCTCTAATTAATTGTAGTTTATTCATACAAAAAGAGAAGTAATCACTGAATTTAGTTATATACAATTTAGGTTTAAATAATATTTTCCTTGGGGGAATACCAAAATAGATGCGAAATATTCGATGCGCAAGTACTAGCCACATTTTCGGGTTTTTGTTATTTTGTTTTAAATGTGAAAATGTTCGATCCGACACCTCCGACTTAATACAGAAATACCTAACAAATATGAACTAGTTAAACTTTGGTACTTTAGTTGTTAAAGCTTTTTGCAAAAACTTCCATACGGTGATAAAATATAAATATATACTTAGTTATGTATTATATGTTTAATTTATATTTTATTTCATATAAATGTTAATGTTTTTTGTTTTTTTTTTTACATATTATTTGCACTACTTATTCCCGCTTTCTAAAATTTTCTCACTTCCACTGGTTGGCTGGAACAGATTTCTTTTAGATATTTCGTTTGTAATTTTTTATGTGCAATATTATAATATTTTAATTATCAGATAATAGATGAGATATGATGTCATTTATGAAATACAATTTGTTTTTTAACGGTATATCCCGTGTATATTCAGAGAGATTGTAGTTGTAGTAAAACACTCCGTCCTCCACTTTTCGCCTATCTTTCGAGATAGATTATGAAGTGGTGAAAACCAACACCTTATTTTATCTTTTTATAAGAAATCCAATAAATTTAATGTTTATTTATATATTTAATTACATATAACCTGTCAGTCATTGAAGTACAGTTATATTAAGTTAGCATTTGTTTTTACTTTTATTTACTAAACAACAAAAATGTATAAATTTTAAAGTTTCGATTTGTTCTATACAAATAGTTAATCCAAAAGAACAAAATAATTACTTTACAATCAATTATGGCAAACATCAGCTAATCAGTATTAATTTCCACGACGTGATTAAACAAAAGGATTAACATTGATTATATGCATATACATATCTACATGGATATACATATATATATACATGATAAATATATATATATATACATACATACATATATATATATATATATATATATATATATATATATATATATATATATATATATATATATATATATATATATATATATATATATATATATATATATATATATATATATATATATATATATATATATATATATATATATATACACAAACATAGGTAAGTTACAAAGTTCAAAGTAACAAGTTTTTGCGTCGGTACTAATCGCGAACATGACGCTGCAGCTTTTTAGATAAACATTTTAAAAAAAAAATTGCTTGACCATACCCCTTTGTATATATAAAGGATTAGTTTCCTCAGAACAACTAGTATTAAGGAAGGCTGCGTATTGAAACGCCTTTATTAGGATACTTTATTTATATTCAACACAAATATAAATATGATGTCGCTTCAATTTGTGGTTTTACTTTTTGGAATAGTAGCTTTAAGTTTAGGATCTGTCAATGTAAGTAAATATTAAGCTTAAATATAAACATATATCTATTTGATTATTTTATTATCAATAAGACGGCTGTCTATAAACTTATGGAAACTATCGAAAGCTTTTTTCCAAATTAACGTCGTTTGACGCTAATAATATATTTAGTACCATTATTAATTGTTAGGCATACGGCATATTTACTAGGCATTTTTATATCTTGAAAAGAGCTTTTATAATATATTTTGTACTAAATATTTATAGCATTTTTTATACCAAATATATTTTTCCTATGTGATATTAATACGGAAAATGATTTTTACCTTATATTCTTCTATTTCCTATGATATTGTATTTTGTAATAGCTCCTAAATGGGCTTATTATTTTAAATAAATTATTTACTCGTAAATTAATGTATTTTATTGAATTTGTAAATAAATTTATACTACAACAAATTTACAAAAAATCTAATAAAAGTGAAATGTAATACGATATAACGAACATACAAAAAAAATATAACGTATTAATTAATTATTTTTAACAAAGGTCATTAAAAGTTGATTTATTCATTCATTATTTTTTTAATTTTTCCAGGCATTCTCTGATGAAGAGAGAAATAAAATTTATGCAGGGATGCTGCCCTTAGTACTAGAGTGTGGCAAGGATTATGGCTTAACAGAAGAAGATCTGAAAGCTGCTAAGGAGTCTGGTTCAATTGGCTCAATAAACCCCTGTCTCATGGCGTGTGTTTTTAAGAAAATTAATGTGGTACGTTTTTAATGAAAAAAGTAAAAAAAAAATTAAGATTTTAGATTAATTATATTTAATATTATTACTTCAAAATATTATTATGTTTTAGATAAACGACAAAGGTTTATTTAATGTTGATAAAGCAAGTGAGCTCAGCCAGAAATTCTTAGCTGAAACTGATGATCAACAAAAGGCTACAGAAGTGATCAAGACTTGCTCATCAAGTAAGAAAGCTTTCAATAAGTAACAGCCAAAAAGAAAAATAAATGATTCTTATTAATTTGGTGCTTGCAAATTCATAAAAATGTTACTTAAATTCTACTAAAAGCGGTATATCATAGTAAGCTTACAATGTTTAAAGCTAACATTATTAACGGACGTGGCGCAAAGGCGCAACGTCTGCCTGTTACGCGACGGTTTCTGGGTTCGATCCCCAATCGGGGAAGATGGATGTTTCTATTTCCGTTTTCTTCGCTCTGGCAAACGAGGCAAAGCGCGGCGTTGAGTTTCGCAACTCAACACACAATGCCTTGAAAACGGCGGAAAGCGGGGACGGAGAAAGCAACGACTAAGCAACGGAGTGTTTTAGCACTAGGAGGTTCCCACGGTTCCTGTAGTTCCCTCTGCCTACCCTGCCATATGCGGGATAATGCGTGAAGCTGAAAAAAAAACATTATTAAATTAGTTTTGAAACGTTAATGTATATAATCAGTATTTGTATACCCCGTTATAAAATCACATTTGAATTATAATTTCTTCTCATATTTCAGTAAATGAACAATCCGTGAGTGATGGAGAGAAAGGCTGTGACAGAAGCAAGCTTTTATTCGACTGCTTACTTCCTCACAAAGCACAGGTATTTACTTGAAGTACTCGTCTACCAAAGTTTGCAAAATAAAAGTAAAATAAGTACAGAAAAAGCATATGTAATCTATTAAATTAATTAATGTTACCTGCGGTTGCACTTACATTGCGAAATAAAAAGGACCAAGAATAGTGCTCATGTCACATTCTCTATGTACAGTATGTCACATTGAAAACATTGACTTCATATAAGAAATTTGAATTGTTAAGACTAGTTCTGCTATCTCTTGAACATTTCATATAAGAATTTATAGATGGAGTATATACAAACTATATAATATCAATAATAAGCTTTAAAAATCCCTTAATAAAAATATCTGCAGCTTTATAATATCATTATAGACGATAGCATTTTAGATATTGTATTTAAAAATATTTATATAAACCTGCTTTTGTTTCAGTTCATGTAAGAAGTTGTTCTTGTTAAGGAGACTCCCAAAACCTTCGGCATCTATTCCAAGGCGATTATAATTTGTTATTTAAATTCATTGTTACAATTATTATAATAAATGCAGTATAATTAATATATTTATTTATTTAACAAATAAACCCATTTCGTGTACAAAGAAAATAGCAGGTCGACAGACTAATTTAAGCTGGAAACAGAGGAGACTTACAAATTTAATTTTTGAACTTGTAATTGTCAATATGTAGATTATATAAATAATCTACATATTGATATTTTAAAACAAAAAGTATTTGAAGACAAATTAATTAATCAACCGATATTATAATGAATTTAGAATATAGAATTTAATTTAATTTTAATAATATTTTATTAGCGGGGACGAAGTAACGGAGTGTCTTAACACTAGGTTCATATGGTTCCTGCAGTTCCCTCTGCCTACTCTGCCATGTGCGGGATAAAAGCGTGAAGCTAAAAACAAAA
Source organism: Dione vanillae (assembly GCA_037178615.1). Lineage (NCBI taxonomy): Eukaryota > Metazoa > Arthropoda > Insecta > Lepidoptera > Nymphalidae > Dione > Dione vanillae. The sequence goes on from JAZFAU010000077.1 coordinate 252,228, forward strand.
ATTTATTAGCATAAATATTAATTATACTGTGAGGTTAAAGTAGAGCATTGCTATTTGGAAAAAAGTTTCAACGTACGTCAATAATGCGAACAAAAAATAAATGATTGTTTAATTTCAAATTTTTTAAAGGTTAATCAAGTCGTCTATAAGCGCGATGGTTGATTATTATTAAGATTGACATTCAATTTATTTATTTATCTATTTGTTACGTTCCCATACTACCCTGGGATTGCTTAGTCAGGCTCCACATAACTTGTTCAATATTGCATTAGATCTCACAGATTATTATTACTATGATCACATGATGAGATCACAGATTATTATTACTATAGATACATAAAGTTTGGAATAAAAATAATAATAAATACTCTTTTTCAGTTTTAGCTATTGCTGGAGTTTTCTTTTTTTTCAGTATATTTAGTTCCAGTATCATAAAGAAAGTCATATTAGGAGAATTTTAGCGACATGTAATTTAACACTTAAAGGTATTTTCTATGTATTCTTTTTAATATAATTTCAATTAGTCAGGCTCCGCATAACTTGTTCATTATTGTATGAGATCTAAGAATAATAGCGGCATATAATTTAACACTGAAAGGCATTTTCCATGTATTCTTTTAATTAATATAATTTCAACTATATATTAATATGTAATTTCAATTATAAAGACACTCTTGTCTCTCGCATCGAGCAAGTAGTCACCTTTTTAGTTATAAGTTAGAATGTAATAATCTTTTTTAATAAATAAGTTTAAAGATTTGGTTTTTTTTGGATCCTCCGCTGCCACCCTACTTAATTGGCGCAGTCGGTAGGATACTCGCGGGCGGGTCGCGAGTAACGTAACATAAATTTCTTAAGAAATAACGTCGCGGTCCACCCGGGTGGCTTTCAAGCACCAAGAAGAGTATCCAGAATCTACGAGGCGGTGCAGCGAGGCGTATCCAAACATTGATACACCAAAGAAGACCAGATTTAACTGTAAGTACATTAGAATCGTTCTAGTGATTGCTTATCCTTAGATTTAGATCCTTTTATTTTAACCATTTCCAAGATTTCTCTTCAGAGGCAATCGAGGACCCCTAGGTTTAGCATTTTTAACGTTTTCAATACGGTTAACGTCATTTAGAATAAGAAAATAACATTATAATATTAGTTTTTTTTAAGAAAATAAAAAATTGCTAAATTAGATAACACATAAGGCAGATAAAGGCTTTACGTTTATTATCCAAAATTTCAAATAGCTTTAATTACACCATAATTAATATATTTTTTTAAGATTACATAAAATAAATCACCGTCAAATTTTATCTTACTCGTAAAAAATGCTACAATAGAGAAATTGCTACTATATTACTATTACACTACAAAACGGTCGCGATTAATGTAATAATATTAGTAATTTGTCTGATAGATATTCATTAGAAATCCTAAAGCATATCGACCTTAACTTGCCCCTAATTTCACACAGGGTAACAATTACTCATTCATATTAGCAAAAAAAATAACAAGAAACGCCTATATTTAACAAATACTACATTTAAAAAAGTACCTAGCAGTGTTCAATTGTTACGATATTGATGTCGACCCTGATTAAAGTAGAAAAAAGTTAATTAATTAATAAAAAAAAAAGTAATTTGGCCAATATACTGGGAGTTAAAAAAAATTAAATAATAAAAATTTTAAATTATTAAACTCAAAGTAGCTTCATTTTTGTTACATTGCAAATAATTAGCACTAGTACGTTTTAAATATAAATACAATAAGTTAAAATAAAATTAGAAAACTTTCCCAATATCTGAATTTTTTTAATTAATTGTTTTAAGTGAGGACATCCATAGATTAATTTCAGAAATAAAAAGTATTTCCGTAAATTTCGACTATATGGACGTCATATAGTCATTAATTTACTGGAGCAAAATAATAAATTGTGGTTCGTAAAATTAATATTTTTTGGCTCAAAAATTTAGATATCTCAAAATGTCGTAAAGAAATGTGAACAAGCTAGCTAGCAACCAAAAGTAGTCAGAATATTTATTAAAGAATTTAAAGAATATTAACAATTAATTAAAATATGATTTTTTTGACTAACTTAATTTTTCTAATTTAAAAATTAATCAATTTTTTTTTAAATTTTAAATGTCACTCAAATTATCCTAATATGAAACTAACTTTAATTATTAATTTTGAAATTAAGTCATATTTTATTTCTTTTTAAAATTAACAGATCTTTTTTGAACATAAAAATTAACTCAATTCTTCTAATTTTAAAATAAACTCAATTTTATTAAATTTAACATTAGCTCAGATTACTTTAATTTTAAAATTAACTTAATTTTTTTTTAATCTTAAAATTAACTCAATCTTTTTTTCTAAAATTAAAATTAATTTATTTTTTTTTTAAATTTCAAAATTAACTTCAATTTTTCTTTATTTTTAACGAACTTAAATTTATTTTGTCATTCAACTTAAATTTGACTAGTTTTAAAATTAACTCAATTAAAATTTTTCGAATTATTTTAAACTTTAAATTCAAGTTTAATTCAAATTTTATAAGAAAAATGAAATTTTCAATATAGGTTTAGAGATTATTTCGATTAAATTCTTTTCATATTATTTTGGCTTAGAAATTTCTGACTGTCTATCCTAAAAATCATGTCTTATATCACCTGTCCTCTGTACCTAAAATGAATCATGAAATCCCTATCCTTCCTCAGCCTGATAAAAGCAATTCACGAAAATGATTTTATGTACATAGATGCTGAATGCCCGAAGATTGGTGAATCATATTTAAATGATCATAAAATTTTAATCAAGAAAAACAGCCATATTATAACAAGAGTCTTATAATAGCACAACATCTGCACGGTTCCTGTCATTGCGCATCAATTATCTTTACGAAAGAAGCAGTCGAACAGACTACAGATATTATCTTATTGCCATTATACAGCCAACGCGCAACAAGCAGAAATATACGAAAATACGTAGAAGTTACCTTGTACTACACACTACGAAAAAGATGTTTTATACAAAGGAACAAGGATTAAAAATTATTGATTAATCTAGTATTAACCTAAAATTAAAGAAAAATCCTTAAGTGACCGTACATCCATGAAGCAAATAGAAAAATCTCTGCACAATAAGCTTTTCTCAAAAACATCTACAACACCTGATAGCCTCTATAACGATTCCGCTATATGAAATTATTTTAATGGCAACTAAAAAAAATATTTTCTATATACTTGTAAAAATTGTCAAGAAAATTCGAAAATGTAGAGCATGATCAACCGAAAGGGATATATCCAAAGAGCCTTCCTCTTTGGAAGGACTCCAGATCCAGTGGAACAAATTCTCCAGTACTATTCAAGATCCAAGGACGCTGAATAGGTGCTGTTCTTCAGGAGGGAGGTGTTACGTTCCCATACTACCCTGGGATTGCTTAGTCAGGCTCCACATAACTTGTTCAATATTGCATTAGATCTCACAGATTATTATTACTATGATCACATGATGAGATCACAGATTATTATTACTATAGATACATAAAGTTTGGAATAAAAATAATAATAAATACTCTTTTTCAGTTTTAGCTATTGCTGGAGTTTTCTTTTTTTTCAGTATATTTAGTTCCAGTATCATAAAGAAAGTCATATTAGGAGAATTTTAGCGACATGTAATTTAACACTTAAAGGCATTTTCTATGTATTCTTTTTAATATAATTTCAATTAGTCAGGCTCCGCATAACTTGTTCACTATTGTATGAGATCTAAGAATAATAGCGGCATATAATTTAACACTGAAAGGCATTTTCCATGTATTCTTTTAATTAATATAATTTCAACTATATATTAATATGTAATTTCAATTATAAAGACACTCTTGTCTCTAGCATCGAGCAAGTAGTCACCTTTTTAGTTATAAGTTAGAATGTAATAATCTTTTTTAATAAATAAGTTTAAAGATTTGGTTTTTTTTGGATCCTCCGCTGCCACCCTACTTAATTTATTTCTTTATTTTTGGCTTACTAGTAATAAACAAATTATTTATATTAGAAATTTTTGAAAAAATATTTACGAATAACACTAAAAAATATATTTCCTAATAGATATCCCTTACCAACTTTCGACAATAGGTGTAACATTGCTGTCATTTAATTCCTGATATACTAGGGTCCAGGGAACCAAAACACTATGCCTTGATGAAAAACTCTGAAAAACTATGCCTCGCTTGCCTCCGTGCAGTGATTGTTGATGTACATTTCGCATGTGACGATAATCTCGTTAAAGAAGTAAAAATTCACAATATCGAAAACATAATTCAAAAATTAATGCACTGTATATTTTATTATAAAGCAAATTAAAACAGCGATCACAATTATGTTGTTTCAGAGTTAAGGATTATTAAAAATAAATATTATAAAAAACAAGATGCACAAGATAATCTAAGACAATCAACATTATGTTGTTTTATTTTTAATTATTATTATTTATATAATTATTTTTAGTAAAATAGAGAAAATCCATAACACTCTTTGTTAGTTAATTTATTCTGTTATTGGAGCGTTAGCAGGAGAATTTAGCGATTTATTGGTGGAGCATTGGCAAATCTTAACTTTTGGCCTCGATATTAGATTAAGTAGGGGGCCCTTAAATAATAAAAAAAAAACTATTGATGAACAAAAAGTATATATTGTATTTTGCTACAATAACTCAAAGACTTTCCAAGCTTTTCCAAGTTTAGTCCTAACTTATTAGATTATGATCAATATCACAAAATAGATAAGTGTAGGTATATAACGCATATACGATTATACCGAATAGCAAATCACAATCAATTCGAGAAGTTGAGTCAGTGTAGTGTGGACAATGTTAATATAAGTAATTTGTATATTATACTATGGTATAGGATGACTGTAGGATTATGCTTTTGGAATAAATTTGAATGAAATGAGCCAAAGGTTGTTATTGTATTCCTGCTCGATTTTCGCAAGGATTTCAACGATCTTTGCTTAATAATAATTTATTAATGGAGTCACTCGTAATACCTTCCACTGTTTATTGCGTTTTGAACAATATTAAAAAAAAAATGAATTTGTAGAATAATGATTTTAAATAAAATATATTTTTTGTTGTTTTATCTAACATAACATTGATGTAACAAGCGGACGCCATGGTACCTATCGTTTTGACTGTAAATTAAAATGTTAAAAATAAAATATTATATTTTTATCGAAAATATTTTTTTGTAAAATTATTATGTATACGAGTATCTGCTAAATTAGATACTTAAAAACATTTTAAAAATTTAAAACCCTTCATAATAACAATAAAAGAATCTAATTATGAAATGAAATTTTAATGGCGTATTGTATGAACAGATTTATAGTTTATAGTTTTTATTTTTTAAGGTCTTTCATAGAAATGAGTGACAGAAATGAGTGCTGTAAGAAAGAGAAAAAAAATTTTGCCGACTAAACTTAAATTAAGCAGTGGGTACATTTTGAAATTAAATATAGTGTAACCTGTTAGGTCTACCTCTCACTGCTACGTTGTCTGTACATCAGCCTTTCAAATTTTCAACAGTTTTGTTTATTTCAAAGCAAAAACAGAGATCTAATTGTTTCATTTTCATCCATTTCGTATAGAATATGTATTCATAGGTAAAGACCTATGAATATATATCTATAACATTATAGTTATGGCTAATAAGAGTACCTAGTTAAAAATAACCGCTGCTAATTGTGGAACATTACAATAAAACTTACTGGGACTTAAATTAATAGTTTCTTTTTACAAGAGCTATTTATCACAAAAACAACGCTTTAAGTTGCTTTTAATATGGTGGTTAAAGTTCATATTTATTTAAGTTAGAAGTCATCCGTATATTGTTATGATAAAGTACAATTTTGTGCTAAATTAAAAATACATTAACGGCTATTCAATAATTTACAATTTGTGTACAAAAAGGAAGTGAAACAAGTATCTCAACGGCTAATGCTTGTTTTTACATTACCTATATTTGATAATGTTAATGTTTTTCATTATATAAAATAAGATAAAGATTTGGGCAAAAAAATTGCATGGTCATTCCTTTTTTGTACATATTATATAAATATAAGGTGTGTTTCCTCACAGTAAGTTGAAGAAGCCTATAGTGAACACTTGTAATAGAATTTAAAATTTTACTAAAATATAGCTATGATGACTCTGAAATTTGTGTTTCTAGTTATTGGAATGGTAGCTGTTAATTTAGGATATAATAATGTAAGTATATATTTAATATGTTTTATATATTGTTTTTGTACTTTCTATAGATTAGATGTATAGGAAATATACACTTTCATCCGCAATTATAATTTTAATTTTTTTGCATAAATTTTATTTAAATATTTAAAAGCTGCAAAGGTAAGCAATTAAAAGATGTCGGCATTGATGAGTGAACATTTTTCATAGACATATGAAAATGAAAGATTTGGATACATCATGACAAACCACAATGCACAGCTGAACTAAAGTGATAAAGAATTGCATTAATAAATATTGCTTAGCTAGATATGCTAGATGTTTCCTTGACACTTCAATATTAAAAAATACAGAATCTAGAATAATCCATCTGAATAAGTCGGTAAATCAATCAATGAATGGCAAAGGAAGGCAAGGTTTATAAAGTCCACCTTAATGAAGTTGTGGACATCTACAAGCGTTAAATGTTTCTCCCTTGTTTCGAACGTTGTACTGAGAGTCTAATTATTTAAAATGTTTTTTTTTTAACATTTCTTGAATCTCTTTTCTATAAAATGTATCATTATAAACCTTCAATATCTTACAATTATTTCTATTAATTTAATATTTATGCTTTTGTTTGTTATTTATATTTTTGTTTCTTTTTTAAACGTCGAATTTTTGTAAAAGTTTCGAGGTACAATTAATCTTCTACAATTTACGAAAAATAAATTTACTGAAGAATACAAAATTTAGTATTTTTATTTATATAATGTGTCCTAACACACCATCTAGATGATTTAAGTTTTTTTAAAGATATGGTTAGGTTATACTTAAGTTATGATTAGGATACTTTGTCAAAAAAAATTCAACAAATCTGGCAATAAAGTGAAACAGTCCTGCAATTATTAATAACGTATATTAAAAAGAAGCAAACGAGCAAAAGTGCAGGCTAATGTTAAGTGGTCACTATAAACCAAGAATAAATACAGCCTGTATGAGTGCTTGCGAGGTGTGGAAGGTTATGACGCCATGACATGGCGGAGTACTGGACGAACTGGCTCGATTGTCTTACGGCCGCCAGCTGGATTTACCAGCCGGGAATTTTACAATATACCGGCAACCCACTTTTCTTGGTATAGTGTGATGCCAGGCCTCGATGCTGGTTATACGCTGATACTAGAGTAACCATGGCAGAACTCCGGCCAGCACACTGTCCAGGGCAAGTCCAAAATACTTTACACTCCGTTTAACATTGTTTTGGACACGACCGACGACGACGTAAACATCTTATGGTTCTTTCCTCTTCGGAGTATTTCATAAATTATCTGCTACACTAATAGCAGCGTATTATTTAAATGAAAGATTACATAACGAGTTACGCGAATTTGATTTACATTATTATTGTTCAGTCCGCCCATCGTGTAGGCCCGTGGTATTATTTTAGAACAAAAAGATTTGTTCAAATTCCTCCAGTAAACCAGAAGAAGATAGAAAGTGACAAACAGACAGTCAGCAATTTCAAAAATCATATATATTTATTCATGTTAGAGTTATTACATCGGCCGGCATAGATAATTAAAATCATAATTATTAATACTTAAATAATAAATAATTTCGTAAAAATATTTGTACAGACAAAACATGTTTTAGTATAGAAGATAAAATAATACATAATTAATTGTCTAAGAGTCAAAAACTTAACCCCCGCTTTACTAAAGTTAATGGCTTAAAGTCAAACCTGAGAATAGCTGGCACAAAAAACTTCGCGGGATTTTGTTATTTTTTTTGTCGTTGTAGCCATTTACAATTTACCATTATTGTGCGAGAACAACACGTTTGAAATAGACTCTAGTGGGTATTTTACCCACAAGACGTAATAACTTTTATACAATGAATCAATAATTTGGGTATTGATGATTTTTAAAGAAATAGTAAATGTCTTTGGTACCCCTAAACTCATTTACTGTAAGTTATTAAAATTATTTTTATTACGCTTTTAATATTTTGACCATCAGTTCTACATATTACTATATTCAGTAGTATGCGATTAATATTTGCCAGTAATAAACAATTATTGAAAAAAAAAATTATGAGCTCATAGTTCAAATCAATATTAATATTTTTTTCATTAAATGTAAATTATATTGTCTTTTTATTCGATTACTAAATAATTTGAATTTTACTTATGCTATACCCGACACGCTATTATATTAAGTTAAAGTTAAGTGTATATAAATAGAGTTATCGATTACTAATCATCAAACATATTCTAAATTAAAATTGAATTAAATATCGAATCATATCATTATAGTTATTCTAAGATAATTATTGTCTGAGGCCTTATTCTTTTATAATGTAATGACAATATGTGATTTCCTTAAGGGGTCTATTAGTGGTGTCCACATTGTATATAGTATATATTTGTTATATAATTAATTATAGGTACACTAAAAAGGGATTTCACATGAAATTTCATTTGAAATATTGATAAGACAATATCAAATCAATTATTATCTTTTTTTTCTTCTTCTCTTTAATTATGGCGCTTCTAGCGTGCAATCAATTATTATGACTGACATTCTATTGGACAAAATCATCAACATGTTTATACATTTGTATATAATAAAAGACAAAAACAACATTTGATTTTTCTAAATTAATATTTTTAGGCTTATTCTATTGAGGAGAGGACCAAAATTTACGCGAGTATGTTACCACACGTTATGGAGTGTGGTAAAGAGTACAGCATAAGTGAAGATGATTTGAAAGTATCGAATGATGCTGGAAAATTTGACTCCATCAATCCTTGTTTCATGGGATGTGTTTTTAAGAAAATAGATGTGGTATGTATTAAAATAATATTGTTATTATTTTTTTAGCTTCACGCTTTTACCCCGGGCATGGCAGGGTAGGCAGAGAGAACTGCAAGAACCGTGGAACCTAGTGTTAAGACGCTCCGTTGCTTAGTCAATGCTTTCTCTGTCCCCGTTCTCTGTCCCTGCTTTCCATGTTTTTCGAGGCATTACGTGTTGAGTTATGTTGAGTTACATTACGCGGAACTCAACGCCGCGCTTTGCCTAGTTTTTCAGAGCGAATAAAATGGAAATAGAAAAATCCATCTTCTCCGAGTGGGAATCGAACTCACAAACCGTCGCGTTTACAAGTAGACGCTTACGCCTCTGCGCCACGACCCTCCTCTGTAAAATAATATGATTATTTATATTTTTTCTCTAAATAATATGATAATTTATATTTTTTTAATATGGGTTCGCCTGAGAGTTAGACCATTTTTTTAACAGTTTCACATCTACATATAAAATTCACCTGATATATTTCGAATCATTAATTTACGGGAATTATTTATAGTTAATATGGCCATACAGCCATCTATTTATTTTATAGGCACAGCGTGTAAGAACAAATCTAGGATTAACCCACGGCGTCTCGCTTCCTAACTTTGTAATATTATATGTTAAATGATAGATAATAACCGCCGTTTGTTTTTCCAGATTGAAAAATGAAAATATTATTCACATGTATAACATTTTGTTGTACTTTGCATCCACTTACAGTTAATTTTATGGCAATCATGAAAATTACTCGGCCCTTTCTGCTTTTTTGTTAAAATATATTTAAAAAAATATTTGTGCCAATACCAACAATTATAAATCTAACACACCTTTAACAATTTGACATAGTATTTGATAAGTATGACATTTTTAGCTAAATGACGAAGGCATCTTTATCGCGGATAAAGCAATAGATCTTGCCCAAAGTTTCTTAATTAAAGAAGACGATAAGAAGAAAGCTGCTGCTATTATAAAAGCTTGCGCTACAGGTATTTCTTGAATTGATTTGCTATATAATAATGTGTATATATATATATATATATATATATATATGACGTTCCTACCTACAAGTAATATTTTTTCTTCAAGTACTTGTTTTGCTTTTATATTTAATAAAATTATTTTTATTATATAACTGTTAATATATAACTATTAATGATATTTTATAAATTATAATATCTAAGATACACATTTGTAATTACAGTTAATGACGAAAGTTTGAATGAAGGCGATAAGAGTTGTAAGAGAGCTAAACTTTTGTTCGATTGCTTACTACCGTTCAGAGTGCAGGTAATTAAATAAGAATATATTATTTAATATTAGCATATAGTTATAGTTGTTAATTTTAATACTTAAATAAGTTAATTTTCCTACTAAAATACAAAAGCTACCACAAAAATAGCAACAGAAAGCAGAGAAAATTATCACTAAGGAGAAACATTTATCAAATACACTTAAACGGAATTTACGAAAAATTGTTTTAATAATTATATGACATTTTTAATTTTGTTTCAGTTCTCCAAAGACCTCTGACTGATTTAATTATTGGAAAAGCATCCAGGACATATTAAAATTACAGTTCTTTTTATTGTTTTTCTTTAATATTTTTGTATTTAAAATAAAGCAATTAAAACATATACAGCTTTTTATTTACTTTTCAGATAATATTATAAAGATGAAACATTCAGCCAATTTAAAAAAATAATTCACCAATAAAAGGCTGATATTATAATATAATAATAATGTATTACTAATAAAAATACAAGAATAATAAGTACGGGTTATCTGTAAAAGTAGTGAGGAAATTAGTCATAAAAAACGCTCTATGTCACCAACATTTTGCGCGTGTAGCGTTAGAGAAAGTATGGGTTATAGAACAAAAAAATACTGTATAGTATTTTACTAGGTATCAATATTTTGTTGGTATAATAAATCATCGTGTAGTTCAAACGAACATAGCCGTGGCATGTCGCTATTAGTTAAAGTATCTACATACGTTTTTACAACTGAACAAGATAAAATATTTTTATATAGATATATTATTTATGACTGCAAAATTTTTTTGTTCTTATAAAATATTTTTAAAATAAAAATATTAGTTTCTTATGTTTGCAAAATAAAATACACATTAAATTGAAATTTTATTAATATATAATAATATAATTGCATTTATTAGTCAAACAAGCATTTTTCTTACATTTAATAGTTGTTAGTATTTATAGTTTCACATGTTCATCAGTTTGTTATACCGTCATCCCATTTTTTGTTCTTATATTTCTATTCCAAACTGAAAAAAAAATCACATAAATAGTTAATTTAAGTTACTTTAGTTCATTTAATACAAATTACAATTTAATTCTACCTGTGAAGCATTTTCAATCATACATTTGTATGCCATCATAGACCGCTCACAGCCTTTGTCACCATCACCGACTGATTCTGTATTGACTGTAAGAAACATAAATCGAATTTATAATACGTCAAAAAATAACTTTAGCGTTATAATATTTGATATAGGTGTACATGTGACGTAATAAATCTTTTCACTATAACTTTATAGTTCTCAAGTTCGATTACCTTTCCGGAGGTAATTACAATTCAGTACAAATATGATACAGCAAGTGTATCATATGTATGAGACTTCGTGTATAAACTGTATGTAAAAAATATACTTGCATAATATTATGCGCTTTAAAGGTTTCCAACAGGACGCAGGTTCGAGTCCCGCTACTTAAAAACATTGGGTTTCTAAATATAAAGAATACATAATTAATTTTCTAAGAGTCAAAAACTTAACTCCCGCTTTACTAAAGTTAATGGCTTAAAGTCAAACCTGAGAATAGCTGGCACAAAAAACTTCGCGGGATTTTGTTATTTTTTTTTGTCGTTGTAGCCATTTACAATTTACCATTATTGTGCGAGAACAACAAGTTTGAAATAGACTCTAGTGGGTATTTTACCCACAAGACGTAATCACTTTTATACAATGAATCAATAATTTGGGTATTGATGATTTTTAAAGAAATAGTAAATGTCTTTGGTACCCCTAAACTCATTTACTGTAAGTTATTGACATTATTTTTATTACGCTTTTAATATTTTGACCATCAGTTCTACATATTACTATATTCAGTAGTATGCGATTAATATTTGCCAGTAATAAACAATTATTGAAAAAAAAAAAATTATGAGCTCATAGTTCAAATCAATATTAATATTTTTTTCATTAAATGTAAATTATATTGTCTTTTTATTCGATTACTAAATAATTTGAATTTTACTTATGCTATACCCGACTCGCTATTATTATTAAAGTTAAGTTAAATGTATATAAATAGAGTTATCGATTACTAATCATCAAACATATTCTAAATTAAAATTGAATTAAATATCGAATCATATCATTATAGTTATTCTAAGATAATTATTGTCTGAGGCCTTATTCTTTTATAATGTAATGACAATATGAGATTTCCTTAAGGGGTCTATTAGTGGTGTCCACATTGTATATAGTATATATTTGTTATATAATTAATTATAGGTACACTAAAAAGGGATTTCACATGAAATTTCATTTGAAATATTGATAAGACAATATCAAATCAATTATTATCTTTTTTTTCTTCTTCTCTTTAATTATGGCGCTTCTAGCGTGCAATCAATTATTTTGACTGACATTCTATTGGACAAAATCATCAACATGTTTATACATTTGTATATAATAAAAGACAAAAACAACATTTGATTTTTCTAAATTAATATTTTTAGGCTTATTCTATTGAGGAGAGGACCAAAATTTACGCGAGTATGTTACCACACGTTATGGAGTGTGGTAAAGAGTACAGCATAAGTGAAGATGATTTGAAAGTATCGAATGATGCTGGAAAATTTGACTCCATCAATCCTTGTTTCATGGGATGTGTTTTTAAGAAAATAGATGTGGTATGTATTAAAATAATATTGTTATTATTTTTTTAGCTTCACGCTTTTACCCCGGGCATGGCAGGGTAGGCAGAGAGAACTGCAGGAACCGTGGAACCTAGTGTTAAGACGCTCCGTTGCTTAGTCAATGCTTTCTCTGTCCCCGTTCTCTGTCCCTGCTTTCCATGTTTTTCGAGGCATTACGTGTTGAGTGGCGGAACTCAACGCCGCGCTTTGCCTAGTTTTTCAGAGCGAATAAAATGGAAATAGAAAAATCCATCTTCTCCGAGAGGGAATCGAACTCACAAACCGTCGCGTTTACAAGTAGACGCTTACGCCTCTGCGCCACGACGCTCCTCTGTAAAATAATATGATAATTTATATTTTTTCTCTAAATAATATGATAATTTATATTTTTTTAATATGGGTTCGCCTGAGAGTTAGACCATTTTTTTAACAGTTTCACATCTACATATAAAATTCACCTGATATATTTCGATTCATTAATTTACGGGAATTATTTATAGTTAATATGGCCATACAGCCATCTATTTATTTTATAGGCACAGGGTGTAAGAACAAATCTAGGATTAACCCACGGCGTCTCGCTTCCTAACTTTGTAATATTGTATGTTAAACGATAGATAATAACCGCCGTTTGTTTTTCCAGATTGAAAAATGAAAATATTATTCACATGTATAACATTTTGTTGTACTTTGCGTCCACTTACAGTTAATTTTGTGGCAATCATGAAAATTACTCGGCTCTCTCTGCTTTTTTGTTAAAATATGTTTAAAAAAATATATTTGTGCCAATACCAACAATTATAAATCTAAGACACCTTTAACAATTTGACATAGTATTTGATAAGTATGACATTTTTAGCTAAATGACGAAGGCATCTTTATCGCGGATAAAGCAATAGATCTTGCCCAAAGTTTCTTAATTAAAGAAGACGACAAGAAGAAAGCTGCTGCTATTATAAAAGCTTGCGCTACAGGTATTTGTTGGATTGATATGTATATATATATATATATATATATATATATATATATATATATATATATATATATATATATATATATATATATATATATATATATATATATATATATATATATATATATATATATCCCTTCCCTTCGGACCTCGACAATGAGCAGACGTGCCAAAAACTTAGTGCTACTTTTTTTCAAAGAAATAATTTAATTTTAAAACATAAAATTCGTCGTAATAAAATAGGAGTGCATAAGTTGTGAGGAGTTGCAACTGCAGTCACATACCATCGCACCACGTCACAAGCACGTAAGCAAACAAGTTTATACGTAATCGCGAAGCTCCGCCCCAACCCGGCGTCGCTTACTAGGACTACAGCGACAATAAGCTACGGAAGACACGCCTTCCTCGTCTACGCTACACAGTACGCGACCAATGCTACGACATATTTATGTGCTCCTGGTACTTTCGACCGATTTTATGCAATAAGTACGTTTTTTTGAATAAAATAAGGAGCGCTTAAACAACTAGATTTTTTAATAACATTTGGATGTTCTTTTTCGTTAGAACACCTATCGATAAATAAAGTAAAAGACAGAGGCAACCATATTTTTAATAGCGCCGTCCCAATATTTGAGGGCCAGCTCCTACTCAACACTGCTCTCCTGGTACATCACTTTTACATTTTTACAATGCCCCTCAAAAGTGCGTGCCCTACCTCACCTGTACCCAGTACTTCTGTAGACGATAAATTGGTTGATAAAAATGAGCGCTTAATCCACCATTCTGACTCAGCGCCGGATCTCTCCACGCTTCTATTTAACATAACTGAGCGTAAAAAAAGAAAGCACGATGGAGTAAATCCTAATATTACGTCTCTAATAAGTGAAATGTTCACGTCCTTTTCAAAAGAACAGGAAAAACTTTTTATGAACTAAAGAACACAATAATAAATATAAAAGAGCAAAACGAAGAGCTAAAGAAAAGTGTAGATATGATGTCCTATAAATATGATGAGTTTATGACGCGTATTTCTGAACTTGAATCTGAAAAGAAACAATACAAAAAAACTATCGAAGTACTCGAACAAAAAATAGAATACATGGAGCAAAAATCAAAATGTACTGGTATAGAAATACGAAACATCCCAAAATCTAGTGGCGAAACCAAAGAAAATCTCGCAAATATTGCAAAGAATACTGCAAAAGTGTTAGATCTAAGCCTAACTGACTTGGATATCAAGGACATATACAGAATTAACGCAAAAGACGGGTCAAATCCTATCATAGTCGAATTAACTACGGTCAATATGAAAGAAAAAATGGTTCGTGGTGTCAAAAAATTCAACAAACTTAAATCTAAGGAAGAAAAGTTAAATACATCACATCTACATTATTCTCAACAAAAAAAGCCTATATATATTTCCGAAACTTTAACTAATAAAACGCAGAAACTCTTCTACATGGCTAGAAATGTTTCTAAAAGTCATCACTACACCTTTTGCTGGACGTCTCGTGGTATTGTCTACATTCGCAAAAACGAAAACTCGCCACAAATAAAAATAAAGGATGAATCAGATATTGAAAATCTTATAAAATCAAAATGACTAGTTTTAAGCTTAGTACTGATTTTCTTTGTTATGTTTACTATAATACTATATCTTTTAAGCAATTTTTTACTACACTACACAGTTTCACATTATTACAAAATTCACTTACACACTATTTACATTTATAAAATTCTATTATACACACTATGTGCTCAAAATGCACTTACACAATTCAATATACATATTCCTAGCCCTCCTATTAATATACATAAATGTTTCAAACACACAAATACAGTCATAAGACGGAAAACTACCTCGATAAACAAAGTATATAGCTCCTATAATGATGACTTCAAATAATATATTGTTAGGTAATAACTTAGACAGCTTTTCTGTATCGCAATCGACGATTTGCGAAGTTGAAGACACAGCAAAACATATCTTCTCAGGTATTACAATTATAACTCAAAATATAAGAAGTATTCATTGTAATATGAGTGATTTTGAGATCTTAATTGCCAGGCTTAACATAAATTTAGACGTAATAGTGCTTACAGAGTGTTGGCTTTTAAATAAATTAACAGTTCCATCACTTAGAGGTTACAAATGCTTTTATAATAAAAACAATAATAATCAAAATGAAGGCATTGTGTTATATATTAAAGACCAATTTATGTTAACGGTTGAAGAACCATTATTTCAAGAAGGAAACTGCGTTATTCTAAAATTAAAAGACATAATTATTATTGCCATATATCGATCACCATCCTACAAAAAAATTGATAATTTCTTAATATCATTTAATACTATACTTCAAAATTATTCACACTACAAAAACATTGTTGTCATTGGAGATATAAATATCGACATAAGTAATGAGATTCAAAATGAAAACGCTGAAAAATATTTACACCTAGCCGCTTACCACGGCTTACTACCAACACATAACTATTCAACTCGTGATGCTACTGGAGCATGCATTGATCATGTACTACTTAAAACTAAGAGTCCTTCCATTACGATGGTTCTTAACACATCAATAACTGATCATAAACCGGTAATCTGCTCAATAAAAATGAAAAAACATACTGGAATCACTAAATCTATTGTCACAAAAGTTAACTATGAGAAATTAAACTTAGAAATACAAAACATCGACTTAAAGCCGGTATATACTTCTAATGATCCAAATTCTTCAATGCAATATTTAACTAGCGCAATTAAATCAAGTATACACAATAATACCCAAACAATTATACTTTCGACCAGAAAAAAAATGATAAAACCATGGATGACTCCTGGACTGCTTAGATGCATACGTCATAGAGATAAATTACATAATAAAGCCAGGCGCTCTCCTAGTAATGAAATGATTAACTTAATATACAAACGATACAGAAATTTTTGTAACAATATATTGAAGAAAGTTAAACGAAATTATGATAAAGAACAGGTAGAAATGGCTAAAAATGATAATAAAAAACTATGGAATGTACTTAAAAATATAATAATATACACATACACAAGTTGAAAGCAATAAAGAGTTATTAAATATATTAAACACCCCGCAATCATCGGTTAATCACATAAATAATTATTTTGTAAATGTAGGTAAGAATTTAGCACAAACTTTTGATGACTTTGATGATGTAGCTACTGATGATAGTGACCAAAATACTATATGCAATCAAAAATCACTAGTCCTAATGAATACGAATGAAAAAGAAATAAAAAATATTATTAGTAATATGAAAACTGAATGCTCTGTTGGATGGGATGGAATTTCAAATAAAACTATAAAACAAACATATAATATACTGGCTCCACCATTAACGTATATTTTTAATAGATGTTTAGACACGGGCATTTTTCCAAAAGTTTTAAAAAAGTCTGAAGTTCGTCCAATTTTTAAGAGTGGTGATAAAACAATTATTAGTAATTATAGACCGATCTCTATACTCCCGTCACTATCAAAAATTTTCGAAAAATTATTAAACATAAGATTAGTAGAATATTTAGAAAAAAATAATCTGATCAATTACAACCAATTCGGCTTCAGAAGAGGCAAATCTACTGATGACGCGGTCCACGCCTTAACAAATTTTATCTCCACCAAATTAGATAAAGGGAAAAAAGTTATATGCATATTCTTAGACCTAGCGAAAGCATTTGATACTGTGTCAATCACAATTTTAATAAAAAAATTAGAGAGCATTGGTGTAAGAGGTAAACAACTTAAGCTATTCGAAGACTATCTTTCGGAAAGATATCAATGCGTTAAAATTGATACCTATTATAGCAATGATCAATTACTGACGCATGGCGTACCGCAAGGCAGTGTTTTAGGCCCGACTCTTTTTCTTGTTTATATAGATCTACTTACACGGCTAGAATTAGATCAAGGTCAGATAATATCATATGCTGATGACACTGTACTTATGTTTGCTGCGGACACATGGCCTGAAGTATTTGACATTGCTCAGAGGGGTTTTAATCGAGTTGCTATTTGGTTAAAAAAAAATATTCTTACATTAAACACTAGCAAAACTAAATATATAACTTTTTCAATAAGAAAATGTACTAACTTGCCGGATAACCTTCATTTAATTTCCCATGTATGCACACAAACAAAATTTACTAATTGTTCTTGCCCAAATTTAGAGCGGGTTGATCATATAAAATATTTAGGAGTGACCCTAGATTGCAACTTAAACTTTAAAAAACACATAAATATACTAAGCGGAAGATTAAATAAAATGATCTACATATTTAAAAACCTTAGACATGTTGTAGAAGAAGAACTATTAAAAAGAATATATCTGGCTTTATGCCAGTCTCTTATCACATACTGCATTTCTACATGGGGGGGTGCATCAAAAACCACAATTAAAAAAATTGAAGTAGCCCAACGAACAATATTAAAAGTAATGAAGTTTAAACCCTATTTTTATCCAACAAGGTTATTGTATCGAGAAACACATGTACTCACTGTGAGGCAGCTATTTGTGTTAAGCGTATTGCTTAAGCAGCATAGTGAACTAAACTATGACCCTACGTTACTGAGTAAGAGACGGAAACATATCGTGGTTAACTTACCAGAAGGTCTTAATACCGCATTTATACAAAAATTCTATAGTTTTCTTGGACCTTATTTATATAATAAAATTAACAAAGCTATAAATATATACAGTATGAATAAGGTAAACTGCAAGCAAAGCATAACTACTTACCTCCAAAATTTATCGTATGAAGACACGGAAAACCTAATTGACATCCTACATTAAAATTAACTTTCTATCGAAAATACATTTGATTTAAGTTATTTCAATATAATATGTATATAGAGGGCATTCTATCTCATAAACAAAATACTATAATGAACACACAAAAACGCACATACACACACACACACACACACACACACACACACACACACACACACACACATCTACATAAGTACCCAGTCATTACAATAGATATAATAGGAAAGGCACATAATATTTTTCTATTAAAATAAAAACAATTGCAATTGTATAAAGTTAGTATAAATATTATAATTAAGTTTCTGGCTAGCCCAATTTTCATGTATAGCTTTTTCCGATGGGAGTCGGCGCTGTTCGCTGAGACACAGGTTCACCTAGTTCAGCAACAGATGATTCCGCTTTGTTACGTGGTGCATACTTTAAGGAACTTATTGTTAACTGAAATACATTGTTATTGCTTTTTGGAGACAATAAATTATTATTATTAAAAAAAAAAAAAAAATATATATATATATATATATATATATATATATATATATATATATATATATATATATATATATATATATATATATATATATATATATATATATATATATATATATATATATATATATATATATATATATATATATATATATATATATATATATATATATATATATATATATATATATATATATATATATAATATATATATATATATATATATATATATATATATATATATATATATATATATATATATATATATATATATATATATATATATATATATATATATATATATATATATATATATATATATATATATAATATATATATATATATATATATATATATATATATATATATATATATATATATATATATATATATATATATATATATATATATGACGTTTCTACCTACAAGTATTTCTTTAAATACTTGTTTGCTTTTATATTTTATTTTTGTTTTCCATAACGGAAATACATAAATGAATAATAATAAAATTATTTTTATTATAAAAATTTATAGTTATTAATGATCTTTTATAAATTATATAATCTAAGATACACATTTGTAATTACAGTTAATGACGAAAGTGTGAGTGAAGGCGATAAGAGTTGTAAGAGAGCTAAACTTTTGTTCGATTGCTTACTACCGTTCAGAGTGCAGGTAATTATTAAATAATAATATATTATTTTATATTAGCATATAGTTATAGTTGTTAATTTTAATACTTAAATAAGTTAATTTTCCTACTAAAATACAAAAGCTACCACAAAAATAGCAACAGAAAGCAGAGAAAATTATCACTAAGGAGAAACATTTATCAAATACACTTAAACGGAATTTACGAAAAATTGTTTTAATAATTATATGACATTTTTAATTTTGTTTCAGTTCTCCAAAGACCTCTGACTGATTTAATTATTGGAAAAGCATCCAGGACATATTAAAATTACAGTTCTTTTTATTGTTTTTCTTTAATATTTTTGTATTTAAAATAAAGCAATTAAAACATATACAGCTTTTTATTTACTTTTCAGATAATATTATAAAGATGAAACATTCAGCCAATTTAAAAAAAATAATTCACCAATAAAAGGCTGATATTATAATATAATAATAATGTATTACTAATAAAAATACAAGAATAATAACTACGGGTTATCCGTAAAAGTAGTGAGGAAATTAGTCATAAAAAACGCTCTATGTCACCAACATTTTGCGCGTGTAGCGTTAGAGAAAGTATGGGTTATAGAACAAAAAAATATTGTATAGTATTTTAATATAATAAATCATCGTGTAGTTCAAACGAACATAGCGGTGGCATGTCGCTATTAGTTAAAGTATCTACATACGTTTTTACAACTGAACAAGATAAAATATTTTTATATAGATATATTATTTATGACTGCAAAATTTTTTGGTTCTTTAAAAAATATTTTTAAAATAAAAATATTAGTTTCTTATGTTTGCAAAATAAAATACACATTAAATTGAAATTTTATTAATATATAAAATATAATTGCATTTATTAGTCAAACAAGCATTTTTCTTACATTTAATAGTTGTTAGTATTTATAGTTTCACATGTTCATCAGTTTGTTATACCGTCATCCCATTTTTTGTTCTTATATTTCTATTCCAAACTGAAAAAAAAATAACATAAATAGTTAATTTAAGTTACTTTAGCTCATTTAATACAAATTACGATTTTATTCTACCTGTGAAGCATTTTCAATCATACATTTGTATGCCATCATAGACCGCTCGCAGCCTTTGTCACCATCACCGACTGATTCTGTATTGACTGTAAGAAACATAAATGAAATTCATCAAATTAATAATACGTCAAAAAAATAACTTTAGCGTTATAATATTTGATATAGGTGTACATGTGACGTAATAAATCTTTTCACTATAACTTTATAGTTCTCAAGTTCGATTACCTTTCCGGAGGTAATTACAATTCAGTACAAATATGATACAGCAAGTGTATCATATGTATGAGACTGCGTGTATAAACTGTATGTAAAAAAATATACTTGCACAATATTATACGCTTTAAAGGTTTCCAACAGGACGCAGGTTCGAGTCCCGCTACTTAAAAACATTGGGTTTCTAAATATAAAATAAAAAAAAATATTTGTTTTCTCATTTCTTTCTGTGAAAAGGTTAAAAGACATAGACAGGACGAAGACATTTTGTTCTCCATTTTCCATACTTTTGTGTTAAAAGCGCATTTCATTTCATTTTTTGTACTAATTCTAATATACTGACTCTATAGATGGCAATATAATTTATCTTGTATTTATTGTAAAAAAGTAGTATTTATACTAAATAAACTAACTATGAGAGCACGAATGTAGATAATCTTCAATGAGTTTTAACTCGTCTTCATCGTTAAACACTTTCCTAGCTAACTCCAGTGCTGTTTCTTTTTGAAGCATACCTGCATTATCCATCTGGAATAATAAAAATAATGTAATGGAATGATGAATTAAATGTATTAGCTAAAAATACAAACATATTTTGATTTTAATAAGATAACAAATTGTTATTTGAAATAATATTGTTGTAAAGATAAAAAAATAGAAATAAATAAAAAACAACATATTTAGAAAGTTTATTGTTTTCGGCACTTATACTCGTATTTCGAAACACTAACTGCAAATTTGAAGTTTTTTAAAATAATAAAATTGAATGAAATTTAAAATAGCCATTTTAACGCTATATAAGAAATTATAATACAAAAATATTCATTGTAAATACTTACGATACCAAGTTGTCTGAACATACAAGCTAAAAAGCAGGGAACATTTTCTCCGCTTGGAATTGTTTTTGCTCTCAAATTTTTAATGTCGTCAACACTGATATGATGTTCTTTAAGACATTCTTTTCCCACCATTTCAAAATGATTGTGGATCATAGCTTTTTGCTCATCAGTAATGGCCTAAGAAATGAACATATTATAAAATGTTGCATATAAATAAATATATGATAAATATGTATATTTGCTAAGTTAACATTTAATTTTAGTTAAAATTCAATTCAAAACATGCGTTTCTTAGAATATGTCAATAAAAACATATATTTTTCTCGCATTTTATTATTTATCATAATAAAATGTATATATATGAAGTATTGAATTGACTAAAAATCGTTCAACGTAGGAAGAAGAGAAGTAATTAGTAGCCGCTTGTAATATTAACAACTTACTGAAACTCCACTGAAAAGTGAATTAAAGAAAAATATGCAACCGAAGACAACTGACAACATTTTAGAAACGATAATTTGACAATTACACAAAATATACTGAACTTAACGAACAAGCCAAAACAGCTATATATATGTTTGTTTATTGCAAACTGTGAATTAAGGTAATCATATGGTAACTTTATTATTAGGTGGGGACGATTTTGGGAAATGATGACTGGTAATTTTTTAAATTAATAAAGGTCTAAATGTAGTAACCAGTAATGGGTGACTATGCAATTCTATTTTGGCCCGATTTCGGTTTCATTTCGAGATAACGGTAAAATTATAAAATAGCCAGTAAATCTTTTACACCTGATCTGTCTTTTAACGAGTACTAAAGTGCTGGTACTAAAACTACGAAGTGCTAGTCACTATTAAACAAAAATATGTATGGAAAAAGTATATCTAAAAACATCAGGATCCTATGTAAACGAAAATGGATTAAGTAATACATAATAATTTTTCTACAGCTAATAATATGGAATGCCCTCATTGCATTCTGATTATAATAATTTGTCTTATTCAACAGGCAGCGTGTTGTAAATGGAACATGTTTTTCCATTATAAAGCTTTGATGAACTAAAACTAGTTTATACCATTTTAAAACTTATTTATTTTATACTGATACTATTTTTCAATGCTCTGTACCAATTTTATTATATTTATAATGCTTTTGACAATAATGTGAATGTGATGACATGCTGTTAATTGGGCGTATATAAAAAAAAACGTGCAAAACGTTTTACACATTTTCACATCAGACTCGTGAAATCAACGAAGTAGTAAAAAGTTTATGCAATGTTAAGAATTTTAGTGAAATCTTTTTTATATTGTACTTTATTTTTTTATGTCCAAGTTTTCGTAAGTAATACTTCGTATTAATTTGTTTTATTTTTCATTAAGCATATTTGTAATTACTGCTGTATGCTTTCATCTATTTTGAATCTTGTGATTTAAAGTTTTTTTACTGTAGTATATATCCATAATCCTTATATTTTTACTAAAATTTAATGGTTAGTTGATCTTTTAATTTGGATTATCTTGTTCAAATGTCTAACTTAATTTTCGGACGTTGTCTAATTCATCGGTATATGAGAAGAAACTACTTAGCATTCCATGGTTTCACCGTGTGGGTGAAGAACCCATTGTGTTGTAGGAAGAGGCGTGGATAGTTCCCTAGTTTTGTCAGATACTTCAAATTTAATTATGGAACTATCTTTTATATACTGACTATAAATGTATACCTAAAGTAGCTATTATGTCATACGTTTCTATGAGAATATAAAATTTTATATTTTTCAAAGCGTTAAATTTAAATTATAACTTTAAATTAATTTATAACTTTTTTTTCGTCATTTTCCGACGATTAAAAAATACATATGGATTCAAATCTTAAAAGGAGCCTTCACAGTACTTAGTGCTTAGACAAGTTATATAAATACCATGTCAGATTAAAAAAAATATTTTAATAGTGAGAGTAGAGAATTTTGTTCTGTTCTGTTCTACGGTAATGGCGCTCCGAGAAGAGAATTTTGTTTTTTATTATTTTTAAATCAATTTTTTTGTTAATTTCTTTAATAGGCAGAGGATCTTGAAAAATTAAAAGAAAAATATGCTGAAATAATTATGACCTGTGCCAAAGATAATCCAATATCACCGGAAGATGTGGAGCAGCTAAAGAATAGCAAAATGCCAGAAAGTGCTAAATGCCTTTTTGCGTGTGCTTACAAGACTTCAGGAATGGTAATATAAATATCATTAAATTAGTGAACTTGCTTACGTTAATTTTTTTGCTTTACTAATAAATGCTTTAATATTTTTCGCTTCACTTAATTTTACTTGAAATCTATTATATGTCGAATGTGAATTGCATTTAACAATTTATTTTATATAGGTATTATACCTTTCTTTTTTATAAATACATATTTATATGAATTATTATCTTTTATCTATTTTTTAGCTTCACGCTTTGTCCCGCATATTGCAGGGTAGGCAGAGGGAACTCCGGGAACCATATGAATCTAGAGTTAAGACACTCCGTTGCTTAGTCCCTGCTTTCTTCGTCCCGTTCAGTTATTATCTGTGATATGTTAAAAATATCAATTTCCAATAAACCATTTACCATTTAAGAGTACCATACTCGTCGTACAGAAAGATCTATATGGTTCACCATACATATCAAAATTTTAGTAGGTACTTTAGGGAAAATTATTTTACATTACAATATAGCCGAAATTATACAAACTAGCAGACCACTATTAAGTTTTATGGTGGTCACAAGGTCACTTTATACATAAATGTCAGCAATTACTCGCTTCGCCTGTTCCCGTAACAATGACACTTAGAGTGCGAATCTCATTTATTTACCGGAAACGCGTTTTTGGGTTCAGTAATAAAATATTAAAACATATTTAATATAAACGATTGATTTTTAAATATATGTACGTTTTATGTCTTCACGTTTTATCACCAGGTAGGCAGATGGAACTGTAGGAACCATAGAAACTTAGTGTTAAGACACTCCGTCGCTTAGACCCTGCTTTCTCCATCCCTGCTTTCCGTCTTTTTTGAGGCATTGCGTGTTGAGCAAAGCAAATGCAAATGATAGAACTCTTCACTGCGCTTTGCCTAATTTCCAGACGAAAATAAAAGAAAATGGAAATAGAAAAATCCATCACTCTCGAGTGGGAATCGAACCCACAAACCGTCACGTTTACAGCTAGACGCTTCGCCTCTGAGCCACAATGGTCGCTCAACGTATACGTAAGTAATATTACACTGTATTTACAGATGGATGATCAAGGAAAGCTCTCAGTGGAAGGAGTAAATAAATTAGCACATACATTTTTAGCTGATGATCCTGAACGATTAAGGAAAGCTGAACAGTTTACGGATGCTTGCAAAAGTGGTAAAAATAACATGATTACTTTAAGAGATAAATTTTTATATTTATTAACATTCATTCCGCTGTAGGGTAGTGTAGCCTTTCTCTAGTTTAAAGGGCAATTAGTATAGACAGTTGTAAGTATAAGTAATTTTATTTTTCATAATATCTTTTTTCGTTTACAGTAAATGAAGAAGAAGTGTCAGACGGTGCTAAAGGCTGCGATAGAGCTGCTTTAATATTTAAGTGTAGTATTGAAAAGGCACCCCAGGTCTGTAAACGATACTTACAAGTAATCTTTGTATATTACCTATTTTTTAAATATGACAATGACTTTTTTTGCAGTTCGATTTCATCATGTAATCGAGGTCGGCCATACGAAACAGTCAAGATGACTGAAATAAGAAGATTATAAGCAGATAATATATTATTAAGATAATTTTAACATATTAACTCTCTTAACCTACACGAAGCCTTGTTATTTTTATTGTACAAGATAATTTTGTCATTTTATATGATTTTTTTACTAAAACAATATTTTGTAAAAAAATTTTAATAAAACCTTATTTGCATTATACTAAAGACTATTAATGTTATAAAATAATAATATGTAAATAAAAAGCTCTATCCTACATAGGATAGAGATTTTACATATATGTTTTGTTTAAGGATTTTTATAAAAATAACAAATAACATAATAGTTTTATCAAGCTTGAGGTATTGAAAGCTAAAAGTAAATTAGAAAAAGGGTTTTAAAATGTTTCCAATAACGTACGAGTTTATCTTTAAACCTGTCAGATTATGGATTTTATTAACACTGCGTTATTTCATGCCTCTAAAAATATCAACAGTTTCAATATCTTAAAACCAATTTTCTTGTAAATCTATCCCCATAACGAAAATAATTATAACACGCAAAAAGAACATTACATAAAACAAACGTATAATAAATTTCAAGCAAAACTTTATTGACTCTTTAGTAGAAATAAAGAATTTATTTTTAATGATATTTTTTTATAATTTCTTAACACTAGGTTCAAATGGTTCCTGCAGTTCCCTCTGCCTACCCTGCAATATGCGGGCTAAAGCGTGAAGCTAAAAAAATACATAGTATATATTCCAATTAAGTAAATAATTTTTGCCCCAATCTCCTCTATAGAATTAAATAACAATAGTCTATTTTTTAAATGGAAGACGATTATTGACTGAACGTGATTATAACAAATTTTCTACTATAAAAATTAACATAATTTATTTTAAGCAAAATAGTATAAATATGTAACAGTTACTATTTTTTCGGTATTATTTGTGACAGTTGAAAGTACTAGGTACCAGTAGCTTTCATAGAAACCGCAAGATGAAAACTTTAAAACTGTTAGCTTTCTTTTTTATATTTTTCGGGGATTCTCATGTAAGTTCTTTTTAATTAATATATTTACACCTTTCAATATTTTTAGTTTTATTTCAAAAGATTTATGAGTCTTATTAATAAAATTTGACTAAAATTAATATTATTAAATATAAATTAAGGGAATGACTGATGATGAGATCAGGGCAGAATTTATGAGGGTTACAATGGTCTGTTCCAAAGATTTCAAAGTTGACATGACGGAACTAATGAGTTTGCAACAATTAAACCTCCCAACAAAAAAAGATGTCAAATGCTTACTTGCATGCGCTTATAGGAAAACTGGCAGTGTAAGTCTCAATTAGTTTTTTTATTATATTAATTAAATAAGAAAAAAACTTTTAAACACTTCTCTGTGTCTGTGTTCTTTTAAAATATTAAATTTTAAATTTAGTGTTAGAACGCTACTTGCAATCCAATAAAAACAATAATAGATACTGTAGTGTTAAGTGACAGAATCCAATGTCCCGTCTACTTGTTCAAGTGGACAGGACAAAAGAAATTAATATATAAATGTTCCTCAGAGTATGGTTCAAACTTAGGCAAAAATTCACTTAACAATTTTCAAATATTATATTACGTCAAAAAAATGTTCCTCGTAATTTTTATCAATATTTATATTTCAGATGAATAAGGAGGGTTTGTACGATGTTGAAGCAGGTTATAAAATTGCTGAAATGACTAAAAATGGGGATCCCAAAAGATTAGAAAATGCGAGAAAATTAGTAGATATATGTGCTAAAGGTAATTAATTATACATTTATATTTTTATATTCCTTTATGACCATCCATCAATAAAGTATGTGAAATACAACTATATCAAATATAACTTCATACTATTATTAATTTACTATAATACTGTAAACGAAAATATCTTGTACCTTGGTAAGTGCCAAGTTTCTGTTTCATATGCCTAATAATTGTATCCCCCAAATTCTGCAATTTATCATCACATCTTCCTAGATAAAAAATATTATTGAATTCATAGATTACAATTTATATTGTCTTCCAATTTGGTAACATATAAATATGATATATTTATTGACATTTATATCGTAAGTGCAAGAATGTTGCTATTAACACTATTTAAAATGTTGTTATAGTATGAAAAACATCAAAATCATTTAATTAAATTCATACAATTAATTTAGTGTCATTACACAAATGATGTATAATTCAAAGAAATACATGTTACAAAATTTTTACTTACATTTTAGTTAATGATGAGAAAGTATCTGATGGAGAAGAGGGATGTGATAGAGCTGGACTTATATTCAAATGCCTTGTGGAAAATGCGCCTAAGGTAAAAAAATATTTTATTACTATAGAACAGTATTTGCTTTACCTTCTGCACTTTTATATTGACAAATTTATTTTTTATTTCAGCTTGGATTTAAAATAAAATAAGAGGCATGATTAAAACGTGTGCTATTCAAAATTATTTCAGTATGATCTGTTATTATAAGAATTTATTTAAGCAGTGATAATGGTATTAAATAAAGGCAATAAAAATGTTAACATATCTTTTATTTATTCGTCATACTAATGGATTTGTAGGGTTTTTATAACAAAAATATATTTCAAATTTATAACCAGTAATATTTTTTTTCATTATTAGATTTTCTCTATCCAATAAATAATCTCTCTCGATATTAGCTTGGAAGCTGTATGTTACTTACTTACTTATATTAGCTGTATGTATCTTTAAAATTAATATTTATGATAAAAAAAATCAATTTTTAATTAGTTTTTAATTGAATATACTAACATAAGTTGGTATTAAAAATAAATAACATTATATATGGTTAAAAATATATTTCACATGAAATTTATACCGACATCTATACAATTTAGCTTGAAACGTTCTTCTCTGATTGAACCTTACCTTAGTAAGCCGTTGTTGTTACTGCTCGTATTAGTTCGTGAAATTATCACAGATGGCAATGACAACGAATTTAAAAAAATATATATATTAAAAAAAATACATTTAAGGGATAAAAATATAATTATATGTTTAATATTATGATTATATTTGTTTAATATATACTATAAAATAACATAATATTATATTTTTTTTACATCCTACGAGTACTTTTATACTTTTTAAAAATATAAAATCACAATTTTTTATTTAAAATGTATATATGTACGATATATATATTTATATTTAATAGAGCACACATTGATCAAGGCCGTTGTACACCCCGCGGGCTGCGCGAGCGCATACACGAACGCACACACCGATACGTCGGGCAACCAACTTCATTCAAAGTTGAAAGTAGTATCTCTTGATCCGCCGACTCGTGTATAATTCTAACTTCGTTTCGTTCGATCCATTGATGACGTTTCGTGCAAACAATTGATTTTACAGTTTTGTTTTGTCAATATCTCGTGCTTAGTGTTTGTAGACGAGTTGCGAGTAGTGCCATACGTGACGGTTGTTGAACTTGAAATGTTCAACAGTGTTCAACAGTGTGTGTTCAAGTGTGCATCGTTGTTCATATTTTTGTGATTGTGTTTGTTTATTGGGATATACACGTCTTGATCTTGAACTTGTTGTAGGTAACTAAGTTACATTTTTAAAAATGTTGCTTATATTTTTGTTTTTCTTTTTTTATAAACGTTGTACTATACATATTATATTCATAAATAGTTTTTACAATTTATTGATAAAATACGTAATAAGTGGTATTGCTACGTAAAAAATAGTCACTTAGAAAATTTTAAGAAGAATTCAAATTTTGTATTGTTTATTAATATACATACATATATTATTGGTAACTATATCTATTTAAAACGAGCCCAATGACACTTAAGTCAATATTTATTACGATAAATACAAAAATATATCTATTACACTATCCGAATATTGTTAAACTATATTGCTTAATTAAACATGCTTTACATTTATCGGTACTGGTATATATTTATCATCCGCTTCCATGCTTACTGGAGCATATACATTGAATTCTTCAATAGGGGATTGAGTCGTGGGACTCGTCTTAAACAATCGCTGTTTAGATTCAAATATCTTGTTACTCAACACCTTTCTTTGCCTTATTTTTCTTTGCATATCTATATTATTATTCCTATTGTTAGTTGGGTTAGCTCGATGGTTTTCTTCAGATTCAATGTTCCATTTTGTATAAAATACGTCTAAATCTGGACCAGTGACTTCTTCGGTGTCTCTTCTTTTTCTTTTGCCAGAAGCTACTCCTAGTTGTAAAAGAATAGGGTTATGAACCAATGCAGCAGCAGCTCCAAGAAGTGCGATTCCTGCGATTGGCCATAAAATAGCTTTCGCTGCTAATCCCTGAAAGACAGTTTTATTGTTCAGATACATAAAAAAATAGGTAAAAAGAATAGCAGAACGAAATAAGGAAACCTTTTTAACTGAAATACTTAGGTACTCTAATGCTATAAACACCAAATTCGGTGATATAATCGACGCTCATTTTAAATATACTATAACTTATACAATTTAAAGTATACAATAATAAATATTTATAGCGAATTAAATCAAATCTGCTATTTCCTTAGATGTGGGTTACATATTATGTTTATTAATGCTAAGATATTAGCTTGGTAAATTAGTAGGTTGAATTGAGTGGGCGAACTTAATTCATTCCTTCCATTAATATTGATAGGTGTTTCTATCGTTCGAATGCAGGCACACAGGTATTTGTGTATTTAATAATTTAAAGCGCGTAATTCAGAGTATCAAGTTGTGATAACTTTAATAATTTATAACTAATATGTAGTGTAGTACTAATAGTAGTGAGAACCGCCGTGGCGCAGGGGTGCAACGTCTGCCTGTAACGCGACGGTTACTGGGTTCGATCCCCAGTCGGAGAAGATGGATTTTTCTATTTCCATTTTCTTCGCTTTGGCAAACTAGGCAAAGCGCGGCGTTGAGTTCCGCCACTCAAAACGCAATGCCTCGAAAAAACGGCGGAAAGCTGGGACGGAGAAAGCAGGGACTAAGCAACGGAGTGTCTTAACACTAGGTTTCCACAGTCCCTTCAGTTCCCTCTGCCTACCCTGCCTTGTGCGGGACAAAGCGTGAAGCTAAAAAAAAAAAAAAAAACTAATATGTAGTATTTTATTGAAGGCAGTAAATACATTATCCCAATAGGTATGTATTCTGAAACCATCCTATTAACTCATATACGTGCTCTGTACCAATACAGAATATTAGTTACATCTATAATCTTTGATATGTCAAATTGTAACACTTTCATTTCTTTCTTCGTTTTTTTTAGTTTCACGCTTTATCCCGTTCACAACAGGGTTGTAAGAGGGAAACGCAGGAACCGTGGGAACCTTGTGTTAAAACACAATGTTTGCCGTTTTTGTTGAGTGGCAAATCGACTGTTTGTACCATCGCGTTTTTATTTTTCAACATTACCCACAGAGAAAGCCTTATATCCTTATAATTTATACGAACATAACATTAAATTATAGTTTATCAAAATTTTACATGGTTATAATGTTTGTAGGGATGACCCGCGTAGTGATGATTATCATGTTCATAGTGATGTCCGTAGTGGTCTAGATCATGCACATGGTGATCGATATTCGGTACGTGATAATCGTACTCGTAACCGACATGCGGATATTCCTCATAGTCATGCGGGGAGTAGCCTGAGAATGAAGATTTTTTAAAGTTAATGAAAGCGACAATAAAATATTCATAAAATATTTAAATAACAACTTGTCAAAGAAAGTTTTGGCATAAAATTATGTTTTTATTTTATCTGTATGTAAATAATAACTTGTTTTAATGTTTCATGACGCAAGCAGATATTGATTACTAAGTATTATGCATAATACATTATACAACATTTTTTTCTGACTGACAACTGAATATTTTTAATGTGCTTAAAGCGTGAAAAATGCGTGAATATTGATAGATATATATTATACTGTTGAAAAGTGTAAATTTCAGTTGGAGGGTGGGTAGTGGGTACTTAATATTAAGGTTATTTGATTATTTATTTTACCTAAATGCTCTTTATGTACGAGTCCTCGGCTGTAACTTGAACCAGATTGTTTGCTATCAGAGGTATCCTGTAAAAAAATAGTTAAAACTTTAAACATTTTTAGTAAATATTTTGTGAGATGTCAATTTCAAAAATTAATATTTTTTTTACATTGAAGCTTGCGTTATTTTAATCAAAGTCAATTAAGTAAAAAATCCTGCAGTCTGTGAATTTGGCTGTATAGTACGTTTTACTATAATTAAATCCAATTACACCGTCCTCAGGCACACTTCGATAGATACGTCTGGTCGCTGCCCTCTTTTCACATAGCACTTAATGTTTCTTTTCCCGATTGAAACTCTTCAATTGAATTAAAGAACGATTCATAAATAGATGCTTTTATTTAATTTCCAACGTACACGTCGTTTGTTAGCTTTAACCAATATGTTTAGCTTTATTCGAATATTTCTAATACTTTTTTGTGAATAATATATTGTAGTTTTGCAAGAAAATAATTTAAAATATCACTAAGCAAAGTCGGGGAAATTAATTATTTACATTTTTTCGCTCAAGTAATGAGACAGGGTACGGCCTCGAGTTTCATCACTTTAGTGTCTTGAACAAAGTGTCTCAACAGGTTCCGCCTACCCTGCCTTATGCTGTATGCAGTATGATGATGCTACATTACATGTTAGTCGGCACTTGTCGCCTTAACGTCAACAAATCTATAATGTCCCTTATCAAGTAAAAATGAATGTAACGCAATAAGTTAATTTCCTTTTTCAATTTTTATTGAAAAAAAATAACAAATTTAAAATTCACTTCAAAAAATTGTCAGATGAATCATTTTTTTCCCGCTTTGTTACTCAAAGATACCAAGAACTGATCTCGAATCTGACTAATAGAAAGGTGCTTCTACATATCAGTACGCTTGCCTACGTTACATGATACAACTTGTTAAAAAAATCTTGTATCGATTGATACTCAGTGCGTAACTACGGTGAGAAACTTGAGAAAATAATTGGTTGAAAATTATAATCGATTGTGAATAAAAATTGAGTTAATTAATTTTTTTTTTTTTGTAAAAAACTATCCAATACTAAATTAATAAAAAGTACGTCAAGTTTCAATTTCAAAAAATAAAAACTCAAAATAGTTTTATTTTTTGCAATATAATGCATAAAAATGCACAATATCGTAATTAAAAAAGAATTTCAATCTACATTGGATAAACTATTTTTCATTGTTCACAATTATCTCATGTGGAAAGAAATGTGTGAATAGGCTTCTTAAGACAGGTTAAATGTATGCCGTCACGGGAAAAGATTTCCAACTATGCAGTCCCAGTTTTGACGGCAAATTGGCTAAGTGTTGTTACAACAGTACCTACTATTGTAATATTATTTGATTAATTATGCTGGTACTGTTTATCATGTAAAAGTGTTGCCTGAATAAAATAATGTAAATTATATCGGTGATACTGAGTCACGTTTCCGCTATGACAAGTTATCAGGAATGTGGGCCATACTAGTACATTCTCACTAACTTGATCCTGTTTTTATAGGTACATGAATACCTATTATTACCTACCTAAAATAATCTTAATATTACTTTAGGTAACCGTTAGACATTAAATATTGTGACCAAAACATTACATTTACGTATTTAAATTACGAATTAAAATTTTTAAATATATTTTACCAAGAATTCGATAAAAATATTAATCGATATCCGCCATTTTATTTCATGCGCCCACTGATAATTTCCGTTCCACATTAGGTACTTGTATGTATTTTTTTATTATGTGATAAAAGGATATTACGTAGTGTAAAATTATGGTATAAGTTAATTTTATTACCTATATCTAAAGGTTAATTATTTATTAATGTACGTATATTTTCGATTTTGAGGTTGTATATTTATATATAATTTTATGATTTTTTAAATACTTTGTTCTATACCTTCCGCATTATAAGATTATTTATAATTTTATAATATTTTTTTATAAAGTATAATATTACTTAAAGATCTTTAATATTTTTAAAAATTAAATTTACATTACCACGATTGTACTGTAATTCTAGCATACCTTGAAAGAAATAGGCCGGAATGGAGACGTATCAACATATCGCTTTACTTCTTCTTTTTGTAACGTTTTAACGTGAGTAGCGTTCTGAAACAAAATAATACATTAAAGTGAATAAAAGAATATATGAAATTCAAAACGTTATTCAATATTCAATAATAGGTACTTACATTATCATCCTTTGAAGAAAATTCCCTTATGTGTTCGTCGAAATTGGAATTTGTAATGGGATTACATTCTCCGAGGTTTTGTCTTAGTATACATATTGCAAAGACGACGTCATACACTAATATTGAAGAACGTATACGCATTTTATAACAATTCTATAAAATATCAGCACTCGAACACAAAGAATATTGTACCAAGCTCATGTTACATTAAAAGAGCTACGGCTGAAAACGTACACTTTATAAAATTTGTGTTAGAAGAGGGGGTGGTTTTGATGACAATTTGACAGGCGGTGAAACAATGGAGTCCGAGATATGGTTACACCCTGCTGCGTACGTTGCGAAGTAGTTTCATTGTTTCTAATCATAATGATGGTCACGTTATTGCAGATTGTTACATGGTGTATGCCCATGGGTATAAATAAAATTGACTTAATGTGCAATAAAGTGAATTGGTAAATACATTAAGAAAATAGAGAAAATTGTAGTAGTATGTCGATCTACCAGGAATAGAACGCATCAAGCAAAACGAAAGAAAAGAAAGTCAACATTTCCGTACTGCAATACGAGTTCTGTGTGTGTAAATTAACATTAATAGTACCATCGTAGGTTTTGTGCCTATATTCTTAAAGCTGAGTTTTCTATGCAGTACTGATTGCATAAGAAAAAAGTGGCATTAAATGCCTGGTCTACTTAAAATGTTGCGTTTTGTTATATTGAAAGGTATAAATCACAATAATGAAAATTCTCGTATATTTATTTTTACTTGTACTTGACATCTACAAATGAGTGCAACTGAAAACCTTACATTATATTACAAGTTGGTTGTGTTATATTGGCTACAGGTATTGTTGGCTGTGCTGAAGAAATTAAAATAACTTAACAACAATAGAGTCTCAATAAAGTTTTATCTTTATTACAACTTACGTTATATCTATATACTATTTAAATATCTAATTTATGTAGGTAGCAGATTTTTTCATTAAAATATATGAAAACCTACCCACTACCCCAAACGTACACAATTCTGGTTTATTAGTTTAAATTATTAATTTTGCGGCAAGCAGATTTACGATTGGCACAGCGATATATCAGGAACCCACCAATAAAATTCTGTTTACAAAGATGTAAAAAACAAAGTATTATTCATACAATATTATTTATACATATATATTTATAATTATGTAAGTATTTCATACAATAATTGTATGAAATACTTACATAATTATAAATGTACTCTTTGAAAAAAGTATTTATTGACGTGAACTTCAATAGATTTATATATATATATATATATATATATATATATATATATATATATATATATATATATATATATATATATATATATATATATATATATATATATATATATATATATATATATATATATATATATATATATATATATATATATATATATATATATATATATATATATATATATATATATATATATATATATATATATATATGTATATAAAAGCAAATTATTTTCCAGGCCAGCTAATTTTGTCTCTTCCAGAGTAAACTTTATATCTTTGCATTCCCTACACAGTGTTTTCTTTTTACTTTGCGATGTTAAATTCTTTAGCAGATCCATAGGTGGAAAAAGCACCGAATGCTTTTTCAATTGCTCCTACATGAAACAAATGTATGTACAGAAAACGGATTATTGTAAGGAATTGTTTACATACAATAAAAATATAACTGGTTACTGTCTGTAATTTTTTTTATGGTCTGTTTGTTTGTTTAAGTACGCTACTTTCAGCTGAACTAATTATGTTATGTATATTGTTTTATTTATATGATATATGATTCAACACAAAGATTCAGCGTGAACTTACTATAAGGTAACTTAGGTTTGAAAATATTCATTAAATATCATTACATAAACTGACGAAATTCAATTCACTTTGCTTCAAAATATTGTTTTTGAATACTATATATTTGTCTATATATTTTTGGTTTCTAGTACCATTATGTTAGATATATCATAAAATAAAATATTACAATATTTTCACCAATGTAATAATAATTAGATATAGTTTTCTGTCACATGATTTATGTTTTCAATATATTTTTAAGTACGTATTTGAGTAGAGAAAGTAGCTCTGAAATGAAAATGCTATTTTATTTTTACATCTTCGAAAGCAAACATCGATCAACGTCCATAACCATCAAAGAACGTTTGGAAGGTAACGCAGGAGGTGTCACGTTAGATAGATGGAGTCGTAATCGAGTATCAATAGGAACAAGATTTGTGATTGCATTTGACTTTAGGACTAAGTGAGTGATGGTTTTAGCGATCTAATACCCGATTGTCCGGTTGTCTAGTAGCTGACGTATACAGTTGGAAATCATAATTATTTAGTTTGTGTCTGTATGTTGTAAATTATCATTTACTAATCTCGAAATTCCTTGATATTAAATTTATGGCAGATTCAAAAATAATAAAATATAAATACTTTAGGGCTCCTAGTCGCTTTCTATTTCATCTTTCGTTTCATATTCTAAAACCCTTTTAAATTTTGACATTTATGTTAAATGCGCTCGAGGGCACTTCAAATGCATCACACGAAGAGACATGAGAGCTGTTTTTGTGATTCCCGCAAGTCTTGAGAGTGATGTGGTACGAAAAATACGGTGACGCTCGTGAGACGTTAATGCAGCTAAATGTGCGAGGGTGCAAATGTGCAGACGTATGGGGATATCAAATAGAAATGGGGTGACTTTGAGACGGTATTATTTATGAATTGTTAGAAATATTTGTACTATTGAAAACCTTTTTCTATAGAATTTTATATCTAAAGTAATATATCAATATAACTAAATATTTGAAACTATTTAAATAGGTAAAAAGCACAAAAGATACTTCTATAGGTCTTAAATTTTTCATCAGTCCTTTGAAAAATTACATGAAGTTATTGATAAATTTTACGTTACGTTATCTGTCGTGATACATGTTGGTAATAAATCCAAAGACCGCAAACGAAAACACATATTGTGGTGCGCAAAAGGAAAAGGAGGGGTTAAAAAATTACACTCGTTAGAGCGCGAGAAATTGGCGTTAATAAAAAAACTCCGCGTAATTCGGAAACGAGGGCGCTGACAAACGAGCGGACTGGAGTTGCCTAATGAGGCAGTATCGGTATCACCTGAATAAAATGCCTATCTTGTATACTTATTACTGGCTCAATCGTTTTATAGACAAATGTTAGTGTTAGTGGAACTATCCAGAATTTCTATAGCCTATATAGTGTATTTAAATGTACAATATCAATATTTACATTGTGTAAAGGTATATATAGATACGTATATTCAATTCGCATAAACACTTTATTTATTTTGTATGTAAAATTATTCAAACTATCGCTTATGACTTTATAGGCAAGTTTCAAGGCAATCTCATTTGTAAAGGTTTTGTATAGATAGACATACATAGATATCCCTATAGTATGTTTATTATATTTCACCTGAAGCGTAAAGGAAGTAAATTAATGATTGTCAGATGAACTGCGCCCTTCATTTCCTCTAAAAACAAAAAAGAAAGGGCGCTTTTATAAACCATTAAATTTTCCTGTCACTTAAAGAAAATACGTACTCACTTTAAAATAATATCCACCTAAAATAAAATTTATACGTATATAGATGATATATCTACTAATAATTTTTTTATAAATTAATATTATTTTTATTTTTTTATAATTTAATATAAAGTTCTCTTGTTGGTCACGATCAAATAAATTGCGGATATATGGCGGCTCTCCGAAAATCCTTTAATCTGTAATTCGAAATACTCGCACGGCTGCCGTGGCCCGTAAAATATGTTTTGCTTATTTTTTAAAATCTTGCGAACAACTGTTATAATATTAATTGTTTTTGCCAAATGCTTTTACATTACATTGAAATTATATTTTTATTATTCTATTATTTGCATATTTCATTTCATTTCACATTAAAAATGTTACTGGATTTTAATATTTAAAAAATCTATATATACTACATATGTTTAACTATGAACAACTCATTAACGTAATACTTAATGATTGATGTTTCCGTGGAGCAGTTTCTACATGGTAAATTAAATGCTTTTAAATTGTATAGAAGATGTATATTTGTTTTATTGAAATGTTGGCAACATTATAAAAGTAAATTTAATATTTGATATATGAAAGCAACATTTTATCTAACTCTGAAAACACAGGTCGTATAGTTCATTTGCAAATCGAAAGGGATCATTGTGTCTATTATTTCAGAATCGGCACGTTCCGCATATCCATGTGAACCGGGGACAAATATTCTTCGTTGTTTTGCCTTTTTGGGCTACGATACTAAGCTATTTAAATTCGTTATACCTACTTCGATTTGAAATTAGTATTACATATTTCTATAGAAATTGAACTATTTCTAGAGATAAAATATTTAAAGTTACAGTTAATTATAATATGACGATAAATATAAAAGAACGATAAAACACGTTCATACAGTGATTTCTTGAACATTAGATTTTGAAATTATTATATTTATATATTACCTATGTACTAAATTGCATGTTACAAAATAATTAAATAGTAGGAACAATTATTGTACTACTTACAGTAAGGATATGAATGTGTAATGAATGGATTTATGGATGTTACGGATATTTTAAAATATTTACTATATAGTACAAACAGACAAACAATAAATTTATTCTTTATAGGTTTCGTTTTTTTCTTTTGAAGTGAATATCCTTAATAAATTACATTTGTTTTTAATGATACGTGAATCAATTTAATTCTATTCTTCCATCTTGAAAACACTGTGTGCATAAAGAAAACTTTAAGATACACATATTTAGCTTAGCGTTGAGCATTGAACGAGAACACCTGCATGCGCTGCGTCTTACTGGAAACAATTTACCTTTATTAGGTATGACACAGCATTCTTATCCCAGAAACAAGTAAATGCAGCTTAGCTATAGATAATTTTAACAACTATTACACATTGTTCGATTATTCATGAAATTCTATTTTATGACTCAGTTATAACAGATGATAATATTATAAAATGACATATATAAAATTTCAATTGTAAAGTGAAAGTATTGTTTATACTTTTTATTTTCATCTGTTGCCTCTAAACTTTTTTCTTTA
The DNA here is from genome assembly GCA_037178615.1 of Dione vanillae. Classification (NCBI taxonomy): domain Eukaryota; kingdom Metazoa; phylum Arthropoda; class Insecta; order Lepidoptera; family Nymphalidae; genus Dione; species Dione vanillae. Next base: position 291,444 of record JAZFAU010000077.1, read on the forward strand.
CGTACACAATTTCAACCAGCTTTCCGCGCAGCATATGCAATCCAATAAATCTTCGACACTTTTTTGGCAGTGACCAAATTTGTAAACTTAAGAATATATGCGACATTAAAAGCTATACATACTTACATTAATAACCGCAGTGGGTGAAAGTATAACATGACATACATACATGGATATCTCACAAAATCTCTATGTAAATTGGTGTCGTCACTATACACGTATCTCACGCACGAGTACGACGGACCACCCTTTTTGCGAAATGACACTTATTTTTGGTTACCAGGAAATTGCGTACTTCTAACTAGGACGTTTAAACGGCGATGCTAAAAGGCAATTTGTTAAAACGCTTCAGCGAGGGACGCGTCAAGTTTAGGCAATGTTTCATAAATTTCAGACTTAGCGAAACAAATTTTATTAAATTCAATGGACGTTTTATATAAATTATGTTTATTTTTGTTGTATATAGTTATATATTGTTTATGTTATATTTAAACATATACTATATATATATATATATATATATATATATATATATATATATATATATATATATATATATATATATATATATATATATATATATATATATATATATATATATATATATATATATATATATATATATATATATATATATATATATATATATATATATATATATTATAATGGATTCCAGCTATATTTATTTACCGCTTTACGAGCTCAAGTTTGTGTTTCCTCTTCTTCGATTACACATTCCGGATGCGAGAGAATTAAATTTGCCCAAATCAGAACATTATTTACACAATGGTTTATACAATGGAGACGTGCGACACTCCAGATGGATCTTATAAACATTCATTCAATTTATTTGTTTACTATTAATAATTCTGCGTAACAGATACAAAATAATATAATTAATGTATAAATCCATTCGATCGCATAAGTTTCTGAATATATATATATATACTTATCTAGTACATAGCTAATAATTGTTTTAATTATCTCTATTTATTTTACATAAAAACACAGGTTTATAACAAAAAATCAGTTTTATACTCAGTGTATATATAAACAATAATTATTTACATTGTATATATACTTCGAATCTATTTCGTGTTAGAATCATTTCGTGTTTTAACTAAAGTGACACTTTTCATTTCAGAATACAAAATGTCAAATGTTTGTCAACGATATATTCGGAGACATTGTGGAGAAAATAGCGGTGGCTCGTATATGAAGGTAATATATTCGCTTATAACTTATCTTTTACTTTCGTAAAATATAATGATTTTACGCACAAGTACGTACAGTTGGATAAGAATATGGTTTTTATGTAATTATTGATTTTTATTTTGAATATTCTCAACATCTATTGTCTTTTCAACCTTTAACATTTAATTTTTCGCATTTAATTTTATCGAAGAAAAAAACACTCTAAACAATAATTAATTAATCCCTCGAATGTGAAAACTTATAACCATAACATCGATTAGTTGTAATATTTATTTTAACATCATAATTAAATCCCTTGCAAATGTTTTTGTCTGGTACACTTACATTGTGCAAATAGGTTTTGCAGATAGTTATGAGGGTGTCAATGCTAAACTTTGTTGCAAATTGGTCATAAATCAAATACCTTAATATTTATTGCGTGATGAAATACAGTCATGGAGGCATATCTGTGCAGAGCGTATATCGTTTTTGACAACAATTTATGTTTATGTAAACATAGCTATCTATAATAAAATGAATGGCACAATTTTTATGCAAAATTTTGCTAGTAATTATCTAAATGATGACTTTTATAATTTCTCTTATATATTTTATAATTTATCTTAGTCATTAGTCAAAATGTGATTATTTAACCAAGCTCCTTCTGTATGCTGTATCGCTGCTTTACAATATTACTTATAAAAAACTTTATTCTAAAAAGCAAGATTGTAAAAAGCACGGTCGGAAAAAGCAGGAACAAGCTATGGAGTGTCATAACACTAGGTTTATATGGTTTCCTCTCCATATCCTGGCATGTGCGGGATAAAGCGTGAAGTTAAAAAATGTAATAGTAACTTGTCGTGTCATTTAAATAATTGACGTCGCCGACAAACAAACATGCATATAGCTCGGCACGACTATTGAAGGGTTTGAAATTGAGTATGCTTTTGACATTTTCATTTCCTGCTTGTCCCTTGTGGTCAGCGTTAGTCTAAACTTTGATAGCTAATATGTGGCTTACTTTTAATTATTATTAAAATATACGACAGAGGACCGTCGTGGCGCAGAGGCGCAACATCTGCCTGTAACGCGACGGTTTCTGGGTTCGATCCCCATTCGAGGAAGATGGATTTTTCTATTTTCATTTTCTTCGCTCTGGCAAACTAGGCAAAGTGCAGCGTTGAGTTTCGCCACTCAACACGCAATGCCTCGAAAAAGGCGGAAAGCGGGGACGGAGAAAGCAGAGACCAAGCAACGGAGTGTCTTAACACTAGGTTCCCACGGTCCCTGCAGTTCCCTCTGCGTACCCTGCCATGTGCGGGATAAAGCGTGAAGCTAAAAAAAATGTACATAATATTCTCCTATTTTTTTTTAACTATTTAAGAGTACAAGAAGATAAATAAAGCTTAAAATATTGCTACAATTTTGTAATTATCAAAACCGATCAAATATCCTTTTAAGGTATCACATTACCTCTAACAGGCTTAAGATAGAACTCTTTACAGAAAATTAAACATGGTTTACGTAGAAAGGAAGTCTTAACCGAGTTTTATAATTGCCATATATCCGAGTTTCGAAATGTTTACAAATCTGCATACTTTTCAAAATAATGTTGATAAAATGTATGTGCATATGCATATTGTATTAAATATTTTAATTATGATGTTTATTTTAAGTAAGCAGGGACTAACGGAGTGTCTTAACACTAGGTTCGTATGGTTCCTGCAGTTTCCTCTGCCTACCCTGCCATGTGCGGGATAAAAGCGTGAAGCTAAAAAAAAAATCTTCACTTCACTTTCAATGTGATGAAATAGATGCAAAATATTCAAAAAATTTCAAACACAATGTTTTATGCTTATGCAAAAAATACAGTTTCATAGTGGCAGATGACATTAATAGCGTGTGAGAATGGGCTTAGTAGTTTTATTTCCGATAGTCACAACTGTTAGCACTTAGGTTATTAGGTTATATATTTCTTTGTAGCTTCTGCTTTTAGCTATTGTTTGTAAACCAGCAATGAGTAACCTTAACATTAAATAAATTTAAATAAATATTTATTCCGAATGTGCATACATTCATACTTCTGAATGTAATTATACAGGTTGATTAGCCTGTATTCTCCCACTGCTACACAGGTGTATTCATATGTAATTTTATTTTAATGTATACTATATATATGTGAACATATATTTCAATTTATTTAGTATGTTGTGTAATCGCTATCGAATCTTAAACAGACAAATCTAATTAAATTTGTGTGTTTAAAGTACATGTGTTTATTTCTATCAAAAGTTAACTTTTATAATTTGAACTATAAATACTATTCGTAAAAGTTTTGGGGAACATTTTCGAGTAATATTGTACAAATGCCTGGCACCGCTTTGTGTTCGCGAAAATTGGTCTGCACCACACCTATGCTTTTCAATCACTCTCGTGCATTTTATTTGTACCCGACGTTTGAATTTTGAAGCTCTACAAAAGAATTTTATACAATATACATCTATATATACACGTTCACAAATTTATGAGCAGAAATGAAAAATAGAATTGTTAAATGCAAAATTACTTGCTATACCTATTTGAATATTCGAGTTTCAATTTTATTTATTTACATTTTGAATTTAACACTTCCAAAAGATGGAGATATTTTTGTCTCATTTTATTAAGTACAAGGCGAAATTCCTCTTCCTTAAATTGAAATATGTTTTAACAAAACAATACGGCCGCTAAACGACCTGACTTCATATCACGAAGCCCAATGATAAAATAGCGCTAATTAAAGCTCTAGCCCTTAGGCTGTTTGTTCAGAAAATTGCTCCCATCGTTAATGGACAATTTTCGTGATTGTAAGTCAAAGTTTTAATGATCATTTTGAAACTTCTTCGAAATGCCTTTAAAGTTTGATGTGATTGGATTTATGAGTATCTTTGAAGGTTGCCTCGTTTAAAACTTGGAGTTTTTAATGGACTTTTATATATTTTTCAAGTTTATTTGAATGATAGTCTAGCGAGTTTACTGGTGATAAACATTATATAACTTTAAGCATTATAAAGTCTTTATAATGTACCAAGTAAACAAGAAACGATAAAAACACTTACTTGCTGTATTGCATTAAAGAATTGTGTAGGCGCTTCTCATTACACTTTAAATGGTGAATATATGTGAACAATAAAACATGACTATCTTAAATATTTTCTAAATATTAGTACGCGATTTCTCCAGTACTATTATGTAAATCTTGTTATATTTAAGACTTATTATTCATATATTGATGCCAAAAAGTATCAAAATCACGCTTCGTCAGAATATAATTAAGACTTCCCTACCTGAAACCTGGTCGTCTGGAGTTATAACTCATTTTGTTACGTAACACAGTCAGGAGCAAAATAATTAACTTTCAACAACTTTTAATAAGATTTCAGATGTGACGGTACCTTAACATCATCTTCAATATTAGTTACAAAGAGTTCATTATAGAAAGATTTTTTACGCGTGTTGTAAAGCACACTAAAGGTCAACCAAAAAGTTTAATCGGCTATTAATTGAAGGTCGGTTTAGAAAAGCTGTTTAAGCAGTTATCACTTAATACTTTGGGAAATGAAATATAGAAGCAATAGCAACTTTCTTAAGATACACTAAATTAAAAAAATATATATTTCAAGATTTATATATATTATTTTATAAATAATTTGTCTAAAAGAAATGTTTTATTTTATTAATAAGCACACTATAGGGGCTTGGAGACACGAGAAATAATACGCCTAATCAAAGTCAACAATAATATCGTACCAAGATAAATTCATCGTGAACAAACGATGGTAATAACTTTCATCCAATAACATTAAGTAAAGGGTGTGATTTGTTATTTTGTCAAATGACGAGGCGACAGCGACGTTCGTTCGTGTTACTATGTTGAAGACTTTGTTTATAAATTCTTGTTTATTTTTTATTATACATATTACGTTTATATGTGTTTTGTTTTGATTTATATAAGTAATAAGTAATGAGTACTCACTCGGTCGAAGTATAAACTAATTAAATTGATGTTATAATAAAACAATATCTTATTTTTGTTATATTCGAAGTCCGTCGTGGCGCAGAGGCGTAAGCGTCTGTCTGTAATCGCGACGGTTTGAGGGTTCGATTCCCACTCGGGGAAGATGGATTTTTCTATTTCCATTTTCTTCGCTCTGGAAACTAGGCAAAGCGCGGCGTTGAGTTCCGCCACTCAACACGCAACGCCTTGAAAAAGTTGGAAAGTGGGGACGGAGAAGGCAGGAACAAAGCAACGGAGTGTCTTAACACTAGGTTCATATGGTTCCTGCAGTTCCCTCTGCCTACCCTGCAATATGCGGGATAAAGCGTGAAGCTAAAAAAAAAATATTCTTAAAAAGTCTATAAACATTTTTACATGTTTCAGCTATATGAAGTTTTTGAAAGTTAAATAATTTCTAGTTTAAAATACCTACTGACAAGAAACAACCACAGTAGAAAACGCTTAGTGTGATTATAATTGATGATTTACTTCTGGACTACTTAAAGAAAACATAAAAACTTGAACGTAGCGTAGTTCATTTATAATTTGTTTTCTATCCTTAGTCTTGCGTAACACTTTTCTAAAAAATCACTAAATGATTTGATGACTATGCTTCTGAAAATTGCAGCGGCACTTTTCACGAAGCCATTATTAATTACCGAAATATAACGTCGGAAAAAAATAGAAACTTTGACAAGTCAGGCCATTTTTTCTTTCCTGCCTAACACGATCTTGTGTAAGGTTTGATTACATTTTTATTATGACATCCTCGCTTATACCTGCCATTCTGTGCATCTCTTCTTTGCGTATTCGATGACATAAAGTGATTCAACTGCCTATAATCCACATCACAGAAATCACATTTCCACAGTATTCGCATTCTACTAGTACGATACCCACGTCTCGCTGGCGTATGACTAGCATTGCATTGTATACGGCCAAATGTACAGCTATACCTACTGACGGATCTTTTACTTAACAATGAAGCTATGAGATTAACTTTATAACAGGCGTCAAGACGTCCTCATACATTTTCTATTTTCCAGCTTTACTTATAATCATTCCTTATATGGTAATATTGATATGATAATTAAAAAAATGTGATGATTAATATATAAATATGAATACAAGCACTAAATTTCAGCTTTTTTATTATTTTTATATTTTCACGCTTTATCCCGCACATAGCAGAGTAGGCAGAGAGAACTGCAGTACCAAAGGAACCTAGTGTCAAGACACCCCGTTGCTTAGTCCCTGCTTTTCGCTTTTTTTGAGGCATTGCGTGTTAAGTGGCGGAAATCAAAACCGCGCTTTTCCTAGTTTGCGGAGCGAAGAAAATACAAAAATCCATCTTCCCCGAGTGGGAATCGAACCCATAAACCGTCTCGTTTACAGGTAGACGCCGCGCCTCTGCGAGACGACAGTTCTCGATATCAGTAGTGACACATTTCATGTTCAATGATGAATCATTAAATAATAAATATATTTTAGGATAACCTAAATGCCATGTCGTACGCTGCAAATACTATACTGATAGTCAATTAAAGTCATATTAACTATTGAAAAGTTGCAAAGTGGTCCCACCACTTTATGAAATTACTTACATAGAGCAAATGAATACCTATATATGTATGCGAATAAATATACAGAAATGACACTTTGTCGAGGCTGTTACGAAAGACATTATTCATGAATGCGCGGGTGTAGGACGAGTCCCGGGGGACGTGCAGTTTAATGTTGAAATTTGCATATCACAGTGTATTCTAATTCTTTAGAAGAGAAATGAAATATTTGCTTAAATAATTTTTTTGGATTATCAATTATTTACATTTAGTTTAGTAAAGACAAATATATATAAAGAAAAATATATGAGCAAAAATATAAAAATATTAATTTAATAAAGGTAAAGAGGTGTACTTGTTATACAAAAGCAAAGGCGCTATGTACTTTAGGTAACTAGGCTTCCTTTTTAGAGTAAACAAATACGATTAAATTTAAAATATAGATAAAATTATATAGGTTATATTCTGTAAGTAAAATCTATTGTTAAGAAACTCCGTTCCCTTTTTCTATCATTCGAGATATTAAAACGTTCTCCATATATGAAATCGAATCCAAATCCATATTTAGTGTAGTACGCTGTACCACTACGCCGTAATAACACAATAAAATCTATGAAAAAGGTGTCTCTACATTTTTCTTATACTATACAAAAGAAAATATCGTCTCATAGTATTAAAAGCTGAAAAGAAATAATAAGTTAAGCGACGGTCCCGGCAGCGATATTACTGACACTTCCAAACAATTAGACGGGCCTCGTTAGCTTTATGCGAATTGCGAAGCTCATTCTAGTTTTGTACACTTTATGAACTCATGAAATTTTGATGATAAATATAATTAAAGAAGTCACAGTATAAAAATGAAGTGATAAAAACAATACAAAAATATTTGCTAGGCCATTATTATTTAATTATTATAATTTGTTAAAACGTTTATTACGTCGTGGTTGCTATTACATCGTGAATGTTGTTGTGTTGTGCAAAAATTACTTAAATTCTTCCAAATCTTATTAAATGTTCATAGTATACATGATTTAATTATAATTAAATTAATATTTTATTACAATATCACTAACGACCTTAATTAGTAATTCATTTCCACGAACCTTTAAAAGAAAACACAAATTATTTAACAACTTATATATGGACGCTTACGTTAATTCTGAATATGTGAAGGTAATAATTTAGCATAGTCTTATGGTTTGCAGAAGTAAAAGGTTTCAGGATTCTTTGAACTTATACCTATGTATGGATTACAGACATAAACGCATACCGTAAATTCAACACATATTAAATTAGAAAAATTATGGTAATTCATCGTACACGCTATGTCGCACAAAGGGTAAAGAAATAACTCGTGGGGCGTTGATGGGCCGTGCGGCTTAGAGATTTTTATTTGAAAAACTTTTTACACGCTCTACCCGGTCCTGTCTGCAAACTAAGCAAATAACTTCCACTGATACACATGGAAAGCTCTAACGGCGAGTAAACGTAATAAAATTATAATTTTTAAGAACTACCTTTGACAGAAACAAAAGAATAGAAACAAAAACTGCATTTGATTTGATTAAACCGATGCTGTAATTCGTTACACAGACAAACAAATAGAATTGCAAAAAATCAAATGGTGATTAAGGTTTAGATTCTGATGTATGGATCTAAATATCTCCAATAATCGTTTCTTTTTCACCTCTTCCACATATTCATTCCATTATTATGATTGAAATTGTTTTCAAGTACAATTTGTTGGTATAAATGAACAAGTTGGTTTTCAAAAATCATTTTTAAGCATCCGTAATGTTTTTATTTATATGATGTAAGACCTAAGTAATAATCAAGGTATGCGCTACCACTCAATTACAGTAAAATCTTAAATATGAAATGTAAAATTATATACAATTATACATTATTTACGCCTCTCGTATCAGGTTTATTAAACTGTACTATAGTACACTGGGCACTTAAGTATAAAATCTTTTATCTAATGAAAAATAATATAACATTTGATTTATTAGCGCAAATTTAACTTAAAATTATAAACAGTAGATTGAGTTGAATGGAGATTTTTACAAAGACGGTGTGCGACAGTGGATTATTTTAATCTAATTGATAAAAGTATACACATATCACATGTTAAAATAATTAAAAAATAGGAATAGATAGGCAGAAACTTAATTTTCAGTTTTAACATGGATTTGTAAATTTTCACCTATAAGCGTCCACAAAAAGTAACTTTTATTATTTGTATTGTCACATTACAGTGTGTTTTAAAACTCCCTAAGTACCATATTACAATATATATTACAAAAAACATTATTGATTCATCTGTTAATGGGTTAATGCTCCATCAACACGACGTCCATGTGTAAAGTGCAAATAGCTAAATCTGCGACTGTGGTGAACAAGGTTTAACTCATTTCCTGTACGATTCCAATATGTGCTCGGGGGTGAATAGAAAATCGAACTTGCCCATTTCAATGTGGGGATTATTCACAATTACCGTGAATTTTTCATTTCACACTTTTCGATAGTTATTATTTATTTTTTAAATCGTCACAATATGGTCAACCTTGAAGAAGATTATCTCAATCTCAACATTATTAGTTAAAATTTATTTATAATATTATTATTATAAAAAAAATCAAATATCGTCGCGGTGCAAAGGCATAGCGTCTATAAACGTGACGGTTTGTATCTTCGATTCCTACTCGGGGAAGAAAATGGATTTCCATTTTCTTTACTCTGGCATTGATTGTTGATTTCCGCTACTCAACAAGCAATGCCTCGAAAAGTTTTGAAAGCAGAGAACGGAGTTTCTTAACATTAGGTTCCTAAGGTTCCTGCGGCTTCCTCTGCCTACCCTGTTATGTGCAGGATAAAGCGCAAAGCTATAAAACAATTAATACCACATCACATTTTAAACATATAATGTATAGAAAATCTACCAAAAGAATTTATATAAAGAAATTTTACGATCCAAATAGCATATTTAGCATACCAGACACATGATAAAGATTTAGTTTTTCTTCATGAAAATGAATATTTTCATATGCTTACCTTCATTTCAGTTGCTGAGCACACTCTCCACGGATCTAGAAGAAATGCTCTGTGAGATTTACGACGATGAAAATCTTGCCAGGTAAGTTATTACTTTCTTAGTAGGACTCAACGACAGTTGACAGCCAAATGAAGTGGGAATTTTATTATTATATTTTAAAAACAATTAATTTTTCGCTAGTAGCTTAAATTTAGTTTAAAGCTTAATAAAAAGTACTTATTTAACAATAGTCGCTCAATATCGATAGGCTAATCGTAGCCTATTATCATCATCAGATGATAATAATAACATATGATTAAGAATTTAGAAGCTTGTTTTAATATTAAAAATACATGCAGACCAACTCAATAATAAAAATCAATTTTTATATAATTATTTCAATAAGTAAATACGATTACGTATTGAAATAATTTTATAAAATTGGATTAAATTATTGGTTGAATAGCATGAGAATTAAATTATAAGTACAGCGACTCGCACCGACGAATAACAAATTGAATTACACGCGTCTCTGAACGACTCTTGATTTCAAAGTCCTTTGATATATCGGCTCTTTGGTAATTTTTATATTATGTCTTCACCAAAATATTATACGTAATAGAAACTTTTTCATTTACACTAGATTAAATTAGTTTAAGGTGTATCATTTGCTATTAAAGTATAGAGAATGTAGATTTTGATATATATTTATCAAATAAAAACAAATATGATGTCAATAAAATTGAATATTCGGTTTCCAAAAAAAGTAAAGAAAAACCCCTTTGTAGTCGTCCAGACACTCGGATACGAAGTAGTAGACTCGGATATGAAGTACCACAGACACCGTACAGCATGTTCATTCAATTATCACCTATACCGCTAGTTTGTCTTTCTCTTTCTTTTAATATTTGGGGATTTCAAGTTACGCCTACATAAACATTTAGGTTTAGATTTCCCATTTTTTAATTACTCCTTTTTTATATATCCTTTTTATTGTTACATATTAGATACAATACTTTAATATATTTGTATAATTATATTTTACAAGATTTTATTACTAGGGAGTAAAAAGCCGAATAAACATTCCTTGTTTTTGTTAATGTTAAACCAGTACTTACACCTACAACGCTTATATTTACAACAGGAACTAAACTTAAAACTGATGACTAGTTAATAACTGAACGAAAAATCATAATAGACAACTATAACAGAACTGTCTACTTCATTAGACAGTATTAAAACATCAGTTTGAGTTTATGAATAACGGCATGAATCAATAGTATGAAAAGCGTCCGCCGCACAAATCATAGCCCCCGGTTATAAAATCGACAAGCACTGTCCGTGCTATTGCCAACAATGCCTTGTTCAGTGCTATTGCGCAATAGACATTTCTGATTTGCATGTTAGAACTACTAATTCCATATTTTTGTCGTGTTTCTGTGTATAAATCATTAGCTGCAGTATAAAATAATGATCTGCTATCATTCCGTATGCGAAGCAACGTTTGGACGTTTGGACTCAAATAACTCATTATGATAGACTTGAAAAAAACACAATGTTATATATAATATATAATTATTATATAGCTATGTCTAAGCATAACATAAAACATCAATAAAGATTGTGACGCTTCACAAACATAATATCATACATATATAATATGTAGATTCATCCAATACTGACCAAAACGTAATATATACATATTTTTCTCAATAACGTTTTCAGGACAATACCATTTGAATGCAGATGTGCTAAAAACAATATCGTGGCTTACAGTAAAACTGACTTTATACGTCTGTCTTACATAAAATTCACCCGAAACGGAGATTTTCAAATAAAAATCTGGGTAAATCGTCTCAACACACCATCGCATTATGCGACCGATGTGAATTATCATAAACGAATAACGCAAAGGTAAAGTCTACCCTTGAATGTACGCCTGTATGATTCTTGCTACGGATTTACGTATTTAAATTTTATTTGGAGTATCTATATTAGAACGTATTGTTAGTATAAATCTTAATAACATTGGTATTAACATTATTTTTTACAATATTCTCTATGTCGTATTATAGTGCAGTAAATATAAAGGTTTTAAAAGTTATGGTAGTCAAAAAAATGCTATAACTTCATGAGAAGTAAAACAATAACCTGTTAAGCTTTATCTTGGGAAACTTATTCTCTTTAACTGTTCCACACAGAAGTGTAGTCAAACTCGTCCCGTCAAAAACAACAGAATACGTCCAAAACAGGAACCCAAAGTTCAGAACAAAGCATTATGAATAATGAAATACACCCTATAAAGCATTGCACCCCACATCGAGTACATCTAGCCTTGTACTCAAAATTTGCGGTAAAATCCTCTGTAGGGTGTCGCGAGTAAAAAACGGGAACGCAAAGTGTTTTTTACGGCTTTAATACGAGTTTATTAAAATATTTAAAGCGTAACTTTAGCGTGAATTTCCCAAAAGACACTCGGAAAGGTCTCCCGACCCTCTGATATGGAAGTTTTAGGGATTTCGTGTGGAAATGATAAATTAAAAGTGTCGAATAAACGGCGTCAGCAAGAGTTGGTTAAACGAGATTTTTTGTAATGCTTCTGAAATGTATAATTTACTTTTATCTCAGCAAAGCTTGCACGTTGTATGTATTTGTATTGTACCTAATATTACAGCAACATATTTTTAAACGGCAATTTCTTATTTTTATAGTTAGAATATAATAAAATAAAAGCTTTATTATTGTAGATATAATACCATAATTGTAAAGCTAAACTTTTTCTTCAGAATATTTTTTATCTTTAACGTTAATTATTCTTCTTATAATGCCCTTCTGGAATTAATTGCTATGCTATTACTGAATTGTCGTTGGTATAAAATGGTTTAACGTTATACATAGGCCTATTAGACGCTGCCACGCTACGAGTAAGACCTCTTAATACTAAATTAGTGTTATAAAGGTTATTATTATATTCAATCGTTATAAATATAGATTTTACTGCAGCTACCTATGTCTTTTTATATTATTATATTTCTATATTAGTATTTATCTGTACCATTATGATAATGCATTTTCTGCGATAAATATAAAAAATGTAAACATAGTGTTTGTTGTGAAATGGGTCGCAGGTATAAAGAAAAACACGTCTGCACTGTTCGACAGTTCGATTTAATATAACAAAAATAACTGAGTACCTTCACAGTAATTGAATGAGTGAAAGATTGAATGAATGTAATCAAATAACTTATTAATTATTTAGTATCTGTGGAGACTTGGATTTTTGTAATATTCCAACAATCCCCCTCAAAAATACAAGTATACATTCAAGTTAATTTACAATTTACACATAAGTTTTTAATTAAATTAATTTTAAATTCTTTCTTAATTCTATAAATCTGTTCGAGGGCATCGCCTTAGTAAATATATCAGCTAGTTGATTTCCTGTGGAAATAAATTCTAACTTTATTACATTGTCGGCGATTTTTTCTCTAATAAAGTGGTATTTTATGTCTATGTGTTTGGACCTTTTGTGGTCCGTGGGATTATTTGCAATACAAATACAGCTATTGTTATCTTCAAATATTATAATTGGCTCTTTTATTTGTATATAAATACTGTTTAGCAGTGATTTTATCCACACTGCTTCTTTTACAGCTTCGAAAAGAGCCATATACTCAGCTTCCGTTGAGGAGACGGCGACAGTAGCTTGTTTTTGTGTTTTCCAAGATATTGTACAATTATCAAAGGCTTTAAATAAATAGCCTGTTGTACTTTTTCTGTCGTTTTGATCGCCTCCCCAATCAGAGTCTGCATACCCACTTATTATTTGCTTAAAATCACATTTATTGTACACTAATTTTAACCCAACTGTCCCTTTTATATAACGTAAAAGATGTTTTAAATTTTTCCACAACTCCTCGTTATTTTTAGACTGATATCTACTTAATATATTAATACAAGCACAAATATCTGGCCTTGTGCAAAGCATTGCATACATAAGGCAGCCTATGAGATTTTTACAAGGTGCATCGTAGTATGTATCCGAATTTAAAGCTAAATAATTTAATTTACATGGAAAAGGTGATTTTGACGGATTACAATCATTGAAAGAAAATTTATTTAAAACATTTTGCGAATATGTAGATTGATCTAAAGAAATTGTATTATTTGATCTTTGAACTCTAATTCCAAGAAATATTTTTATTTCTTTTAAATCTGACATTTGAAATTTTCGCATAAGACTATTTTTATACATTTGTAATGAATCAGCATTTTTTGTAGAAATTATTAAATCATCAACATACAGAACAATATAAACGTTTTTATCTATGCAATTTTTATTTAATATGTAAAGACAAGGATCAACTTCGGAATTTTTGAAACCCATATCTTTAAGAGCAAGATCGAAACGCTCGTACCAACACCTGGATGACTGCTTCAGGCCGTATAATGTTTTATTTAATTTACACACCTGATTATTAGTAGCTATAATACCTTCTGGTACTTCCATATAGATATTTTCTTTTAATATACCGTTAAGAAATGCCGTTTTAACGTCCATATGATGAACATGTAAATCATATTGATTTGCCAAAGCTAAAATAAATCTAAAAGTAGTTATCCGTGCTACTGGTGCGAACGTTTCATCGTAATCTTGTAAATATTCCTGAGTAAAACCTCGAGCAACCAATCGAGCTTTATAGCGTATAGGTTCACCTAATTCATTATTTTTAATAGTAAACACCCACTTGCAACTAATAATATTAACATTTTTTGGTTTTTCCACTAAAGTCCACGTTTGGTTGCTGCGAAGTGATTCAATTTCATTTTTTACAGCTTCTAACCATTTGTCGGAATCATGTCTATTAAAAATATTCTTATAACATGATGGTAAAGATTGCATAGTAATTAAAGATAACAGTAAATCAGGATCATTCATTTGTTTATAATTTTTAGGGGGTAGATTGCGAATTCTTTCACTACGCCTTATGTTACTAGGCTGGTTTTCAAATGAAGTTTCACTCAAAGAATCTTGTTGTTGACTTATTAGTTTTGCCGAATCATTTTCGGGCTTACTAATTTTTGAGGGAATCACTTTATTATTATTGTCACTACTGCATCGCATTGGTCGTGTTTGTTCAAAGTTTAACTCGTCAAATATAACATCTCGGGCTACAAACAATTCATTGTTTTCAACGTTAAATAATCTATACCCGTTAGCATCATAACCAACTAATATTGATTTAATAGATTTCTCATCAAATTTAGTTTTTCTAGTTTTGTTGTGCACGTATGCAGTAGAGCCAAAAATTTTTAAGTGATTTATTTTCGGTTTTTTATTATGCCACAACTCATATGGTGTTTTATTTATTAGACTTTTAGTGGGTAAAATATTTGTTAAATATGTAGCTGTTAAGACAGCTTCACCCCAAAATATTTTGTCTAATTTCGCACTTATGACCAAAGATCTAGCCATTTCGGTCAACGTACGATTCATTCTTTCTGATACACCATTTTGTTGTGGAGTATAAGGAACCGTTAAATGATACATTATCCCTTTGTCAACACAAAATTCTTTGAATTCATTTGAAAGATATTCGCGACCGTTATCACAATACAAATTAACAACTTTAGAATTAAATAAATTTTCACTTTTAGATACATAATCTTTAAAACATTTATATGCTTCCGACTTAGAATTCATTAAATACGTAACTGTATAGTGAGTAAAATCGTCAACAAAAGTTATAAAGTAATTTTTGTCATTAAATGTAGTTGGCGTAATAGGACCACAGATGTCTGAATGAATTATAAAAAGTGGCCTATTGTTATTCGATTTTTGTTTTGATTTGGAAAATGGTAGTCGTGATTGTTTACCGAGTATACATGATTCACACAATTCATCACTAGGAGTAATATCATTAATTACATTATTATCATCAATTAAATCTTTAAGAATATAAAATTTTTGTTTGCTTAAATGGCCAAGACGTTTATGCCACAGTTCATAGGACTTAGACGTCTGAGAAAGATTTAAATTATATTGACATCGCTTTACTTGAAAAACTAATTTAAATAAATTATTATAGCTAACACCAAACATTAATAACTTATTATCTTTGTAAATATAAACACTATTACTTAAATTAAAAATAACAGACATACCTGCTTGTTGAATACGATTTACGGAAAGCAAATTATATGGTACCTCTGGCGAGTATAAGACATTATCAATTGATCCTTGAAAACTTAAATTAGTAGTGACGTGAATTTGGCCTTTACCAAGAGCTTGAATGCTAGCGTTATTTTTAGCGACACCAATGTTTATCGGAGACATTAATTCCGAATATGATGAAAAGAAATCTTTACTATTTACAATGTGGTCAGTTGCACCCGAATCTAAAAGGAAAACAATTGTATTATTATAAGAATTGTGATAAGATTTATATAACTTACAATTTGATAACATAAAAGCGAAACTCTCCTCGTCACTGGTTGTTTGTAAAGTATTTGCAGTTGGCGTTTGGTTGTTGCTACTACCGCCATTTTTTTGCATCATCTTGAAATAACGGCAATCCTTCTTCATATGATTTCGTCGTCCACAATGATCGCAATACAATTTTGATATCTTATGTGTCGTGTTTCCTGTATATTTTTTGTTGTAATTATAATAATGTGATTTCTTTTTATCAAATCCGGGTTTATTTTTTAAGGTATTCTTCTTCGTAAACGTATGTAACACTTTGAGTTCAGTCGTTGTATCAGCCTTTAATTTCACTTCATGATCGAGAAGACGGGTCTTAACGAAAGCAAGATGCAATTGTTCCTCTCCTAGTGTTTCTAGCGCTGTTATAACACCGTCGTAAGATGTGGGTAGTGTTAATAACAAGTGCGACACTTTGTCCATCTCGTCCAATTTTGCACCGGCAGAAATTAATTCCGTTATAATATTGTCAAAATTATTGAAATGTTGGAAAAGAGTCACATCTGGTTGTAATTTCAAATTAAGCAATTGTTTGCGCAGTGCTAATTGCGTAGCCAAACTTCTTCTTTCATAAATTTTGTCTAATTCGGCCATTATAGATTTCGCTGTAGCGGAACTCTTCGCGAAAATCAAAAATGCATCACCTAAGTACTCAACAATCGTACCTTTTGCAATCATATTCTTCTTATTCCACTCTTCGTTCGGTATATGTGGTGGTTCTTCGTCAATAACGGATAAAACTTGCAATTCTCCTAAAAGTGATCTTATACGAAACTTCCAAGTACTGTAACGGTCACCATTAAATTGTTGTATATTCCTTTTATTTCGAGAATCCATTTTTGAATTTAAAATAACGGAATTTAAATTGACTACTTCAAATAAACTAATAGAATTATTGCACGTGGCCTGGGCCCATAACCTGTTGTGAAATGGGTCGCAGGTATAAAGAAAAACACGTCTGCACTGTTCGACAGTTCGATTTAATATAACAAAAATAACTGAGTACCTTCACAGTAATTGAATGAGTGAAAGATTGAATGAATGTAATCAAATAACTTATTAATTATTTAGTATCTGTGGAGACTTGGATTTTTGTAATATTCCAACAGTGTTAAATACAAATAGTAACTTTGTATTTGAAATCAAATTTTGAACTTTGAACACTTAACTTTTACTACAAAAGCTTGTTTCCTTAAACTTGTTTTATAAAATATTAATTAAAACAAATTATTTCATAATTATTACTTTATTATCACTTGATTTAAAAATAATGTAATGACGTACGCTACAATTCACTTACTATGAATAAAACATACAGGATGATTAAAAATATATATTAATACATATCATTGAAAGCCCAACATGAATCCTGTGCATATATATTTTCAATAGCAGAACATGAATTTATTTTCATCATATTCTTTCGTTATTAAAAGCGAGCAACAATGCTCGCATTCACTATTGTGTTGTACCTACATTGTAGCTGAGGCCTTTTGTGGTTTGTGCCTCGTACATCTAGGTACGCTGTGCTTTTAGTTCTTAAAACCTCCCCAGGGGGAGGCCCTGTACACAGTAGTTGAAAACGTGATGTAGCCCATTTATCGATATCTTAATAGTTTTAACATCGATACATTCAATATAATCGTAATTGATGATGATTATCTATGAATGTATGTAATACTTTTTGCTTACTAAAACTAAAAGTTAAGTACAAAAACATTTGTTGTTAGCTGGACTGTTCTTTTTAATCTTGGTATACTTTTAAAAATCTTGTATCGCTTGTAAATTAGCCATAGCCTTAGTTTGAGTAAAAACTAAGGCTATGGCTAATTTACAAGCGGTAGTTCGAGAATTCCTAATTCCTAACCTATTTTTTCCTAACCTAGTTATAATGCAAATGTGCAATTTAGCGAGTATAAACGTTATAAAATAAAAAAAGACAATATAATTTATTTACGTTATGTAAAATATATATTTAAAATGTCTGCACTAGGCAGTACTTTTGAGTGATTGCGAGTGAACTCGACGAACAATGCTTACGAGTCGATATGTACTGCGCCTAAGTACATGCACGTATTCGAATATTGTTTGGTTTTGCTTACAATGTTTATGCCGAATGGGCTTTCAGCAAATCGATGGCGGCTCCCGTTTAAAGCCGACACGTCCATGTTTTTGGTTTGAAATAAAACCTAAAAGTGTAGACATGTTAGCTTTTAAAAAAATACTACAACAACATTGATTTCTTTATTCATATCAAATTGATTATATACATCAGTTTTGCACTTAATAGTTTAATTAATTTATAATTGAGTACACATTAACAAAAACTGCGGAGACCGAGTGCCTTAACCCTAGGTTCTTTCCATTTTATTTACTATACATTATGTGAAACTGAAATTAAGAGACCTAAAAAAAGGCTGAATTTCAACCTAAATTCATGTTTAAGCACAAAATTATAAAAATATATAGGGGAAGGTTGCTATCATTGGACCACCTAACTTTGTGACAACGTATCTCATGAAATATTACCTACAACTTAAGACAATTAATGAAATGTGATGTTTTTTTATGTAAATTAATGATATATAAATTATTAGCAATGAAAGTTGAGAGGCTTTAGAGCTATTCTAATATAACTTTTTAATGACGAGTTGCTTTCTTTGGACCACCGTCGCCTTGAATGGACCACTAAGTTGCTATCATTGGACTTTGAAACATTTGTATTAATGGTCCAATGAAGGTGAGTCAAATGAAACACAAAATAAGAACAATAATAAGAATTACTTCTTTTAATAATAATAATAATAATAATACTTTATTGCACAAAAACAAAATTCCACACTTTTCTAACAATATTTGAGAATTGAAAAAAAAAATTATGTGCAATGGCGGCCTTATCGCTGTAAGCGATCTCTTACAGGCAACCATTATATTTAATGAAATAAAATTTAAGAAAAAAACATCCAGATTGGTGCAAAAAGTATTGCGTTACAACTATTAAATTGTTTACATACATACATACATGTACACACAAATAAATACATACATATACATATATACATACACACATATACATATATAAATACAAACATATACATATATACATACATACATATACATATATACAAACATACACACATATATTCTTTTATTCAAATTTTTCTTCTTAAATCCAGTTGTACTACTCATACATATATGTGGCTCTTAGTTGATGAAAACTTATATCTGGATGGTGCTTCATGTATGCACAGTACTATTTTCCAGGAACTTCTTTGGTTCTATTAAAACGAAGTTTAATTTCATTTCTCTCAGCTAATTGGAGGCAAGCACTCTGACAACTTTGGGAGTAATATAAAAAAAAAGAATTCTCCATTTCAACAACGTGATTGCTAAATTTAGTTTCTAGAGCCTCCGCAAGATCTGCTTTTGATTCCACTATTTGTATTTCTTCGACATTTTTTTTTATTTTTCCCATCTAAATGTCTTTTTAATATGGCTTTTGGAACGCCATACGTTCGACTTGCTTCAATTAATCCAATAGTTTTTTTTAAAAAATCTATAGTTACTTTCATACTAGTAACCAATACTATTTCGTCATTTAACAATAATATTTTCTATTCTTTCCCTCTACCGACATTCTGGAATATATAAATATAATCCAATTACAACTAAAAGGTAGGTATCTATCTAAGTGCAATACCAAAATATTCAATTTACAAAATAAAACTCATTATTAATTAACGTTGATATAAGTTTCTTTGATTGGACCGGTCCAATGATAGCGTTACCATTCAGGTCCATTGATGGCAACTAGGCATATAAACAGAACGAAAGCGATTATTAAAAAACGTGTAAAATTAAGTGAAAAGCTTAGTAGTGTTTGGAAGCGCAGATAAATTTGCTATTTGGATCTAACACAATCATTAAACATAAATTAAAACAATGTGACTTATATGACTTTGTTGATGGCTCGGTTATTGTATCACGGTCACCATTAACACATGTGCAGACCTCACTCCTTACCACGTTTCGCGAGCGCACAGAGGTTTGGTGGGTAGGCAAGGGGTTCGGTACTGTTGCCTAGCAACGTAATAAACTTGCTGTGACATGTATAGTTTTTGAAAAAATTGAGTGGTCCAATCAAAGAGCCGGTCCAATGATCGCAACCTTCACCTAATATATACCAAATATATAATATATTTTTATAATTTTGTGCTTAAACCTGAATTTAGGTTGAAATTCAGTCTTTTTTTAAACATTCTACAGAATTCAATGGAAACGAGGTCGCCCATAGAGTTATTTCGCAGAATTTTCTGCACCAACAAAAAACAAAAATAAATAGTATATTTCGCGAATGCTTTTTCTTGTCATAAGTTTTTATTAATTTCAGTTTTTACTAAAAGAAATATTTAAAGCATCACTTTTTACCTACCAAATAGTTATGCATATCATAAGGCACACTCTAAAAGTCAACGGTGGATTACATTGAAACGATTAACGATACATAATGTAAACAGTTTCATTTACCCGTATAATTAGTACATAGATTATACCTTTCTTGATAAAAAAACCAAAAAAAACTCTCATTTGGAATCAGCAGTTCCATGGATTAGCATTTCTAACCAAAGAAACTTATCGGATTTATAATATTAGCACATATGAATAATACGTATATGTCTTCTCATCAGTCTCAAGCTTCTAACCTTAATTGGCAGATGTGGATGATAGATGAGTTTCCTATGAGATAAATGAAAAAACGATAAAGATACAGGTCTTTCATTAAGAAAGCATTACGAGGCGTTGCATTTTCGATTTTTTGCTCTCTAGGGGAGAGTGTAGGCAATAATCATTTCCAAATTAACCGGGCTAGGGTAACCG
Source organism: Dione vanillae (assembly GCA_037178615.1). Lineage (NCBI taxonomy): Eukaryota > Metazoa > Arthropoda > Insecta > Lepidoptera > Nymphalidae > Dione > Dione vanillae. The sequence continues at coordinate 312,632 of JAZFAU010000077.1, forward strand.
CCGGCTGTGCTAAATTAAATCGAACGACAGCATCGAATGGACAACGACCAGACCGTTTACCCTGCGTAATGGCGTCATCAAAATCTACGGCAAAAATGTGTTGCAAATGAAATCCAAAAGCCATCGTCCTGTTTTAAATATTTGGGGGAATTTTTCATTATGCATAGGTATATGTGAGTTGATGCTTATCAAAATTTTATACACATGCATTTGAAAACAAATATCATAATAATATACATTATTCTTATTGTCTTAATAATAATGCTATCAAATGTACTAATCTATGATAAAAAATAAACCTAAAACCTTTTAAATTGTCAAGTGTCCCACTGGAATTTGATCCTGTAACAGTTTTTGTCGCTACATTTACCTTAAAAAATATCGTTTATTTATCATCTATACATACAACATGAATACAACATAATTATGAACATAAATACTAGTTAACAATGTGTTATTAAAATATGTTATGTTGCCAGCTATTATAAAAGGCAAAAGCAACAGAACAATAACAATAACGTAAGTCTTCTCCTCCATTTGTAAACTACCTTACTTGCTATCTGACTCTGAATAGCATGCCAAGTTTCGCTTTGCATCTGTAAAACTTTATTTTGTATCAGAAATGTGTCTTATGTTAATGGCTTAAGGTGTGTAAAATACTTTTATTTTATATATATTTATTTTGTGTACAGCATAGTTTCGTACAGATTTCAGCACTCCAACGTCGTTTGAGAATTGCCTTAAAATTTTATATAATGATTTCATTAAAGAGCTGTTAGTTTTGTCTTTGTATGTTTTTATTTTTATGTACATAATACTCGTAAAATTTCATCATATACTTCTGCTAAATAATAAGTTCAACACAATACGTACCTACTCAGTGACATATCAACGTGTAAAAGTGAAAAATAAAAATATTTAAATACAATTGTTTCCCTAGTTCCGGATCGAACCAACTACGCTACGCTTTAAATTAAATACTGTGCCACGATAGAATCTACTATATAAAAGACGCATTACTTTCTCTGAGTAAGTAAATCAACTTAAAATGCCTAAAACAGTTGTATAAAACGGCAATAAATAAAAAATGTTTAGCCTTATTACTCGTTTGTAAACTTAAACATCCATTGCCTTGAGGAAATTTCTGCGGTATGTTATACTTAAGTAAATGCCAGTGTAATCCGTACTCAGAAAGAACCCTCTTCATGAGGTATGGCGTTTGTTTCCCTTCATTTTGTAAGAACAGATGCGTCTAAAAATTGTTTATGAGCCTTTGTAAGAAACAATTTTAAGTTGCTGAAACATAAACGTGAGCTTTATTTTAAATATTCGTAAATCTTAACATATTTAAAATTCACTTAGTAAAATTTAGATATAAATGTATGTACTACATGCATATATTATGAATTTATGTATTATTGTAATTTTATTATGTCCTATAGTCTTTATTGTATGAATATCCATTAAAATGACATTTAAAATAATTTTAATAATTTAAAATTTGTCTTTAATAATCTTTCGTTACAGAAAAAATTTTCTTCTAGAGAATATTTCCGAGCTACAACGAGTTATAAATAATTCAGCCCTATATTGAGATACGCGTAACTTAGAGGGTATTATGGGCGACCAAACTTCGGTTTCAATTTACTGAGTGCAGCATATACTCAAATATTTTATGCTAATGCTACCAGTTATGACGTAATACACTGAAACTTCAATATCTTACCTCGTACCAACTTTTTTGGTGAAGCATCAGAATAAACTGAATAATATAATAAGTTTATTTCTTGATTTCTCTTTTATTAATATTATGTGTGACGTTAAAAATTTTAATTAAAAAGTTTCTCGATTTTTCTAAGTCGTAATTATAACTTTCTAAGTGTAAACTGCATAAGTCATAAAATAAGTAATAGTTAAAATTTTATTATTAAATTTTTAGGAATCCGTACGTCGAAAGGAACGACTGAGATGGTTTCCACTATTACGTTGAGGCCATTTTGTCCAAGATTGCATAGACGCATCAAGCTCATATTAATATTGAATATCCAGGACCTTTCGTTTTATATATGTATCTCATACCATCCTTTAACTGACCTGATAAATATATCAGATCTGACCAGTATGTTTAGTCACAGTATGTTTTTGTACAGAATTTATGGAAACCTCGTATAATTTATAGCTTTTTGAATTTACTCACAGGCAAAACTGGGTGTAGTAACTAGTATAAAAATAGAATAGTATTTTAATGATAATGAATATAAGGCCCAGTATGGCGACTGCGGGCGGTCGTTAATCGCGTTTAGGGTTTGATGCATGAAACTTGTCGCTTACCACAACGCTTTCAGCTGTGACAAATACAAATAGATGTTGTGTAGCTTCTCACAGATTTCTATTTCAAATATATTTTACTATTATTTACTCTTTACTACGAAAATTAAGTAAATTTGATTTTAAAGTGACTTTTTTTAATTAATTTTAATTAGTTTTAATAAGAATTGTATAAGAATTTGCAGAAGTTAAAGCTTTTTGCAATCAATAATTTGAAATATTGTATATGAAAATACAATTAATTAATTTACATCTTTGCTCTATCCAAAACAATTTTAAAGTCAATACAGAGAGTTTCGACATTAGATTAGCTGTAGTCAAGTTTTAGTCGAATGGATCCCCGGCTAAGTGCATATCCTTGTTTGACAAGGAGCCTAACTTATTTTACTATCTTCAACTTTGATACAGAGTCCGTAGCTTGGTTGTACGCTTTTAAGCATTTCAAAGTTTCTTAATTAATTTTATTGTAAGAAGCGTCTCAACATAACTAACTTACATGTGTAATTTGAATTTATTTACTATACAAATCATTTTGTTCATATGTACATATTTTTTAGATGTTTGCATTTAACAACTTATTTAACTACTAGAAGGCAAGAAAAACGAGAAATTAAATATAGAGTTGTTTGCTTTATAAAGCAATTGAGGTATAGAAATTATTAAATATTGAAATTATTATCAAATATAACTTTAAATGAGCTTATTGTAAATTGTGTATCACTAATCGTGATACTTTACTCCACACAAAAATAATGTGTGGTAAAAGCACACTGGAAAAATACCTAAAAGTTACAACATAATTATTTTTCTTTAAAAAAATCATGAGTAGGAGCTATTTTCCGTTCTTCATAAATAAGAATATAATTAGAAATGCGCGAATTTCTATTGAATATTGTGTTACGTCTTAGCTGCCTTGAGGCGCGGTAATTATTCAGAAAGCGTTCAGACGCATCTGCCTGATCCCAGTGTACTGAATTTTATAATTTATTTTTCCATGTCTCTAAGTAAAGCTGTTGTGGGTTCGATTCCCACTCAGAAAGAAAATTATTATTTTTATATATCACTCACTGTCAATTTACAAAATACATTGATTCATTTTTATACACATGCCTTTTACTTTATAAAGATTATCTGAATATTATTACCACAGAAATAATAAAAAAGCGACGAGATATCAAGTGTGCGCAGCTTTTTATAATATATTGCTTAAAAATCCTCGACATCGCGTCGTTACGCCTTGAGGGGATTTAATTAGACAGCTACAGCCTAGTTTAATGGTACGTGAAGATAAAGACATTGGAAGATTTCAAAAGACTCGAGAAATTCTTTTCAGTGTATTTATAATGTAAAAGTTATGCTGAAAAATTTGAAATTCTTTTAACATTTCGAAGTAAATAAATATTAAAATATTTCAATTTATTTTTAAAATATTTTAAAAAACCAAGGTATATCTTCGTAATGAAGTATATATTAATAACTATATATGTTGAATTTAATATGTATGTACATATACATTAGATGTATATGTAAAATACGTATTATATTCAATATATATACATATATGGTATATGTTACAGTAGTAGTGGCTAAATGCACAGACTGCGGTTTCTCTAACCACAGCAGACGGCTCGCTATCACTGTATTGGAGTAATTGGTTAACAATTAAATGTATTACAATTACAATATTGATTACGATTAATATATACTAGCAATTGTTTTTGAACATTATAATATGAAATTTACAATACAAACACCATTTAAAATTAATTTATTTATTGATATATATAATAACAAATTATTTTAATAACTCTATATGTTTTTTTTATAAAACTAGCATATTTTATAAACGCATTGAATATTTCCGCTGACCAATGCGTCCTGAATCGTGCAATATTCTAAGGGTCGGACGTTAAGATGAATATCTTATGATATGAGATTAAATCATCACTTGTGCCAGTGTCACGTAACGGAAACCAGCATATAATAGGGGGTGCAGGGACCATTGCTTCCACATGACCTTTAAATCTCGCTTATTACGTTTGAAGTCCACAGTCGTAAAGATGTTGTAAATAATAAAATAATAATAATAAATATTAAATAATGCTATTTCTTATGTATAAATATATAGGAATATACAAAAAATAGATCGATCTGTCTTTGTTGTCCATACAATTAATATAAAATGAAATTTTTCATTTGGTTTTTTTATTGAGTTTAAATTCTTTTATCTAAAAAATTTTCACTAATAAATGTACGTATAAAAGGTTAAGCGAAATGAATGGTCCTTCACTTTTCCTGTTTTTCTATTTAGTCTATTCTAAAGACTAATTAGTGTAGTTTATTTAGTTCTATGGCAGTGTTAAGGGGGCTTTGACGACCCCTTAGGTGATGACTCTTTAATAAGAACATATATGTTATGTAGTTTCTATCTCCATATATACCCAAACCATCGTGATCGGTACATATTAAATTAGCCGTCTATTGACTCACTAATCTAAAGTTTTATGAGACATTTGCCTTCACATTCATAAGTAATTTAATTATTACAAGAGACTTTCATTATAGTTAAAATTGTTAATGAATACTACTAGGTAGGACAATAGTCAGTGATTGCACGGACACTGCGGTTCTCCCAGACCGCAGCAGACAGTTTCTATTGGAATAATTGATTAAATACTAAACGTAATCGTAACTTACGAAGTTTATTATGTAATAAATTTAACAGTATTTATTTTATAATATTTTGTAATTTTATCGTATAAAAATTGCTCCTACTTGTGTCCCTACATTGCCAATAGAACAAAATATCACAAGAAAATTTCAATTGTCCCAGGGGAGAAAATGTGAAGGAGAGGAATTTCGATTATCTCTCAAAAGAAATGTCCGCGGTATGACTCAAAGGCGATTTTTTATAGACCAGCAGAGGTTGTGGAAGCCGTAATTCAATTTATTGCGTCTACCCTCTCCCAGCGACTGCTCCATAGCGATAATGCAATTTGATTGAGCTACTCATTGGTTCTTTACCTTTTCATTAGTAGATGCTACTAAACTTCGCTTAAGGAAAATATACCGATAAAATAGCTCAAATTTTCCATACGTATAAAATTTCCCAAGCGTAAAAGTGCAAACAATAAAAGGTCTTTAGTATAACAATAGAAACTTTTCGCTTTGCCTCTTGGCATCTAAAATGCCCGATGATGAATAGAAAGCTAACGTTTCCCTGCCTAAGTTATAGGCACTTTTCATGTCCCGAAGTGTGTACAACCCCTTCGACGTGCGATTAAAAATAAAGTTACGTAAACTCTTATAATAATATTTTGCTTGGTGAAAGGCTTTATATTTGCCGACCTGTGTTCATGCCTACTTCACTTAAATGTTGATGCCGTTTCAAAGAGCATATATTTGAGAATTTCTGAATAATGCTTTCTATAAAGCCTTTTAGTTTTTATATCATTGAATATAATTTAAAAAATTTGCCCCCCATTTTGTCGACCCTTTTACAATATTTTTTATGATTCAAGCTGGTGCTTATGATTATTATCGAATGATCACGTAAGCGTATTGTTATGTTTCACGTATCCATTATACAAACGTTAGTAAGGTGAATATGATTTTTAAAATGTAAAAACAATATTGTTACGTGAAAGTGGGGTCGGAGAAAGCAGGGACTAAGCAAAACGGAGTGTCTTAACACTAGGTTCATATGGTTCCTGCTGTCCCCTCTGCCTACCCTGCAATATGCGGGATAAAGCGTGAAGCTAAAAAACAAATGTTACGTTATAACAAAACTTAAGAAAATTTTATAGTACAGAAACTATTGAAAGGACTTTGCATAATAGAGTAATCAAAGTTTGTTTTCACTCTCGTAAGTTTTGAGAACATTGAAATATGGACTTTAATATTTGAGAGTGGGATATTTGAACTACGACATACTTTATACATAAACGTATGTTGTTTTCTGTGAAAATGAAGTTGTTGATTTATAGACTTTAGAGCGTTTTAACGGAGTCTCGCGTAGCAGTTTTAATGGCTTTGAATCGCTCTTAGGAAATGATGACTTGCGACTAATAAACTTTAGTAAAAGCTCAAAGCTTAACAACAAAGCTTTAACTGAGACAGCAACAAATTAATTATTCTTATTATTTAATTATTTGGATTTTCTTATATATAATTACGTATATCTTAATTAGTATAACTTTAGTTAGTCCAAAAATCATTAAAATATAAACTTTTTAAAAGCCTACAATGAGTTAAGAAAAACCATTGATAAGACATATCTTTGTTGTTCCACTTAACTATTTCTAATTAAATACTAAAAATTGGCTTAAACAATATTATAATATAATCTCCAGAAACAGTATTCCTACCGAGTCTAAAGTACTCCTAAGTGCATGTAAAAAAATAAATAGGATTTCAAATCCTAGATTTTCTTTTACAGTCTAACTTTTATTGAGTCGACTTAGTAAACTAAAGGAGACGTTTCGCAAACTTTACATTCTCAAAGGATTGCTTGCTATTCAAAGATTTCTACTTACTACATATATCTTAAATCTTGAACACAACAACAACAAAAAATATGTAGAATGAAATTATTTTATATTCAAATTCAGCTACTTAACATTCAAATATAAAATCCTATTTAAATACATTTCATAAACTTGATGCCATTCCATCACACAATTTTTCACACTTTGGCATTCTTGGTACGAACTACACAGTGGGTTCCACTATAATTGAGAACATAAATCACATGACTACAGAAAGAAGATGTGGTTTCACGGACCTTGCCCAAATTATGCTTACGTATAACTGTAGTGTATGAAAAACGAGACACGCGCGTGTATATGACGTGAATAGTGGTTGGAGAAATAAAGACAGCAGATTGAGTCACCATCTACGCACTTAGGAAAGAAAGTGATAATGCACGATTTTCGTTCTTTATGCATTATATGCTGTAATATATATGCATTATATGCTGTAATATACTTATTACTACTTTTAAAATCACTTTTTTTTAAATTTTACTATTGTAACATAGTTGGCATACGACGACATATTTTTTGTGAGTTCTAAATTCGTTTAAAGCATATATCTTTATATCTATATATTATATTCATAATTTACTACTATAACTTTTATAAATACATAAAAGTGGTTACTAAAATCCTATCTCTGTTATTATACTTGTAGCTGATCTTGCGGCTTGTGAATTATGTCTCAATATCGCGCGACCCTTGGCACCTGCACGGGCTTCTTTTATCGCACTATTGATTCATTGTTAATAGAGCTGGCACGCAACATGCTCTTATGATTTGTTGCCGAGTATATGGTATGTAACAACGTTGGCTGTTTTTTGTGTAATTTGTATTTAAATATTTTTATATATATATTTTGAATTACTTACACATATGTAAAGCTATTACTTTCAGCATCGTATAATTGTTCACTTTAAAAAACGATATTTTTTTTTTGTCTGTAACTCAAAAACATTTATTCAGCATCAGGTTTTACATAAAAATGTTAAATACATTAACAGTTTATCAAATAAGTAGCTAACTATTTAAATATTTATTATAATTAATTCAATTCCCGATTCTGATTAAAATCACTGTTGTTTTACAAGGCGATATTTAAATAACCCATGTTAATCCATTACTATTCTATACACTCCTGGATCCGTGCGGCCAGTTTATTTGATCTGGCTGAACCGTTGCGTGTTTGTTTGTAACACGTGATCTGCTTAACTAAATATGCGACACAGCACCATTTTTCTTCCATTTTATTTTTAGTTTAAGGTTTTGTTATAATTTATAATGTCTACATTGCATCGGCAATCATCTAATTTCTTGTAGTTTTGTAATTTTTTGCGGTAAATAGACATATATATATATATATAAATATATATATATATATATATATATATATATATATATATATATATATATATATATATATATATATATATATATATATATATATATATATATATATATATATATATATATATATATATATATATATATATATATATATATATATATATATATATATATATATATATATATATATATATATATATATATATATATATGAATATATGTATATTATTAATAGGCAATACACAACTACTATTTTATCAGAAAAATATCTATAGCCAAACAAGTTCTTTGGATTTGTACTATAATAATTATAGAACAAATCTAAAGAACTTGTTTAGTTGACCGATCTGTTACTCGATCTAATTGAGATATTATTGTGTTACATATTCTGATTATCGATAATACATACATACATATACACATAAAAATATAATATAAACGAAAAGTAGTTAAATTAAGATTTCAGATACTTTTAAGTTCATTAAGTAAGTGTTTTTTTCAAATATAAATGTTCTTTATATTGTTATATTTATATGAGCATTTGTCTAGCAACAAAAAAAAGAATAAAATAAAGCATAGGCATTATATTAATGAATTGAGAACGTTATAAATCGATTCAGTAGTTGGCCTTGTGTCTTAGCTAGATTTGACTTATAAACAATATTAAAGCGAGTAGGCGGTATTAGTCAGTAATAAAATTAATACTTATATTATCTGTACGCATGAATAAAATCTTGAGGTTCACACTTTATTTCGCATACTTCATGCATATAACAGAGTATGTATGGGGAGCATAGTCAAGATATTCTTTCCTTTCCACCTATAATAGAAATCTTTACTCAACCGATTAAATAATTGAAATTATTTGACTTTATAAATTTAAACTAAAATAATACACAAAAAGTATTGTTTATTTATATACTTATCGATAACTTTAACTCCAAGTAAAGCTTTTTTTAGCTTAACACCTTCTGGCAATCAGCAGGGAAAGCAAAAGAAAGCTTGTACAAAATCGTACATATTGTTTTGTGTTTTATATGTATGTAGGTACAGTGTTTTTTGTATGTAGGTACGTAGGTACAGTTTTTTAATTTACGTATATGTTTAACAGAATATACTTATTTATGTATGTTTATTTCAAAACTTATCTCATATAAATGTTAATTTCGTTCATAAACTTTAGCGCTAAACGGTTAATATATCCAATGTTGAAATTGTACCTAGGGCGTTAAATTTGAGAGTTCTACTGAAAGGGTACTCATTTAATTTAATTAGTGACTTTGGCAACAGTACAAAGCCACGAAGAGAACTAGGTGTGTCATCTTAGTATTTGTTGTCTTAATTAATTAAAACAACAAAGTTTCAAGTGACTTCTCTATTACAGTGAAGGTTGTTATTAGATTAAGAACTTGTGCAGAATTATCTTGCGGTCTGTAGAGTAAATGACAGATAAAATAAATAGAAGAGAATGACATTTGACATAGATAATTAAATATTTTTATGTTCTCCATCTTAGATAGTTATGTTTATATATATAGATCACTTGAGGCAATCTTTTATAAATAAAATATCAGTAATTTTAGTAATAGAAATACTAGAAAAGTACCTACTAAAATGTAGTAATTATTTTATAATAATAATTACTTTGCAAATTAATATTATGTTTATTGAGCTACTTATTTTTTTTATTTTCCTTATCACTCCTAACCAAAATTTATTTGCGGGATCTACATCACGGGTCATTACTCTAACTTTGTTGCGATTAAGATTTACAACGCAAACCCTAAATAACTTAAATAGTTCGAAAGCCTTACCCCAGGCCGGTCAGGATACATAAACCTTTTAGTTTTGGTTTCATTATGATAATTGTAAAAGCTATTTGACTTTTACATGTATTTTATTGAGCGGTTTTGAGTAAGCGCAAATTCATTATGTTTCAATTTTTCACAGCGTTCATTTTCTGAATTTGATAGAATAATTAGTATTTAAATTATATTTTCTAAAAATCCTGAAAAAGTAACAATAAATAACAAAAGAAATGTAAAAATAAGATAAGAGTATGATTAATATTAAGTCTATATTTTTTAAAAAACGGTTTAATTTAAAAAGGGTACGGACCAAATGTATATATAGTTTTAATTATATTTCAAATGAAAAGAAAACCCTGAAAAAGGGAAATTAAAATCAAGGACCGAAACGCCAAACCTGATTGTGAAAATTTATTGAAAATATTAATAAATATATTCCCAACTAACATTTTAACTACAGAGATAATTCTCTCTCACTAATTCTATTTGATACAGTAGAGCGCATGTTTATTTTTAGATAACAAAGAACACAACAAAAATGTGACATATTTGTCTCCATTATACTGTCGTATGCGATTTTTCTTCGAAAATCTCCTTTACGATATCATGGATATCCTTTAAATTCCTTCGCCGATGGAATTCTATAAAACAAGATTCAAGGATAATATAAGGGTGAGATTTTAGAAAAGGATTGTCTCCTAGGAAATAAAAAACAGAACGTAAGGCTTAAGCTTTGACCTATATTATTTGGAAGTGGATTACTTACCTATATATAATGAAGAATAAATTCAGTACAAAAGTATGCTAAATATTATTTTTTTGTTTTTACAATTTTGATATCAATGTACATGGATATGTTGAACAGTTGCTTCTGGCTTACCGAGAAGTAGTCATCAAAATTTGTAATAACAGCGCCCCGTAAACACCTCTTCAACCCACGTCGTATTGTCGTCGAGTAACAATATGATGTATTATCTCCCCCAAAGTACACATTCGCTTTCGTATATGTATAAATGGTTTTGTAATTACGTAAGCCAGAGAGGTTTTCAATTACACAGACGAGGAAAAGGCGGGACGAATTTATCTGACACAGCGAAGCTTTGTAAGAATGAGTTCGTTGATGATTGTTACTCTAGATGTAATTAATATAATATAAATTTATTTTTAACAAATTTATAGTTCTGTCGCAGTTGCACAGTGTCTGCTAGTGAAAGCAACGACTGTGTGTTCAATACCTACTCGGGTATGGATGAATTTTTCTTTTCCATTTTCTTCGCTCTGACAACTAGGTAAGCGCGGCGTTGTGTTCTGCTACTACCGCCAAACGCAATACCTCGAAAAAGGGAAAAGTGGGGTGTTAGCAGAATGTCTTAACTCTAGGTTCCCATTATTCCTAGGATTTCCTTCCTTCTTTTCCTACCCAGCAATTAGCGAGATAAAGCGTGAAGAAATAAAAACTTATTTTGAAACAAGGATAGTACCTATTTAGTTATAACGATTTTGTTGATAAAGAATTTGATACAGTCTTTAACTTATTCTTTCAAAATAAAACAATCACCAAGTAAGAAAATTTTACAAAAAATAACTGTAATATACGAAGATTGCCTTTGCACAATGCAGTTACATTTTTGTTTATCAGTATGGGTGATCTCTGACAGATAACCTTAGGCATAAACATTTTAATACAGATATATTTATGAATACTTCTTTTGTACGTAATCGATATTATTGTAGCAAACAAGTTATTGTTTTTATACCCAAACTGTTAAAACAAGCTCTTAAGCCAAATTATAACAAAAAAATATGATGAGGACCGTCGTGGTGCAGAGGCGTAACGTCTGCCTGTAACGCGACGGTTTCTGGCTTCGATTCCCAGTCGGGGAAGATGGATTTTTCTATTTCCATTTTCTTCGCTCTGGCAACTAGGCAAGGCGCGGCGTTGAGTTCCGCCACTAAACACGCAATACCTCAAAAAGGGGGAAAGCGGGGACGGAGAAAGCAGGGACTAAGTGATAACGGAGTGTCTTAACACTAGGTTCCAATAGTTCCTGCAGTTTCCTCTGCCTACTCTGCCATGTGCGGGATAAAGCGTGAAACTAATAAATTACGTCACGAAAAATATATGAATCAGTGGCGTAGCAGTACAGTATCTTACTGTAAATACTATAGCTTGGAGTTCAATTTCACTTAGGGGAAAGTGTTATTTTCATTTCCTCGCTTTGACAAGGAGACAAGACGTGGAGTTCAGCCACTCACCATACAATATCTCTAAAGGTCTGTCTCTACTGGTTATAACTACAACTACTAATATTTTCAATACTCATTCTTTCTAGTTTATTTTCTTTGTTGTTTTGTTTACAGCTTTTCCTCAGATTTCTAACTTTATTGTTAATTAAACGAAAAAATATTTATGTAACAACTTAGTGATGCATTATAATAATGTACTACACTCTCAAATTAGGTTTCCTTTGATAACACTAAATAGTCCTGAAGTATTTCAGAAATGTTATTACCTGAAGCCTCTTGTATGACTAATTCATATATGAAATAAATAGGGTTGTATTGCGAATAAAACGTCATGGCGACATTTATATTTTTGATATCATTAAAAAAATTGGATATATGGCAATTATTTTATAAGTTATATTTACAGTGGTGTAGTGGTTTATGCACCCTTTAAAAGTATTAAAAAAATTTCTTTCTATCTAATTAGTAGCAGTAAATGAAGGCGTGACATAGCATAAATAGCGGATTTACCAAAGTAAACATGTCTTGACGATACATACATACATGCTTATTTAATTTTTTTTACATTTTTTTACATAATCACATAGCTCACTTTCTCATTACAACGTGCAAACCTCTTGATCTAACTTTTACTATGTAATAATAGTTTTATATTATTAACATAATAACTTTTAGACTGCGCAAGCCCTAGAACCGTAAATGTAGTCCGTCAAGTGTCCAAGCGAATCGGCGAGGAAATTAATCACATCGAGGGAGAACGCTGCTGAGATTTTATTGCTCTTGACTAACATTTACTTGAGTTCAATTTATACTATAAGTACTGTTGTATTGTTTATTTTGTACTTTGTAGAAAATATCCGATTATGTTCAGTACAAGTCTAGTTAATATAGATAAACTAATACAATATATTTTAGATTTAATAAGACTTTGTAATTATTTGTGACTTTTTTAGTTTAGGCTAAAAAACTATTATAAAAACTATTAAAAACTCCAAAACGTAAATTTTTTTTTAGTTACTAATTCTTTAGGCATTTTAATTAATAGTATTTTTCATGTATATATTTTCATTCGATCTAGTTTATAATTTCCACGTGTGTTTTGGTCATTACTCAAGGGAAACTTGTGTATCGAGCCTGAATAAAGATGAAGGGGATTATTTATGGAGCCAACTTGGGTTATTTGTTATTTATGTTACACATTAGTTCCATGTTTCTACGAAATTAATTATGCTCATAGTTTTATTCTAATATTATTATACTAAATAAATTATATATATTTGTGGCTTTACGCTTTTCTCCGGTACTACGCGTTGAGTGGCGTAACTCAACAGCGCGTTAACATGAGAGAGGATTGCGTTTCTACGTCACATCGGTCACGATAATTTATATCAAAATAATCTAAAACTGAAAATAATATATCATAAACAATCTAATAAAAATAATTTTATTTCAACATTAATACGAGTATTAATGGATGTATGAATTTTAGTAGATGCATACACATTACACATTGATAATAATGTGACTGGAAAGATCAATATCGAAAAACGAACAATTAATCACTTCGTGTACTCCCCCCATGTCTACCATTTTGAATTGAAACAATACCCATTGAAATTGTATTGAAAACGATTCTATAATATAATACCCCAGGAAGGGGATGAGTGCGCGAATTCATTGATATGTTAATAATTAAGTGCTAAAATTTCACATAGTTAACCCGTTAATGTGCACAAATGAATGATAAAATGACGAATATTTTAGTAGATGGTATTTAAATATTGTGCTTGCAAGCTTTTTATAAAATAAATTATACTCCATAAAGAAATATGATGTTTGGTATATTCGATTTTGTCGTATTTTATTGTTTATATAATAATACGCAAGTAATATTAATGTCCAAGTTAAATATAGTAGCAATAATATAACGGTTACGAGGAGTCATTTAATACTAAATCTCCATGTATGGAGAAACTATAGAAAAAATAGACCACTTAATTTTAATGTATTTCTTCGAACATTTTTGAAAGTCATGGATAGATCATATGTGTTCTCAGGATTTTTTTTAATTCAATGCTAATTTGTAACTAGGCCATAAATTGAACTGGGCCAGTCAAGCACGACATATTTTATGTACATATGAGATTTCAATTAGTAGTAAGTGTGCCATCAGGTTATTGCCATGTATTTTACTAACATTATACCGACTTGCGACTAATATTATAGAAGTTAAAATTAACGGCTTAATAGCAAAAAGCTTCAACCAATACCATAAGAGATGCGCTTAGCCATTGGATCATAAACCTGATACAGAAGGCGACGCATACTGGCTTTAAATGGCGTAACGTAAGGATGTTTTTGACTTTAAAATAAAAATAGTTTTTTTTTTTAAATTAAACTTGTATATTTTGTGTATGTTAAGGTTGTTAAAAGAAACCAACGGTTGGAGCTTCTATGTTTATTTATTTAAAATCTCTGAAATTTTCCGTCATACATGAACAGCTTATGTCGAAGCTGTGTAATTTCGTATAGTTTAGCTAGATGTCATAGTTCTTCATGACATGCATAGCTTTTGGATTCATATGTCAACGAACAATGGTAATCACACCTAACTTTAACTGAAGAAATTGTTTCTTATTCCTTACATACATTATACTTTTCTATTGTAATTCTACATCAGCAGTTTCAGGACGCTACAACATTATACGTAGTGCTTTTGTTTAACCATTTTTGCTAAAACAATATTTCATTATTTCTTATAACATATAAATACATGAGGACCGTCGTGGCGCAGAGGCGCAACGTCTGCCTGTAACGCGACGGTTACTGGGTTCAATCCCCAGTCGGAGAAGATGGATTTTTCTATTTCCATTTTCTTCGCTCCTAGGCAAAGCGCGGCGTTGAGTTCCGCCACTCAACACGCAATGCCTCGAGAACGGCGGAAAGCGGGGACAGAGAAAGCAGGGGCTAAGCAACGGAGTGTCTTAACACTAGGTTCCCATGGTCCCTGCAGTTCCCTCTGCCTACCCTGCCTTGTGCGTGATAAGCTAAAAAAAAATGCAGACGTACATATGTACATACATACATATATATAATCATACTTTCAGAGATAAAAAACAATTAAAATCTGTTAAAAATAATTAATTTATTATAGTCCCTAATGTAATACAACGTATCTAACGTTGTATTGCATCAAAAGTAAATATTACATGTTATTTAATGTCCAACAAGTAATTTAACCTCAGACGATATCACCGTTACATCAACATTTACTTATGTAGTTAATAGGTGTTGTATTGCAGATGGAATGCTAAAGGTGGCCTGTTCTTTTAATAATTGTGCTATGTTTTTGATATATAATATATGAATTAAATTTTAATAATAACTATTTTAGTGCTCATTTTTTATCTATAATTATTTATTTTTGTTAATTATTTATACAATGTTTTATGTAAAAAGGATGAAAATAAGCTTAAAAGTTAATATTTATTAATTCTGTGTCAAATATGATGTGCAATTAAATTTTTGCAGTACTATCCCATTACTTTGTTATTGCTAGATAGATACTGACGCCTAAGTTTTTCTTAATCTGGTTTAAATTCGTTTTATTAATAATTTTATGAGAACTGAATATCTTATTTGTTTTATTGAGAGCATCATATAAATATATTAAAGAGTAACATCGGTTAATCTTATAAGAGATATAACTAAACCAATATAAATGGCTCGTTTGTTGCTCCTACTAATATACCTATACATCCTTTAATTACATACCGCAGCGGTCAATTTCCTAGTTAACTATAAAACTAATGATGGTATTACTTGAGAATGTTATAAACAGACCTTCACTCCTAACAGTGTTCTTTATATTGTCTTGTTATTTCAGTTGGAAAGGTTAATATGCAATTTATATGTCATACTAAATGATATACGTGATATTTATTATATATTTATAAATATCAGAAATTTTATTATTAATTCGTATTACGAATTCATTTAATTATTTTAAGGTCATCCTTCCTGTAATCTGAATTTTGAATGCGTATGTAAAAACAAGACAATTGCGTATTAGTTTCAGTTCTATTTGTGAACTCTTTTCTAACATTTTTAATATAAAGTGAGTGAATATGTGAGTGAATATATTTAAAGATAAAAGCAGTAAATATTATGTAAGAATAGAGTTTATTAGCGGGGACGGAGCAAGCAGGGACTATATGCAACGGAGTGTCTTCACACTAGGTTCCTATGTTTCCTGCAGTTCCCTCTGTCTACCCTGCAATATGCGGGAAAAAGCGTGAAGCTAAAAAAAAATAGATTTTATCATCTTTAATCTAAAATAAACTACACATATATTATTGTAACACTTTTTCCTAATTATTTTCTACGCCATATTGAGTGTTATTAACCTTTAAAATCAATAACTTTGTAGACAAAGCACCTACAGTAAAAATGTTAAAGCCATAAAATGATTCAGAAGCATACATATTTGTAATCGGTTAGAGGCATCTCAACCCATTACAGGGTTTTAGCGATTTTACGCTTCGCCCGATGCTAAATTAATTAAGAATACTGTACAGTGCGAATAATTGCACAGATAAGCCATTTTAATGACGTTACATTGTATAATAATATAATTAGTCCAATATTTACGAGGAGATATTATACATAATTAGATGCAAGTTTTTGCAAACAGTGTTTGTTACAGTTCTCTTGAAATGAAATTGATCAATTGAATAAAACTTTTAAAATATATAAAACTTTATACATTTATAAACATTACTTAGCATAAACTTAGTCAATTTTATTTTCTGGGTTCAGGTTCATATACTGCTTTTTTATGGATATACAACAAGGAAAAAGAGAAATAAAAAGAACTACATTATCTCTTTATATTTATAAATAAATCAAATATTAAAATGAAAAGTAAGCACAAAATCTTTTAAATTATAAGGAATGTCTGTTATATTCCAAAGACATAAGAGCATCTTGCTAGTGAAGTGAATAGCGCTGTTGTTATTAATTATGCAGTATCATTGAAAGACTAATGCTGCAATATGTATTCATAGCCTGCCTTCATTAGTCAGGGTCCCGAAGGTGCCAGGTAGAATAGATACAAATTTAAGCACGCTTGTAGAAGTTAAGGAATTTCCCAGTTGATGTTTACATAAATTAAAATGAAAATCATAAAGGCCAAAGATTATATTATTTGAAAAAAATAATTAATTTTTCGTTACGACCGTCACGACGCAAGGGCGCAACGTCTGGTTATAAACGCAATTATGTGGGTTCGATTCCCACTCGGGGAGCATAATTTATTACATTTCCATTTTTCTCGCTTTAGTACAAGGCAAGCGCGGCGTTGAGTTCCGCCACTCAACGCGGAATGCCTCAAAAGGCGGAAGGCAGGGAGTGGAGTATATTAAAACTAGGTTACATCATTTTTTACATATGCCACTGACTATTCTGTTACGCGGAATATACTTTTAACTTTTAATTTAATTGAAATATTTTTTTTCCTATTGTTAGTATAGGTGATACGAGACTCACTAAAAATATTACAAACAGGTGCAAGAGTTGAGATATCATCAATCAATCATTTTGATCTCAGGCCGAGATGAAGAGAATCAAGAAATCTAGGTTACCTACCTATTAAATTAACACTGGAAGTCCACAAACATTGATTTAAAAAGCTAAACGACGTATAACACAGTAATATGTGATAATAAAACACTTTAACTGCGATATTTTTACTTTCATTCTAACGTTAGCAACCTATTCGGTGTAATGACCAGCTCGTATCATTCGACCTTTTTTGCTCTACGACTCGCAGATGTCTATAAAAGGTTATGTCCAGATAACATTATGCCATAATACATTCTCATCCCTTTGAAAAGGAAAGTTGTATATCGTTTTTTTGAGATCGGTGCCCTTTTAAGGATATTCGGTTTTATTGCAGAATCCGAGGGGCATTGACAGTACTATCAAAGGGTTTCGCCGCCATCGTATGCATTTTTTTTGGTGAACATGCCCCAAAAAATACCGATTCTTTTACTATGTAGGTCTATTTTGCACGTATCCATTGAAATTTGAAATTTCGTTTCTTAATTCCCCATGAAGTAGATTTATTGACAACGAATATTAAGCCTATTTAATATAAATTTTACAATTATAATGAGAATTATCACTTTGTTATAAATTAAAAAAGCAATAAAATATATTGAAATTGTTTAATAGCAAAAAAGTTCTCTGTTCTATTAATAATAATTTTAGGATATTAATCGGTCGGTTACCTTTTTAATTCTAATGGTTCAAATATTCTCTAATATCTTTTATTTGTACCTCACGATACCGTTATTTAAATGAGTTTTGTGAAGACAATGATAAAAAGCATTCCTTATATAGGACATGATATTTTAATAAGAATATACTCCAACTCGAAATTTGGTATTATGCCAGGTTTTATAATTTTACTGTTAGTTTAAATTACGACCCACTTATTATATATATATATATATACGAACATGTATGTTATTGATTTTTTTAGTAATATTTTATGTATTTTCTATACAAATTTGCTAATAAAATTTTGCGATTTTTAATCAATTCGAAAAGAGTAAATAAATAGCTTAATAATTTCAATTTTTTTTTGGCATATCGTGGGATAGACTTAAGAACATTCCCCCAAGAGAAAATTGAACCCACGAAGTCAGATACTGCGTATCTGAATCATCACAGATTCAATTAATTAGTAACTTCATATTAGTAAAATGGAAAGTACACTACGAAAAAACTAGATTGTTTGGAAGAAAGGCCGTCCACCTTTTACTGTATTCCAAATAATTAATTAAGGCGTCCGTAATAAGAATTCGAAAATGCATTGAGTTTAAATGGAACTCGTCCTGCAGGGCGCGTGCTCACGTTGAAGTCAGTGCGCCGGCGCCGACGTTTCCGATCGGACGATTGGTTAGCGCGATATAAGATTGCGAAACGGCAATCTTAATACGTCTTTAAGTTTAGTGGCATGGAGTGAACAGCCTTTGCAAGTGCAACTTTTTTTTAAATATTCGACCTGAATAAAGACGAGAATTTTTTTGGAAAGTGCAATTGTTGGTGCAACACTATCTTGTTATACTCATATAGTAAATGTTAGATTTGAGCTCGCAGCGTACTCTTGGTATAGTTCATTGGCACAGTTTCCTTTTATTTGTGAAAAATTACTTTGTTAACAATATATTCCTTACGATTGACTAGAATGTGATTCAGTGCTATTTAACTTGCTGAACAACGGATGACCTAATCAACACCCACCTGGTCCTTGTAATTTCATCATTTTCCAATAATTATTAATTTAATCAAATTTATACGTGACTATATTTATATTTTATGAATTATTAGCAATATGATAATTTATGTAGAAGTCCTATGACATTTTAGAATATAATTCCTAAAGTTCTATGCTGTATGGTCGCTTCTGTCATATGTATTTTTGCGATTATGCTTCTGTACAAGTATTAACTTTACGGCGGTGACATTCCTTGGCTTTATGCCATAATGTTCAATGTTGATCGTTGTCATAATACAACATACCTTCAGTGATCTAAGTAGTCATACATAAACATAATTTTAGTTTTTATTAAGAGAATTAGTATTCATATCTTTTTAAATATCTTTTATTTTATTTTAATTAAATGTAAACTAAACAAATATTATTGTAAATATCAAATATATGCGAATGTTCATGAATAGAAATAACATGCAAAATAAAGTTAACTAATATTCTTTATGTTCATTTAGATTTTTTATCATTGTGATTTATAGCTTATGGAGTTATATATATTAAAATCACCCGAAAGTGCACACGTGTCTTATATACTTTATTTTGTATTAAATAAATTTTCTAAAGCACTCAACGAAAACTTGCAATTAAATTAAATTTGTGTTAATTTCGTTTATTATTTTACAAAGTAAATGTCAAACATTTTGTATTGACAGCAAAATCTATTGTTACAAACGAAGCTGACACGCCATTACGGTGTTTTATCGCTAGAGTACTATTTACAAGTGTCAGCATTTCGCATAACTTGGACGCCTAATGTACTGCACTAATGAATTTGTGTTATATTAAAATCAATATAATAAACGAATTAATTTATAAACTGATTAAATTTTCTCATTTAGATTAGAAAACACATTTAGAGGCGAATATATCAAGATATTGCAAAATAATGCAAAATTAGCTTAATGAACCGAAAGAAAACGGAGTAACTGATAGTTTTTATATAAGAAAAATATACAAATACAAAAAACTGAAACTTTAATTAGTTTTAATGATATAGCGTTTTATATATAATCTCTTGAATTAATATCTAAGTTTTGTGTTCCTTCTATTTTGCTCTCCATACCTAAGGTCAGAACCTGCTTTCCGACTCCCTATTTTACGATTATGTGGATCTCATGTGCTGCATCATGATATCCTGCAATCGGTTTTTGTGAACGTTCTGATGGCCTTACTAAAATGATGGACGAATAAATTCGCTTTCTTCCTATATAGCTACTAAGCCGAGGCATAACGTAGCCATAGCATTGCAGACGACGCTTTTTGAGCTTATCTGCTAAGTCATGGATCTTAACTACCTGGTATTTATGTTTGTATATACGGTAACTCTGCGTCAGGACACAGATTCACCTCAGCAGTTTTGTTTCCGGGTCGTATACAATCTAAGTCACCGAGATAGTGATGACCACCAATCGTCAATGTTTTGTTATATATACTAAAAAGCTTTATGGAACTGTTCATATAAAAATTAATAAAAAATATCGATTTTCATATTTAACTTACAATTTTTTACGCATAAGGAAATATACATTTTAAAAATTTACTTATTTAGTAACATTATGTAAATACCTGTTAGCATGTAGCTTCATAAGCATCATTTCATAGCGTTATATTTGTCTATAAATTTCCAGATGAGCTATGACCTAAGCATAAAATGTCATCATTCGTAATCGATGATACCTTTTAAGGCAGTCAACAAATACCAGTATAGCAACCTCAGCCATATTTGTAAGTAGTAAGAATCGGTTCCTGCATAAATATGTATTTCGTCCTCGAACTTGAGGCCTACGACTCATGTCAATTACAGAAAATTAAATCACCTTATAGTTATGTAAAGTGCCTCACTTTATGTGTAAATATATGTATTTTACAGTCATTGCGTATAATTAGTATAACATTCTTCATAAATGCAATTACATATACATGTATAAACAACGTATCGTAGTATAAATAATGTGACCACTAATATAATGGGCATGCTTCCTTATGAAATTAATAATATATGTCAACATTTCACGATAAAAGGCCCGGCAATTAAGAGAGAACGAGCTCTGAAAGGCGTTCATCTGAACATATTGTCGTTTATAAATTATATTCGTAAAGGAAGTCTCGCAATTATTCGAGGCAGATCCGAGATAAAGCAATCCGTTAGCAGTAAACGATCCATGTCTATTATGCTTGGACAAGTTTATGGTACATTTTTAGATTTACTTTGGGCTATAGATATGTTTTTATAAAGATATTTTATAAGATAGATATAGTGTTTAATCTATACTTTTATGCGTTGAAATTTTATGCCACTGAGGACACCACACGCAATGCCTTGAAAGAAGACGGAAAGCGAGGAACAGTAGTTTTTCACACTAGGTTCCCTCGGTTCCTACTATTCCCTGTGCCTACTCTACTATGTGCGAGATAAGATGTGAAGCTATATACAAAAAAGAACAAAACTATACTATCATGTACTCCTTACCAAAACCAGATAACAAAAAAGATTTTTAGGGCTTTCCCATATAGGTTAGATTACGTAGCATTGCCTATTTAGTGGCGGTACTCAACGTCGCTCATAACCTAATAATATTATTTTCAAAAAGTAGGTACATATATCCTTGTGCTACAATTTTATAATATTTATTTTTACAATTAAGCGTATACACGACCAAATCCATATATCTTAATCATTTAAACAACGAAGATTCATTCATTTGAAATGTATACGAGAGGAAATTGTTATACGATACGTTTCATTACGTGCTATAAACAAAAATCAAAAACCAAGTTGTATATTTATATCTTACATTATTTAAAAAACATATTATAGTTTCAATGAATACGTACGTATTATTTTAATGTTTGTTTTATAAGTACTAGGTACGAACAACACTCGGCAATTGTGATAGAACTAAATGACCAGTAATAAAGTTTATACAAGGCTTGGTGCAATGGCTGTGCCATGAGATCTATTACGGTAGATATTTCCACTGTAGTTTATTTTCAGAATTAATGCGTAGTGGTCAACGACACCCGTTGTCAACGTTAATTGTATTCTAACTAAACAATACGTTTGTACGTTTGGACTGGACCTATTTTGTAGATTAATTTACCTTAATTATAATTGTACACGTTTTCGTTTGGTACTAAATGAATTGTATTTTTTTTATTTTTTTAGCTTCACGCTTTATCCCACACGTAGTAGTAGGTAGAGAGAACTGCAGGAACCGATGGAACCTAGTGTTAAGACACTCCGTTCTCTTCTTTGCGTTTTTCTGAGGCATTGCGTGTTGAGTTGCCTTGCCCCCAAAATGAAGAAAATGAAAATGAAAAATCCATCTCCCCCGAGTGGAAATTGACCCCATAAACCGTCACACTTACAAGCAGACGCTGCACCTCTGTGCCACGATAATTCTCATTTTTTTTTAAATTACTATTTGCATAAATAATTAAGTAGGGCAAAATAAGTAACAAATTATACCTCAAATTATACCTCAAAGTAGGCGTTCTCCGTTTATACAAACTTTATCACTTAGATTATTGTAATCAAAATATGAAGAACATTCTATCATCAATATCGATGCAGGAAACAAAGTATTGGACATCTTACTTTAATATTGTTATATTGGACCTAAGTGCACATTACATAGGTCATCGTTGCGTGTGGGAGTACAGCATAATTTACTATATCCGTTGTTAGGAAGGGTATAATGGTGGTGGTCACTACGCCGTGACGTTGCAGCACAGTTCGTATGCTATCGTGCGATGGTTAACGCTAAAGTAAAAAGTGCAGTAATATTATTATTTTCATATAAAATAGTTTATTATGGAATTCCATTTTGTAGATATATACAAAATTAATAAAATATTAATTATAATATTTTATTAAAATATCCTAAAAATAATTCTAGAAGTAGTGTTTTAAAAATTTTTATAATCTGTTCTAAAATACATCAGTGAAGTGAATATATTTAGTGAAAACGTCACTACACATGTGATACAATGTTAATAACAAAGTATACAGCGATACTGCTGGAAAGCGCTAGAAATGTGGAATCTAGAAATGCTGCTAGACCTGGAGCAGGCATTGTCGATGCTGATTGGCCTTCATCAATAGAGAGTTCTCCTCGACGTCGTCGACAATGGAGGCGACGGCGTACAGCTCACAGGTTTGTATTTAATATCACTTAAATTAAATATTTTATTTGAATTTTTTTTCATAATTTTAAGTAATATATTGTTTTTACATTGTACATACATATGATTACACAACTTGTAAGGGCTACATGTGCTATTGCAACATATGAGACATAATTAGTCATAGCTTATATTACTATATTGCAATATCTAATTTGCTAAACCGCCGAGATCGTGACCGCAGCAGGTGTGACTGTCGAAATTAACAAATCGATTGCAGCGTTTTACACTGACGACAAGATAAATGTTCGACATATGATTAGCTTGAGCTATTTAATGTGTGCCGAAACTAAGTTGAATTTGAATTATGTAAATGTTAAGATTAATTTCAAAATTACGATAAACATATATTTATAATACGAACGGATATGATGTTCCTTAATTTAAAGTTTGTTTTGCTAATTTCTTAAGCAAGAATATGTATACAATTTGTAATACAATATAAATTTTCTAACAAATAGTAAATGCTGTAATTAAATAGTGATGAAAAGTAAACAAAAGTGTTGAACATTGACACAGTTTTTTATTGCATTTTAACGGAATTGTCGACTGTAAACGATTTAATGACATTCGTACGTATTACTGAGCTTTGGTAAACAAAGCGACTGGTATATATAACTGTCAAAGTGACTTTGCAATATACATACATTTTTCTATTGTCTTCTTATGCGCATTTGAATAAACGAGTGTACATTAAAAATTCATTGAATGCATCGAAGCAGCATTAAGGATCAGCAAGCAACGTCGAGACGTGTACGAGGAACGCATTCTTATTGGTATCAATTGTGAAGTTTAGATAAAGAAAATTTACATAAATAAGTAGGTATAACTGTAAGCCGCAGTGGAGTTCTGAGACAGTTTTGGATTCGATTTCCACGTAGAAGAATGAATAATTCTCATTTTCTTTATTTGGCGAAAACAAAGCGAGGCGTTGAGTTCCGTCACTCACGCGAAATTTTCTGTTATGTTCTTTCAATTAGCCTTAAGGCGTGCCAACAGAACAAATGTGGCACGATATATTATTTTGTATTATTACATAAAAAAGAATATTAATATAAAAGCTATAGAACTGTTTCAATATCAGTATTGCAAATGAAGGACAGTATTTATTATTCTCAATTGTTATATATTAAAATTATTTAAAGTCTATTTCGTCAGTTAATCAAATCCGCTTATATGACTTGTATGAAATTACAAACACTTGATAAATTCATATATATTTTTGTTTCATGTAATATTTCTTTTCAAATTATCTTTCATTATTCATCGACTCCGTTCTTCTGTGGTTACTCATACATTCACATTGATAATAACTTGAAGCTTCTATGTTGTTGTTATCACTTGCTGCTCGTCTATTTTTTTTTTCTTTTTTTCCTCTTACAAGACTGATTTATTAAAAATTTAAAATATGAAAATGTGTATAAAATATACAAATATTGTATATTTTTTAAAATGAAGAATTTCATTTTTTAAAGTTTCGTTAATGAGCAAACCTTGTTTGTACATAACAAAACGTTTTCAATTATTCAACATTTGAGTAATTCCTATTAGATATAATAATACTAAATACATACTAAGACAAACCTTACTAACTTATTTTTATATTATATTTTTAATAGGTATTTTTTTTAAATAAGCTTTTACATACTGAAGTTAATTGACATTGATATCTTTGATAAAGACAATTTTGTGGAAACTTTCAATTTTTAAAAACAGATCCAAGATAAATTTACATAATATATAACATTATCATAAAGAATGATATGTACGTAGAAGGATATGGACATATATCACAAAGAATTTAAGTTGAAAGAAAAATAAGGTTTATTTTTTTAAATATATACCAATATATAGGTTTTAATCTTATAATATAATATTTTATATATATATATATATATATATATATATATATATATATATATATATATATATATATATATATATATATATATATATATATATATATATATATATATATATATATATATATATATATATATATATATATATATATATATATATATATATATATATATATATATATATATATATATATATATATATATATATATATATATATATATATATATATATATATATATATATATATATATATATTAATTATATAAGATAAATGATTATAAGATTAAAATTTTATATGAGCACTCTTGTTTACCCTTACTTTAAGTCAGTATAGGATTTTTTGTAAAGTTGGGCACCCTAAAGAGAAATCAATAGCATCAACTAGTCATTAACTTGCTCATAGGTCGTGCATAGTTCATTAAACCTATTATCACGCAATCTATATTGTTATCACTGCTGATATAAGGGTAGTGACATCAGCATTTCATAACGGCCTTGATAATATTGTATAATAAACTTTATGTGAACTGAGGTTAAATATCCGTAGAAGAGCATAAATATAAGTACGCGATTTAAGCAACTTAAATTAAAAGCGCTAATTAAGGAACTATAAAAGTCGTAGCGAAAAGGTGCAGCGTCTGCCTGTAAAGGCTTTTTGGGCTCGATTCCCACTTGGGGAGAATGATTTTTTTTATTTTCTTTTTCTCCGCTCTGGCATCTAGACAAGCGTGATGTTAAGTTTCGCCAATCAACACGCAAGGTTTAAAAAAGGCGGAAAGCAGGGAACGGAGTGTGTTAACACTAGGTTTACACGATTCCTGCGATTCACCTTGCTTACCCTGCCATATGCAAGATAAAGCGTGTAGCTAAAAAAGCACTAATAGCTACAATGAGATCAATGAACTATAATTTAGTTTTACTGTAATTTCGAAAATTTCAATTATCGAAACTTGTTTTAGCATTAAATAACACGTAATTAAATGGAAAATAGATTTGAAGCACATACTAATCAGTGAGGTATATCACTTTCTATTCTTGCTTATTGATTTCCAATACATTTGCTAACTAACCTCGGCGAGGGCACACGTATAAGGTTAACAAGGAAGTCCGAGATAAGCATAATTAAGCATTGTGCGGAACCTCGTGATAAATTTGTGTTAGACTCGCACCATTCACAAAGCGCCTTTCTAAGGAGATTAAATTTTCGTTGAAAGTAATTGCTTTATTTACTTTTATAAACCCAAAATGAATGCTTTTGTCAACGTTTGATTTAAATTTAACAATCTAGAATTATGAAAATAATTCAAATTAATCAGAAACCATTTTTATTTAATTTAAAGTTATATAGCTAAAAGCTTTTACGCAGTAGTTTAATGAGTCTCTTAATGGAACAGTGCTGTTTGTATAGTGTAAGTTTTGCCCGCACTAAGTTAAAACTATCCAACTACACGCTTAAACTGTTTTGATCATAGGCCCGAGACAATTTAACTTACTAAAGTTTGAACGGACATATATATAAATATCTATTGAAGTTGATAATATTGAAGGGCACGTGAATAAAGTTACTAGCGTTTAAAAGTTCGTTAACGTTTAAAACGTGTCAGTGCCTACTGAACATTTCTTGTTCTTTATAATATGAAGCAGGTTATGTACAAATTTGTTTTTATTAAATTTAATTTAATTTTATAGTTGTGTAAGCAATGTCGAACTTATGAGTTATGATAGTAAGGTATCAAAACCTAAGGCCGCTCTTTTCTAAGTAAATTCAATTTTTTTAGCTTCACGTTTTTATCGCGCACATGGCAGGGTAGGCAGAGGGAACTGCAGGAACCTAGTGTAAGGACACTCCGTTGCTTAGTCGCCGCTTTCGCCGTCCCCGCCGTTTTCGAGGCATTGCATGTTGAGTGGCGGAATTCACCGACGGGCTTTGCTTAGTTGCCAGAGCGAAGAAAATGGAAATAGAAAAATCCATCTTTTTCGACTGGGAATCAAACCCAGAAACTGTCGCGTTGCAGGCAAGTGTTGCGCCTCTGCGCCACGGCGGTTGTTTATTTTAGATTTTAATATTGCAGAAACACATATACAGATTTTAATATTTTTATGCGTCTTTCTGTTTGTCCGCATTAATCTGTCTAGCTAAAGCTAACTTTTTGTAAATTTCATACTGAAATTGCCATGGAATCTTTGCGACAAGATAAATTATTGCATAATATAGCAAAAGTAACTGTAATCTTCAGTATATATATTTTCATTTATTTATTCAGACAAATTGATAAGTAATAATGAAAATAAAAATGATATGTATCAAGCATGCATCAAGCGGACGAGGCCACAAGCGCTTTGCTATTGTACGCGTGCTACAAAAATGTATTTGGACCTAATGTAGGTTATCATTAGCACATTATTGTCTCTTATGTAGTACTTTTATAAAAAGAATTTCATATAAAAAAATTCTTCTTCTTCTTCTTTTATCTGTGTATCTGTATAATATAGAGTAATTAGTTATTTTTCTATTATACATTGTTTGACATTGGTGATAATTATATCTCTTTTAGCATGACTCATGTAATTGACACATAAGTAGTCGAAATATAGAACACACGTGACTATTTAAATTTTATAATTTATATACCAGTTTATTGTTCTCGGCGCTCGATTGGTATTTATTTTTATAGTTAGTTTTTTATATAGCGTATATTATTAAAGTTATATAATCAAAACGAGAAATATAGTATTTTCCTTAAAAAAAACTCTAAAGTTTAAATTTGAAATTGATAGCTGAGTGTCAACTAGCACACTTGTTTGTGTGACGATCATTAGTACAGATAATGTGTTCATCGAGTAGATATTTTTTTTTATACCCATGAAGTGAAAATACACATCCACACATATATACGTTTGAAACATAAGTATATAAGTAAAGCATTATATACAATTTGAAGAAAAGTGTAAGTAATGACCAAGAAATAATAATAATCCGTACAAGTTACCAAACTCTCATTACACTATTACAGTTAAATATGAGTCATATTTGTATAGTTCCAAGATTTACACTATGGGCTCTTGTAAGATTGATTTTACTCACGCAACTTTGAAATTATGATCGAACTTTATTATAGGTTGGAAAAACTTGTGCGGCGAACACGTAGGTTCCTTGGTATATGATAGAAACAACTATTAAGTACGATAAGGCTGATACGTATGTAATATAATACGAAATATCGCAAGTTTGTTAAAATATTTACACAACAATAGCGAAAATTGAGAACTCCTAAGAGCTTTGTCTAAACAAGCTAAGGGGATTGAAAGTCCTTGTATATTGTTTTAGAATAAATAGTAATCTTTAATATTTTATGGTTTATACAAAATATAAAGTATAAACAATTAATATGTATACCCACTATATATAGAGTCGATAATTTTTATCTCGACCAATGAGTCATGTGAACAGGACGTCAGTTCATCATCATGTTCATGTTCTAAACTATATGTTACTTATATATAAAATATCATAAATAAGTTGAAGTTCGATACAAATTTTAAAACTGTAACTTGTGCCTCTTGCACCTGTTATCCATATGTAAAAAGTTCACGAATTCTTCCATTACTTTGGATACTTACTAATAAGTAATAACGTTATATATTTAATTGACTTTAATATACATATGTTTATGAGATATTTAGGCAAAATATGTTATAAGGCATTACTTGTTATTTCTCCTATTGACGTAATAAGTGAAAATATCATCATATTAAGTAGTATATTTCACATGTAAACGTTAGACACTAACGTTATGGAGTGATTCAAATTTAGATAGAGATTATCTGATTCAATTATTATCAGAGTGGATGGAGAAAGCAGGGACAAAGCAACATTTTATCTTAACTCTAGGTTCCACGGCTCCTGTAGTTCCCTCTGCCTACCCTGCCATGTGCAGGATAAAAGCGTGAAGCCAAAAAATATATCACAATTAACCTTATTGTAATTTATATAAGTAAAATATTATTAATAACAAAAATATTTATTTTCAGTGGCGTTTGTGTGTTTATAATTATGTACGTATAGGGCAGATCCTAGCTTTGTAACTATTTAAGGAATGCGAGTATGCGTTGTGGTTTTCATTTCGCGTGCATGCAAACCAAAATTATGAGATGCATAGTAGAGTATGCAAATGGTATTTATATTACTGCGAAGAATTCAACATATTTCACAATAATTTCACAGACTCTTGTGAAGGTATATTTAGTACCTATATTAAATTTACATAAACATAATATATATATATATATATATATATATATATATATATATATATATATATATATATATATATATATATATATATATATATATATATATATATATATATATATATATATATATATATATATATATATATATATATATATATATATATATATATATATATATATATATATATATATATATATATATATATATATATATATATATATATATATATATATATATATATATATATATATATATATATATATATATATAACAATTATACACTTAATGGGTAAAAAATATCAAGGTCGATCTAGAAGTGAATGGTTTAATTAAATAAATTTATGTTTTACAATTATTCTGATTTGAAATATCAAGAACTATTTAACAAGTTGCTACGTCCGCAACTTTGTATGTGGAATTGTAAATTTGATATTTCGACATATAAAATGTTTTAAATCGATATAACTTTTTTAATTATAAATTGTTTGTTATAAAAGAAATTATAAATGTCGGCACTCGTAATTGCTGGACACTAAACGGTACCTGTGGCTTCTTCGGCCTGGATGTTATAAACTTTCTATTAAACATCTAATCTATTAGAAATTTGTTTTGGACTTTGTTATTTTATATTTCAAGAGAAAATAATTAGCATATAGAACAACTTTTGTTGAGGTACTATTTTCTTACTTCACTTAATTTACCTGGCTTATTAAATTCAATATCAAAATATTATTAATTAAAATAGACTTACAATAACTTTTGAATCGTCCAATAAACATATCACTACCAAATGGTTCGGAAAGCAGTTTTGCTGAGAAGAGCTGTCAAAAAATCTCAACAGTTAGCCAATTGCAAAAAGTAAATAGTCAAGTAGTATCAAGAAGAAAAAAATATTTAGAATTGATGTTATTTGGACATCAATTCTACACATTTTTTTTTCAATTTAGACGTAATAAGTAAGTTTCTTGTTCCTATAGTATATGTGTCACTGTTTTTATTATAACATTGCATATGTTGTCTGACAAACAAGGTGTTATATTATACATATTACGAAATGACTATCGTACACGGTTTTCTAAGCCTGTTTATTTAAAAACAATTCGCTGAAAATCTCTAGCTATAAAAATCCACCTTACGGATATATTGGGGAGAATAAATAAAACAGCGACACACGTTGTGTTCAAGTTGTTTACTTCGTTACTGTCATTCTTAAGAAATTGAGTAGTAAATTACTACTAAGTTAACAATATTACATACATTCTTTACAAAAAACCAAGTTATTATTTTAAAGTACAAATAAAAAGATACACGATCCATGTATAGATCTTTTTATTTACCTATCCTTAGGGAATATCCAGTCGATTTTATGTTATTTGTACTAATGAATTCATCTTTTGGATTGCTTTGGTTAAGTATAAAGTAATTAAATCACTAGCGTTCTGTATGTCATAATGATGTATTCAACAGTAAATTTTCATAGTTTACACAAGCAAAAACTTTGAATAAATCGCAAAACACTCCAATAGCACACGTAACTCGTTTGCATCGAGTCTGAACACCTTAATTATATACAATCTTAATGTCCTTTAAGATAAGAAAAAAGTCTTTGCAAGAAACATACAATTGTTAAAAATGCGAAAAATAAATAAGAGCTTTAAAGCGTTGCAATTCAGTAGTGTCTGCCAAGTTGAAAGTTTGCTTCATCCCTCTATTTGTATTTCACTAAATTGAATTATTCCGAGCTGCCTTGTTTTCCAAGGTCTGCGTTGTATAAACAGTAGTTCGGATTCAGGCGGCGCAGCTGACAGGACATGGCGCAAGTAGCACCCACGCGTTATGATCAGTACGCTCTGATGAAATAATTGACACCTCGCCTAGTGTATAATGTTTATTATTTACTGTCAAAAATACGTACTTGCCAGCGCTCTATGGAGAGAAGCATCCTAGGCCTAAAGCTCAAAGATAAACAAAGAAGCAATGATATAAGACGCAAAACCAAAGTTATAAATGCTGTAACGCATGCACAGCGGTTGAAGTGGAAATGGGCTGGCCACATGATACGAACGAAAGATGAACGATGGACGAAACTAGTCACAATATGGAAAGGCCCAACAGGCAAGAGAGCTAGAGGTAGACCTATAGACCGTTGGACAGATGACCTACGAAAGGTAGCTGGAGACAACTGGATGGATACGGCAAGAGATAGAGAACATTGGAAACAGTTGGAGGAGGCCTATACCCGAGAGGGGCCATGACTTAATTTAAATTTAGTATTTCTACTTTTTTAAACTTTTTATTAGAAATAGATAACTTTTTTAATGTAGATTTTGAAATATTTACTATTTTAATATGTAATAGGATTAAGTCAAGGAGACAAATAAAGGCTTATTATTATTATATTTATATTTAACGGGGAACGGAGTGTCTTAACACTAGGTTCCTATGGCTCCCATAGTTCCCTTTGCCTACCCTGCAATGTGCGGAATAAAGCGTAAAGCTAATAAGGGTACTATATTTTATTTCGAAGACAATATTTATTTTTGAAAATAAGCAAACATGCAAACATGGCTGCAATGACATTAAATTAATACAGATATAATTTTTATATTTTTAATTTTTAAATTTAGATTAATATATTTAATACACATCCTAATATGTATTCTAGTAAATATTTAATGTTTTTCTTACTAATGTAGTGCAGTATTTAATAAATAGGAGCTGATAGCGTAATTGTGAAGCAAAATTTCTTACATAATATGCAGTTTTATGCAATAGTTTCGCTTTTAATTATATTATTTTATCTCATTAATACATAAACATACAACTTGTTACTTATGTATAATAATATAAAGTCATAAACTATATAAATAATTATTACATTCCGTAAGTAATTTAAACAATCTTGGTAATCAAAACGGAATAATAGGCTGTTGCATTAATTTTTTTTGTCTTCACGCTTTATCCCGCACATGGCAGGATAGACAGAGGGAACTGCAGAAACCATAGTAACCTAGTGTTAAGACACTGCGTTTGCTTAGTTCCTGCTTTCTCCTTCCCCGCTTTCTGCCTCATTCGAGGCATTGTGCGTTGAGTGGCGGAACTCAACGCCGCGCTTTGCCTTGATTCCAGGGCGAAGGAAATGGTGATAGAAAAATCCATCTTCCTCGAGTGGGAATCGAACCCACAAACCGCCGCGCTTACAGGTAGACTCATTAAAATTGTAAAAAAAATTAAAATATCTAAATATGCCACTAGGAAATAAATTGAAATGATAAATTTGTAAAAATAATCTACCACACTACTGTTTAAAAACTCCACGGAACAATCAATTGTGACATATGAAAATGTTTTTTCAAATGTAACAGCTAACAGCCATTGCACCAGAGCAGTCGTTAGAATTTTACGACAACTTTTATTAACTTGACCAAATGGCTCTTAAATTATAGTCAAGATTGATCAACGAGTTGTGCATCATAAAAATGACCTCTTTTTTCTCTAGAATATTTTCCATGTAACGTTGTAAAAGATTTGTAGTGCTTATATTTTAACTAGCTTTCACCTACACCTTTGCTCCATTCGACAAATGGATATATGTAACTATGGAATTATGTATGACACCGATAGCAAGTTCTTAGGGCCCAAGTCACTTTGGCTGCAAGTGACTTACATCAAAATGCTTAACGTGATGCAATATAAACCTATATGTTCTAGAATAAATACACGATTCAATACAGAAATAGGTTCTTAAATCGAACTTATAGTTTTTGCGATAAGTGAGTTTAACCAAGCGAACTTGCAGATTGAGCATTATGAGCTTAATACGTCTTTACTATTGATATAAGCTTGCGTCGATCCGCTTTTATGAAGCTAATCTAGGTACGATAAAAAGTTGATTCATGTTCAATTTTAATCGTTTCAATTTAATCTTCATATTCTTGAATAACAAAATAACGTAAACTTGCTTTTGACTAACGGTAATTTACGCTACATGATTTTAAATTTGAGCTTATTTTTGTATTTGAGCCTAAAACGAACGCGGCACCGCTTATGATCAAAGCGTTACTTCAAATTTTATAGCTTACGAAATTATATCTATAAGTCATAATATTTGGTACATAAAAAAAATATTTGTTGACATATATTAGTAGGTTAACATTTTATTTTAAAAATATATGAAAATATCAATTCTAATATATTCTATGAGTACAGCAAGAGTAACCTATTATATCCACCTTACGTCACGACTCTACATGCCCCGACATACAATATAAAATGAATAATGAACCAATGTCTGAATTGCACAAGCAATTTATCTTTTAATTCTAAAATTCAAGTGGAGCTTTAAGGAAAATCATAAACATTTCACAAGTATAGGGAGGCTTATAAGCTTTTTTTATTAAAAATAAGGACAACAATTATTTGTTGAGGGCCGTCGTGGCGCAAAGGTATAGCGTCTACTTATAAACGCGACGGTTTGTAGGTTCGATTCCCATTTAGAAAAGATGGATTTTTCTATTTTCTTCGCATGGGAAAGAAAGGCAAAGCGCGGCGTTGAGCTTCGCCACTGAACACGCAATGCTCCGAAAAACGCGGAATGCAGGGACGCATAAAGTAGGAACAAGCATCTATCCTCAGTGTGGATTAACACTTTATAAATCATAAAAATAAATATATTTGATTTAAAATTTGTAAAAATCTCTTCCACCTGATTATTATGGTATTATACTGTACAATTCGTATATCATATAAAATTATAAATCATATAAAATTATATTATGGTATTATACTGTACAATTCGTATATCATATAAAATGTGAATTGCGGCTTTGTAATTGTATGTAAACTCACTCGTTCAGTTTAAATACTCACTCATTAGCGGCCACTTGTCATCTCAAGCTCATAATGCACGCCCGACCGTCAATTAGTCTACACCACGTGTAAGACATGTATAAATGTACTGTAGTGGTTAACGTTTCAGGAGCAAGTTTTTTTTAATAAAGGATCGTGAAAAAAATTTCACAATTGAAACATAATATCGTAATCGTCATCATAAGTAAAAAAAAAACGAAGATATTGTACTTAAAGTAGTCATGAGGACTGTCGTGGCGCAGAGGCGCAACGTCTGCCTGTAACACGACGGTTACTGGGTTCGATCCCCAGTCGGAGAAGATGGATTTTCTATTTCCATTTTCTTCGCTCTGGCAAGCTAGGCAATGCGCGGCGTTGAGTTCCACCACTCAACACGCAATGCCCCGGAAAAGGCGGAAAGTGGGGACGGAGAAAGCAGGGACTGAGCAACAGAGTGTCTTAACACTAGGTTCCCACGGTCGCTGCAGTTCCCTCTGCCTACCCTGCCATGTGCGGGATAAAGCGTGAAGCTAAAAAAAAGTAGTCATATATTATAACTTTTTGTTTCTTTTAGAGTGATATTTTATTTTACAAAATATTATTATGTTTTCTTAAATAAAACATGAATTTATTATCTATTATAAAATATTGCATTTTAAAATTATAAGTAATGGTTTGAAAGAAATGACTCGTTATGTCAGGTGTTCTCAGACGTCCAAGTTTAAACGGCCAATTATAAACAAGAAATTTACGGACCTTTTTCTGTACTTCGCCTCTTTAGCTTACTCAGAAGTGCAACAAACTTCGTCGCATAAATGTAGTTTCTATATTAATATAGCAAAATGGATTCAGAGAAGAAACGTTTTATATACGTTTCTTCCAGAAAAACATCGTAAATCTTTAGCATTTCAGTATATTATAAACAATAAATTATTTAATAGAGTGCATCTTGCAAATGCTTAATAATACGGTTCTACTTTGCATATAAAGTTATAAAAGGCAATGGCAAAATGTCCTGCCCACAGCAAGATAGACTCCACTACCCCCTTGAGTGTTGTAACTCAACGCCGCGCTTTGTGAAACACAAAAAGTAATTTATTCTCCCCGAGTGGGCGTCAAACCTACAACTATCAGACGTGTTTTTGATAAATTAACTTCATTAATATACCTCTAGTACTTATATATAAAAATTTACAAAACTTAAACCTAGAATTTGATTTTATACATTTGCTCATTTAAAATCAATAGAAATTTATTTATTCCAAACATTTTATGGCAATCTAACGACGACGAGTGATTGGGCTCAATCAAAACCAATTTGGTAAGAATCTGGGTCGTGAATCGTGATTTATCTTTGAGACTCGCTAAGTGCGGCCTTGAAATTAATTGAAAATGAAGTTGTTCTGGCGTTGATAAGCTTAAAGCTAAGAGCTGATTTAGAGTCAGATAAAGTTGAACATAGCTAGAAAACATTGGAAAAATTAAGTCGAAGAAAATTCAATATATCAATTACAATAGTAAATATATATTAATTCTTTCTACTAATTTCAATATATAATACTATTTTATGATATTAAAATTTCACAGTATGCCATAACAATATTACGTTCATCCATATATAAATATTTTATAACATAACGGATATTAAATCTTTGCATAGTGCGTTCTATATGTTTGAAGTATATTAACTAGAATACTATAGCTAGAAGACGTCGAAGCCATACGTTCTTTCACAAATATTTGTTTCAATTAGGCTCTCCAAAGATCTTTCCTTTCCCTTCCTTCCTTCAAATAAATGTTGATCGTTCTGTCAACAGTGACATCCATTACATATAACTTGCAAGTAATTTTTATATATATGAACATTTTTATATGATTTGTATTGTATATAAAAATTTAATATTATTATACAATCATAAATCTGTGTAGACTATTAAAATAAATTTGAAAAATAAATGTTATTAGCTGTCTGAAGAATGATAGGTGCTATGGTGATGTGCTGTATATCTTTTATTAGTATAACACGGTCTAACAATGGTTTTAAATGTTAAGAATTTCTCTATCAAATTAATATTTCTCTCAGCTTTCGTACTTCGTACAACCGTTATTATTTTTTCCGTCTGCAAGTTCCTCTTGACCCGTGACCAGCCTACGACGGCTTTAATTAAAGTCTTTAATGACTTAGAGACGATTTTTCTTAAACGACTTCGTTTTAACCGGTTAACTGGATTACAAAATGTCTGGAAAGTTTGGTGAGATGACGTTTCTTTATCTTAATTGGTCCTTGTCTTTTAAGTTGTAATAATTTGTCTATGAGGTACTGCTCCTTATGATATGTTAGTTTAATTTTGTCACTTTACTTACTAATACGTTCAGTATTAGTATTAAAATAAATATATTTTAAATACCTACTTAGGTACACATGTATACATAATATTTTAATATTACATGTATATGTCCCATCTAGTATTATGTATGGGCGTGTTGCCCTGTACAGTGTAAGCCTTATCTTCTGCAGCCATTTTAAAATATATTATCATCCAATTTAACAACTATCACGTTCACTATCAGTTCCCTCTGCCTACCCTGCCATGTGCGGGATAAAACGTGAAGCTAATATATATTTAGATCTTATTAGTGTGGATTTTTGTGTAATGCATCGTAACTGGTAATATTTATCTGTTTTCAAAATAGATCTTCTTTGCAAAATGCGTCAAATAAGACGAGAAGAATTTTCTTGATTGTCATTCTCAATTCAATAATACAAATATGTATATATATATATATATATATATATATATATATATATATATATATATATATATATATATATATATATATATATATATATATATATATATATATATATATATATATATATATATATATATATATATATATATATATATATATATATATATATATATATATATATATATATATATATATATAATCAAAACTAAAATCACAGTTACTCAAATATTTATAGTGATTGAATAGTTATGTCAAGGCGTTAACATTATCCACGTCATCCATTCTCAGCAGACGCCTAACTATACTTGCATTATATATACGTTGCGACAGCTTGCTCTACAATGTGTTCAGGCGCTTTGTAGTCAATAGGATATTTATTTGTCTCCTTTTAATGCTTAAAATAATATTTTATTCCTTATTTTATAAATGTTGTCATGTTTGCTCACGTACTTTATTAAATTTTTCAGGTAAATTATTTTGCAGATACAGCATATGTTAAAGGTATTGTGACTCATATTCAAAAATAACTTTTGTAACGGTCTATGGTGATGTTAACAAATTATACATTCGTATACAATACGTATTAGAATAAATCATCTGTATACTTAATTTTTATGATATTGCACGCGAGTACGTCGTCGGAAAGTATCGATTACTCAAATTTATTAAAAAATATATAATATATAATCTTTGCTATATACGCTAGTCACCCTACTTATTATTATTACACAAAAGTGAAAAATAAAAAAATAAGTACGTTATAAGGGATATTCTAGCTATTCTAAGGAAACAATATAATTTTATATATTAAATATCATAAAATTTTTATTTGATGTCATCTTTTTAGAGACTATGTATTAGGTAAGGTAAGTAATTAACCTAAGGAATATAGTATACAGCTAAAATACTTATAAAAAATATACAAACAAAAAGACGTAAATGGCTATTGTCTGTCATGGGCTTAATACAATTTATAGTGGAAACCGCTAGAACAATCGCGGCTTAGCGCAAAGCTAATTGTCACTTTCTTCAGACGTAGGAACTCTTTGCATACTTTTCCCTTATTACATAAAATTGTAAAAACTTCTATAGAAAACTAGCTATTTTTAAATACAATTAGGTATTCTTTAATAATTCCCTTACCTAACATAATATTTATGATTCCATTTTTGACGTGACAACGTCTTAAATTAGGTTGCGGCTCGGAGTCACATATGAAAAAGGTAACGTAACGATGTGTCAACTGTCACCGAACTATGATCGGTCCGCCGCGCGTATCACTTGACACATGTACAATGTTTTAGTAAACAAAATATATTTTCTATAGTTAAAATTTGTGCAATTTATATTATAATTATTAATCATATCAATAAATACTCTACCCAGAAAAAGACGTTGTCACGTAAAATTTTCGCCCGTAAAACCCACTTTACAGGCAACCATTTTTTTTTTACAATATCAAGTATAACAAACTATATACAATATTTTTAATAAAAAATATTAATTCTACAATTTTGTTTAAAATATTAATATTGTAAGATTACTATCGAGTTCGTGTATATAGGTAAAAAATATAACTTGAGGAATTCGAATGGTAAAATCAATGAACTCCATTATCTACAGCAAAGACAGGGGCCTAATAGGTACTTACAAATAATTTACACTCCCTCTGTTTAATTGCAATCGTTAATCTATAAGGAAATTAAATTATAAATGGTTGTTAATTTCATCAGATTCCAGCACCTTACTACCCTACAGGAAAGAGAATCAATTAGATTTTTGAGGTTATAAAAGTTTCGTTCTTCCTTTATGCACTGTTTAATTTAGCTG
This sequence comes from Dione vanillae, assembly GCA_037178615.1. Classification (NCBI taxonomy): domain Eukaryota; kingdom Metazoa; phylum Arthropoda; class Insecta; order Lepidoptera; family Nymphalidae; genus Dione; species Dione vanillae. Next base: position 351,968 of record JAZFAU010000077.1, read on the forward strand.
CTTTATTTTTTTATTGTGCCAAAATAACAATAAAAGATATATTTGTTTAATAAATAATAAAATAAAAAAAAATTTTAGCAATCGTTTATTTAACGTGTTATAAAGTTTACATTGTTTGTCAGAAGTATATTTAAAGCAAAACAAACCCTTTGACCGGAACAAATTCTTGACCGTGTAAATGAGCCCGGAACAAAAACCGGACCCTTACGCTTAAGCAAATACGGCTACCTAACTTTGTTTATCTAAAACAGTTGAATAGTCTAACCAAAAGGTAGTTTAAGAATTCTTTTTGAAGTAACTATAGTACCGCATGTAAAATAATAATAATATTATGCTGTAGTTCTTATACTCGTACGATAATTATTTAAATTTTATACTGTCTAAAAATTTAACAAGTGCTTACACTTCATATTGCTTACTTAATGATATACGTAATAAATTACGACAAAAAATATCGAAGTATAATGGTAGATTAAAATTGCAATATATAGGTACAATTAAAAATAAAATTATCACAGTCCTTTTTTATTTCTTTTTAATATTTTTATCAACATATATATAGGAGAAACAAAAACTATGACATGATTGACATACTATGCCGTTTTATATGAAAGTTGATACGTTTCAGTCGTCTCGTACAATCATAAGATAGCATAAAGCGTTTTCTCCGTTAAGTAAAATATAGTGTCATTTTTATAGTACTGGCACCGGGTAACGATAGTTGTTGCAAAGAGGGCCAATTTTGTACAATTTATGAGATGGTTTGCTGCCCCCGTTTATGGTTTTATAACATATTTATCGCTTTATGACATAATGGGGGCAGTTTATGATAATTTCCGAGCGACACACATTTCAGGAAATTGCTGTGTAATTCAAATATAAAAGTGTCCGTCGTAAAAAAAACGCTGAGGATAATAAAAATAATTGCCAAAGAAATAGGAATAAATGATACGTTACGCTTATTGCTGGGGTGTGTTTTCTCTTTCAAACTACTTATACCTATATATGTATATACTGTAAAGATATATATTATGTAACATTTATCAATTTTAACTCCTTGTCGTTGATTTTGTACATATTTGTAGTATTTTTTAAATAGTCAATTCTATGGAGATATATTTATATTATCCACAGCTTCATATATGCATGAACATATAAATAGTTCTTAGTTATTAGCTTCTGTGTACAGTGTTTACATGTCAGTTATTGGAAGCCGCATTTATACATATTATGTAATGAGAGCAGGCGGTTAAATTGTAGGTTTGATTTATAATCTGTTTTCGATATATTCTCGGTATTTAAAGACTCAATGCAAATAAGTGCAGTTTATTTATTTTAAGTGGTTTTATGGTTGTTTATTTTTGTATATTAGTACTAAACTAAAATTATAAAAATATTAATTAGATTTTTTATTGATTCTATAGAATACTAATATTTCAAGTAATATTATACTCGTAGACTATTGAAGTCATTTGGGTACCGAACGACTGTAAGCGCGATGAGTTTATTGTGCATCTCAAGATATATAATTATATTCAGTTTCTCGCACTGAATGACATATAGCATAGCAGTATTTAGTACAGCTACAAGACATACAAGTTCTCGAGTCAAGACGGAAAGTAATGATTGATACCTGGATATGACAAAGCAGAAAAAAACTTTGGTTTAAATAATAAAATATATAAAAACGCATAGCTTGTGTTCCAAGAATCTATGCAAAAAACGCAAAATACGTTTGGTATCTAGATACAAATACTTCAATGTCAAGTGTCAACTTAATCGTGATCAAACTTCCAAGGAAGAAGAAAACTGCTTAGCATTCTATGGATTCACCGTGCGGGTGCCGGGCCCATTGCGTTGTAGGAAGAGGAGCTCCGATCAGCGCTTGGGACTTGCGACCCAAGTGTAGGTTTAAAGGGGCCCCTTTAAAATGCATTAACGCTCACCTTCACTGTCCGAGCTCCTCCCACTACCTAACCAAATTCGAAAAGATTCTGCTAATGCCGCCTTTGAAGTACGTTCTAGAAATGTATTAGTAATAGTTCTAGACAGGCCGAGATCTTTTAGCAAGCTAAAGAGAGATTTCGCTGTTATACCTCTCGCTCCTACTTCTACCGCGTATGAATTTACTCTAAACCTATTCCTGGTCAGTTCGTTAGTAAGCTCGAAATATTTATTAAGTTTGAAGCTATGACTTTTAGGTATATTAGTCTCCCACGGAACTGTAAGTTCTACCAGTACTACGCGTTTTAGGTTTCGAGAATAAAGAAAAATATCAGGTCTGGATGACGAAACACCAATGTCCTCAGGGATTTTATACTGTTTCTCATACGTGTCCATCAAAAGAGTCCAATCAGGAGCTGGATCTAATATTGAGAAAGGTTTTTGCGTGTGTTTTTTAACAGAACCTTCTTTCACAAACTCTGTTGAACGTTTGCTGGTTGTAATGTTTCTCTGTGCTCTTGCTACTGAAAGACTAACGGCTTCACGTATAATTTCTAGTACCTTGTCATGGCGCCGCGAGTATTGACCACTTTCCAGGAGTACCCTACACCCCACCAGCATATGTTTAGCTGTCCCCACTGCCTCTTTACAGATGTAGCAAGATTTATCGGTAGCTTTACCCCATCTCACTAAATTACTTTGATCTGGAAGAGTCATTTGGAACGCATTCAGGTAGAATTTTAATAGTGCTGGAGACCAGTCATGAATTAGGGTGCGCCATTTTAAAGCTAAAGGGATACAAAATTCTCCCAGAGTTAGCCACTCGTTTTGCATTTCTAACCCCATTGCGTGCATCTTATACCTATCATTCTCGTCTTGCCGTATAAAAGATTTTATTATGTCCATATCTTGAACTTTCCTCTTTGATCCTAACCCTACTTTACTTGATTGTGCTCCTATCATAAATTGTTTATGGAACTTAAGTCTTGACTCGAGCTCTGGGACACTTCTGTCTTTTGGAAGTGAGGTAACAATCTCATCTCGTGATTTTCCCAGAATATGTGTTTTGGCAACTCTTAGATGTTTATAGAGCTCCGATGGTTTCTTTAATCTCAACCCAAAGTTATTTTTTTCCCTAAATAAGGTTGAGGTGTCTGCCGAATGCGCTAGCCCAAGCCAAAACTTCAGTATCTTTATGACGCTTGCATCTAACTTAGCCAAGAGGGTTTTATTAAAATCATATACGAGGAAAGGCCAATTCAGACGTGATGTTAGAAAATTGTCGTATATCCAAACTTTTTTGACATTACTTATAGGTTGATGTTCTACCTTTTCAAGATCTGTCAAAAAGCTGTCGACTAGTACATCTAAAGATGGAGTACGGCCTTTATAATCTATTTTCTTGCCGAGAAATTTAAAAGGTGCCGCTTCGGAAACTATAGAAATGCTTTTACCATCTATTTTAAGTCCCGGATCGTATGAGGTATATTTAGTGTTTCGTCTACCCAGACATAAGCAGTGACACTTACTAGGTTTTATCCTCATTCCCTTCGTCCACGCACAAAATTCTTCCACTTCATCCAATAGCAGCTGACATTGCTTTGGATTCCTAGTAAGTATCGCGAGATCGTCCGCGAAAGCAAGGATGGATTCTGTGTATTTATTGTTGAACTTAAACCGATAACCCCATTTTTTCTCTTGTTTAATTAGATTATCTATTAAAATATTTATTACGATATTAAATATTATTGGGGATAAACAACAACCCTGAAAAAGACCTACTCTTTTGTTTGAAGCCTACTTGTTCGCGATATTGCAGTTATAATTGAAATCATGCCACTTACTTAATGAAATTACAAAATAGTAGGTGACTTACTACTTTTAATGTATTCTTGTTGAAATGAGAAAAGCTAAAACTAATTTAAAAGTCATCTAATATCTCTATATGAAAGTAATAAAAATATAACATCACAATATATTATATCGATTTATCGTGTATGTGTAGTGATATTAATAATGTTCCCACTATTAATTTCCAAGAAGTTAACTAATAGTTTACAATAAATGATTAAAATAAAGTATAAAACTTATTCACATTCTATAGGTGACAATTTTATGCTTAAAAAGCTTAAATTTTAGTAATTTACTGAATTTTTAATGATACTTAATAAATAGCATGTTATTAACTCAATAAAATTGTTTTTAATACTTAATATCTGTTTGTGTGTTGGTGCCAGACGATATCTTTTTAATTATGAATTCGTTGTACGCTTTGTTCGCGTGGACATTTTATTTGTCCTCGGGGATCTATATTGTGAATTCGTAAAAACAATGAAATACTTAGTTGAAAAGATTACATTAAATTACAAATAAAAGGATTTACTAAACTATTTTATTGTTTAGTATTTCGATGGTATAATAAATTATTATTAAACCCAAAAACAAATTAAATTATGTAAAATACTTACATCTAAGCTATACCTAGTATACGCTTGTAATACATTAACCATATATAAATATAGGATATAATAACTATATATTCTTATTGTATAATCATACATTATATTTTTTAGACTCATTCATTGTTATAGGTATATGATTTATAAGAAAGTGTGGGTCAACTGTCTGAGGAACGCCTCTATTGTATATTGTCAGTCGTTACAATACGCTTTCATCATCATGATGATATGTGTCAGTGAAAGCTCATATTAAATAAATATATATACTTTAAATAATATAGGTATAAGTACATATAACATAGTATTTTTTTAAAATATATGAGGATACTAATCCTTTTATGTTAAGAATTTGTCATATTTTATTGTTAATAATTTTTAATTACAGATTTTCCTGCTACTTGAACCTTTAATTGGCCAAGCCGGTAATTTCTAGACTTCTGGAAGATAGTTATAATAATGACGTATAATAATATTGTGGAGACTCAAGAGAAAGAGATTCATATTGCTATTGCTGGACAAGCGGTATGATTTTTGAAACAGGCAAGCAGTCAATACCAATTATCCAAAATACTACCTTCAGAAACTTGATAACAAACGTTAACAACTGGAATATTTGAAATGACGATTTTTATAGAAACATTTATAAAGAGGGATTAAGTAGCCTTATATTTTTTTCAATAGATTTTCGAATCGTTTAATGCTTTCTTATTTTTAAAAAAACTAACCATGACGGTTAATGATAAACGGAAAATGATTTTAAATCAGATTGAACGTAAAACGTAACAAAATATTTTTTTATTTGCTTTAGATACCGATTAACCAGCTAGTCGGCCAAAGTCGGCACTTCCGTTTTAAAATATAAACTTACTGTTTTAGAAAAATACTATTTTTGCTTAGAAAAAATTAGCCAAGAACCATAACAAATGGCAAAACACGATTATAAAAACGAATTTGTACATGCATAATAAAAATATGTCATAATCGCGTTCGACCTTGCATATGTATCTCACGTGTTTCGTATCTTAATTTGTATAACTGAAGTAATTAAGTAATTTTTAAGAAAAAAGAAATTAACATGGATACGTTAAATCTAAGTTCCGGACATGCGTATTCGAGTGGGAGATAGCCGGCCGGTGGGTGAACGTCAGTTGGTGCCCGGTCGCCGCACTGCGCGATACGTTTTGTCTGTACGTGCCGCTTTCAAAACAGTACACATATCAAATTTCACAACGAAAATTTGATATTGTCGTCGATTTTGTGCAAGTGAAAAAGTTCTTTTGGATCGGTAATATTGCCAGTTTTACCGCCAGTTATTTTGTTTTTGTGCTTTGGTTGTTTTTTTTGTTAGCGTATTGTGTTTTATTTTGCCAAGTGATTCTTTAACGGCTCTCGTTAAAAGTAGTACGTTGAGCTTGGATTTTAGTTGATGCTAGTAAGTTTTAATAGCTTTTTTAGTTGAATAGTTTATGATTTTACTATTTTTTTTTATTGTCTTTAATGATATCACCAAACAGAATTGCTTTATCAAACCTGATAAGTCTTATCTTGTTTGCATTGGCCATGTGATTACTGAATATTGCACATATAACACCTATAATGCTAGGGATTGTTTACCTTTTACGTTACTCAGTAGTTTATATTTCGTTATCGTATAAATATTGAGTCTATTTGATGTTATCCATTTATTTTAAAAAAGTTAATTTAACTTAACTTTACATTCTACATGGCTATATCTTGTCAAATATTATTTTATCTCTGTAATATTACGGATTCGGAGGAATCGCGACTAATTTCAGAATTATTAACTATTTTATTGATCGACAAATGACAAGGGAAGGTCTACTTTTAAACTATTCACATGAAATTCAAAAGACAAAGGAGGGATTTGAATTTGTGGCGAGGGGTCTTTGAAATTGATCGTATAGTCCCCAGCCTCTGGTTTACCGAGCCCTTAGAACCGAGGTAGGCTTAATAAGTTACAAATTTGATTTGGTAGGCAAGGATTTGTGTTATCACATGCATACCATTAGCTTGCTTTCTTTTCTTATATGTTTATTTTCTTTATTGTTTTATATTATAGGTATATTGACAGATTTATTATTTCAAAGCATTTATTGTAATTATTGCATTGGTTTTTTGTTGATACTTTTCACTATTGCTTTCGGAATTGTAGAATAAAATTATATTATGTATATGATACTATTAATATTTTTTATACTTATTATAAAGTAAACTACTTGCATAATGATTTGTTTGTTTTGTAAAAAAATATTTGCTTCAGATATCGACTATAAATTAACATCAGATATAGTGTGATAAGTATATTTTGTCCCAAAAATGAAAATAATAATCATTTTAAAGCAAAACTCAAAGTAAGCGTCTTCCGTTACAATTTGAAATTGTAGGCCTGATTTTTTGTATCCAAACTAGTTTTAGCGGATTACGAATGGGGCACGCGTCACGTGTATTATGCACAATATCGAAAGTATTTGGTTCACCATTAGAGCGATAATTCGGGACCATAAAGGCAAAAGGACCCCTTTTTTCAACCATTGTTGCTTGCACCCACTGTACTTGGGTCGTTGACATTGGCCTTCCCCTGTCATGTTTTGGATTTATAATATTTTACAACGTATTCTATGTTAACAATACACATTCTGATTCCTATAAAGTGTATATAAATATCTCCTTAATCCTAACTACAAATGCTTAACAACGTTTTGCTGACATACAGTACAATTTTCAATATTATTAATTAGAACATTTCTAATCAGTCATTTATGTTTATATATAATAAAAAGTTTGTATATATTTAATTGCCAAATAGGAACTTCGTATTCAATTCCAACATGTTTAATTTATAAATGCAACCCATTGTTCCTTTTCTTAATAGATATTGGCAAAAACAATGCGGGCATAGAATGTATAAACCGTTAGACAGACGCGCACAAGATAGTTATTTTAGTTGCATTAAGTAGTGAGGGCAACAATCTTTAATAACTTACTGGTTACTAGTATTGCACAAGCGGCCCAGTTTTTGCACGTGTTGTTAATAGTTTTGCAACAGGTATTGGACATTTTGTACAAGTCCTCAGATGATGGTTACTCACTCTTTTGTTATTTGATCTAGACTTAGTCTATCTTGAGGGAGAGTTGAAATACAAAGTAAAAGTATAAATGTAATAAAAACACATATAAATAAATACACAAACATTATGATGCATTCATTTTAATCGCAAAAGTTCTTCATTCAAAGATTTGAAGCTTAATGATATGCCTAAGTGCCATTGATTGTAGTTAAATTTTCACCTTAATCAGTAAACGGCACAGGTCTATCCCGAAGGGCGTTGCTCTGGCCGCGATGGAATGCGTCTGATTGTGGTTACGAAATGCCATGACTCTATAATCAATAACCTTGCTCTTCAATTAAAGCTTCATATTGTTTAATATATTTGTAACTTGTACGTACTCAGCTCAATCAATAGAATAATAAACAACTAATTAGCCTATTAAAATTGTGTAATGTGAGTATCTACTTTGCTTAATTGCAATACTGATACGTCTTTCATATTGGGTTCGTGGCTTTTTAATTGCCATCGAGTATGTGGCGGAACATTCGCTAATGTGCACTGTTACAGCCGGCCCGGAAAACACAACGGTGCCCATTGTTCTGGCCATATCCATATACTGCACGCAGCGGTTAACTTCATAGCTACTTGAGACTCGATGAATCCAAATTCTGAGAACGATCGCTTCAACCAATTTTGGAGTCCTGCAATATTAATGAGTCGCCGAAGTTTCGGCAGTACATTACTGTTATAATTAAATATATAATTTTAAAGCTTAATGGTTACTTTAATGTTTTTATAATATTGTACTCAAATTGTGAAATAAATATCATAAAACACCTTTACGTTTTAAGAAAGTAAGTCAAGGTTTATATAATTCTCGTTTATTCTCATAAATCTCGTCCCTGTTGGAATTACAAGAAACCGTCTCCTTGTGGTCTATAATATGACCCCGAGTTTATGCTAGATTATTATAGATTTATTTAGATTTTTATAAATAAATATAATAAGATAAATACATACTTTTTTTACCTTTAATTAGAATATTTTAATATGTGAAACTTTTACTGTTATATTCTATAATATCGTTCTCAAGAAACTACTACCTTTAAAACAATAAAAAATAATATTTTAACAGCTTAAAATAATTATGTTATATCTACAAAAGAAAAATATAATCAAAATTAAGTTATTTTATTTAATATAACAGATTACTTGTCTTCTAATGGGCAATTGATCTTCCCCATCAATCATCATATCTATTCGCAACATCATCAATCTCACTATCGTTCCTGTCACCCGCATCTGATCCAACGTAATTTACGTAACAGCTACTTGAAAAAGCTTAAATTGATAAATCCAAAGCAATATATTGATTAAAACCAATGAGTATTACAAAATCATCTAATTTTGCAAAGATTAAATGCTATCTCATAGCGGATATACTAATGTTCTTCCAGAAGCCGTATATCTTGTAAATTACCTAATAAACCAAGTTTACGACGTAACTGGTATCAATAATAGAAATATTGGACAAGATTCGGATGTTCAGAGACATATTGTGGCTTTCGCCTTCTTGCGTGAAGCGCGTCTTGAATACGAATGAACTCGTCTATATCCCTTATTTAATATTCTACACTTAGGTAAAGTGTTTTTCTGCTCCTATATAGTTGTTAGAATGGCGTAATATCAAGTGGCTTATTTCTCTTGAATAATAAATTAGTTTGGCCATTTGTTTGATTTGTGAGTTTCCTACTCTCAAAGATGAGTGATGATAATATTAAATAGTGTTCTGCTGTTTTGCTACGTTAACCGTAGAAAATAAATTATTATTTAATATATTTCAAAATATTTTACTTTAGGTAATAATTTTTAAAGAAAATATTAAAACATCTATTAAAATATAAATAATAAACCGGAGATAAATTTATAAATTTTTATTTTATACTTGTAGCATGCTAAATAATAATCATTTGTTAATATTTTTATCACTACGTTCTGTTTATTTTAAATATAGACACAAAAAACGCTTTCATGAAGTTTAGAAATATTTAAATCTGTATCTCAGCCATTAAAAGGACCTGTTATTTATTTTGGATTACTACGATTTTTTTGGACACGCAATAAAAAGGATATTGTTTGAGGCACCTGCTTGCGTAAATCGATCGGCAGATGTTTAAGAGTGCATTTTTTGCATTCGACTTAGCACACCTTTAAATTTTGAATATTAACAAGTTTTTTTTGGGCCAATTTAAACATCTTCAATGTCTCGTTAGTAACTTCCCACTTATTATAATTATAAAATATTTAACAAAAAGAAATTATTTTTATCACAGGTATCTTTATATTCTTTACGTAAGCAAAGTTATTTTATAAATGAAATTTATTCTTTTGCAATAATATTGTAGCTTTTTTAATTATTTTTTAACATATTTATATGTGGACACAAAAAATTAAGTGAATAATTTAGAGATGAGAAGTCACGAAGTTCTCTTTGTCCGTTCCACAGAATAAGAGATATATTTATATTAAATTGTACTGTAAAAACAGTACTGAAAGAAGCTTTATCGTTAAAAATTAATTTAAGCATTGTCTAATTATAATATGCATCCACAGCAGCTCATCTAGTGGTTGAGTATATGCTCTTTCGCCTCTTAGAATATTCACGCTTGCAAAAGATGATACTTGAAGAAATGGTTCATGCAAATGGGACGTCTACGAACGTAGCACATTTTAGCATAGACGAAAGAAGCTGTTATAAATGCACAAAGACTTTAGGAAAGCTAAAATGAAAATGTTTATTTTCTTTTGTAATATTTCATAATAGGTATCCGAGTTGAACTTTAAATTCTGCCATTACCACAATTACGCTTTCCTTTACGTCCCACACTCACTGCCAATCTATAGACAAGTACACATAATATATTTGCGAAAGTTCTAAACAAAACCTGAATGAAAACAAATCACCGTAATCATTACTTGTGATGGCTTTGATCGATGCCGAATCGCTTGTAACAAGCTGTTATGCAAGTAGTTAAATCTCCTTACACAATGCTTACGTAAGCGTAAAGATGGCAACGAGTGGTCACCGGCACACAAATCGTCCATGTCCGTACCGCAGTAGGTCAGCCTATCTTGTTGATATTTCTTGGCCATATAAGAACAAAAAAAAAGCAGTATACTCATGCCAAATGTGAAAGTCATTGTGTGTATAGACCATTATTTGAATGAATTGAACTTATGATATTTGTTTTTTATTTATTACTTGTAAAATACATATAACAACATCAAACTATGATTCTCGCTCACTCTTAAATATATTTAATTTACTGTTAAGATTTTTACATCAACCAATTTTAAATTATTTAAATTTGCAAGCAAGCATAAAATTTAAAATAACAATAATTGAGACTAGAGCTTGAGAGCAACACATGATTATACACCATTTGTCATTCACATAAATATTATTATAGTGACCAATCAAGAATCGTGAGGCTATTTATGACATATGATAGTTATGATATTAATATTGAAGTCGGCACCATTGAAAGGCTTTTTTAAAGATAGATTTCAGAGGAAGCTAAAACGTACACTTAGCAGTAAGTGGCCGTCACTATAAGCAACTTGCCACAGTATGTTGCTATTACTACATCCTCTCATTTTAAAACATCTAGCTATAAAACGTCTAGATGTTACTATATTTTCTATGCTTACGTTATATAAATATACCGTTTAGGAGATTTGAACGTTGTGTGTCTAATGACATACGAAGACAACGCTTAAGCAATTTGTTAATACTAAATTCCTCTCTATTAACCTAAATTGAACTGTGTCTTATTGTGTTCTATATATTAAACTTTGTTTACAGTGTCATAGAATCATATCTGATCTAAAGAAACGTTTTATATTCGGGTGTTATTGTGAGTCGATGTTCAACTTTGATTCTCTATTAAGTCATGTCACGTTTACAATCTAAGTTTTTGTGCGAGCAAATTACATTTTTTGGTGATTTCATTGGGACAAGTACATGTAACGTGAAACGATTTTAAAATTTAATTTCCGTTCTTTACAGAGAAAAATGTAGATATAAAAAGTAGTTTCAACCTACTTTAAATATCAAAGTAAGATGTCTATTGACCAGGCGTCTCCATTGGTGCCCATTAAGCCTCAAATCGCATTGCAAAATAGTGCATTCATAAAGAACAGTCATAATCGAAGCAGTTTCTGCGGTGCAACTCCATCGCCGACCAACGGGAATAGAACATTTAAAACTTTCTCTGTGAATCGCAAGAGTTGGAGTGGAAACGTAACACTTCCACTTCAGCAGTTTGCGCCTGATGAGACACCACAGCTTGGGACATTCCGTTCGGGTACTGGAACTTTCCCTAGAAACCGGGAACGAAACAATAACAGTGCTCTCAACGGAATATTAACACCTAACGGGAACTCAGTTCAGACGCTCAAAGGAAATGAAGTGAGGAGAAGCGGATGCGCTAACGGCCGTCGTTACGCTGAGATCGGAAACTGGAGTAAAAGGTAAGCTTGAGATCCCATTAATAGGAATGTTTTCGAATGTAATTATATTAAAAATAATATTTAATCGATTCAATAATGTTAATAACATTTGTTAAAATAAAAGCTGATCTAAGATACACTGAAATTTATTCGGTCGGGAAGAGTTGGCAAACATCTTTGTTAGAAAAAAGAATAAGAATTACTTTGAACCCGTAAAATAAGATAAAATGGATACGAGGCAAAAACAATATCCAGGTACATAAAAGTAGCTAAACGATGCGCGTTGCTCCCAACTTATACTAGGCTTTATTTATTTTCTTTTTCATCTCAAGTAATTTTGTAACAAGTTTTCCAATTTCATTCTCTCGTCGTCGCTTTCATTTCCTCTCGTTCGGTGAATCCCGCTCCCGTAATATTACTTTTATTAGCTCACAACGTTTAACAAACATTGGTTTGAGGGTCTAATAAAGATTGAATTTTATTTCAATAAATATTAAATTTTGTTACTATTAGACTTTTAATTACATTTTGTTATAATAAAAAAATCTCCTTACGATCGTCATTGTCTATTTTAAAATTAAAATACACATGACATTACGAATATATTCGTTATCACTTTAGAGTTTCTTCTCAGAACAACTAATTCATTCAGTGATTCACTTATCGAACTTACGTAAATTTATAATTTGTCAATAGTTAACCAGAGCTTAGAACGATGCTCTATTTATTTAATCATCATTATCTTTATTCGTGGCTAGTAGAAAGTTGGTCCATAATTCTTGTCCAGTTAATTTGGGGTGAAGTTAGTTGCTCGATAAGACGATGTCCAATAATCTGGGTCTTTGCGATTTTATTAGGGACCGGCTTTATCGCTGACTCCTCGTAATCAACGCTGACACTATCAACGCTCATTTGGTTGCTCTCTATCGTTTGTGATATACCTACTCATATAAAAGCAATAAACATTAAATCTAAATGGATAAAATACTTACTTCACTACAGCTGTAGACTTAAATATACATTTATGGGCAGAAATTACTATTTAATTTTGCTTTCGTGTAAATATGTCTTACTTTATACTATATATAAATATCATACATAGTAATCACTTGATACGTTTATAATGTACTTAAAAAAATTTGAATAAGTTATCTGGTAACAATGGCCGTTCTCAACAAATTACTATTCACCTAGCAATGAAGACCGATTCAAGGCTGCTCGACCATTATATACATATGCTTGATGTTTAAATATGTTCATGAATTCTGTTTCTAAATTAAAATCCAAATATATACAGCTAAACTTAAATATTTTACTGTTTAAGTACTATTTTAACTATAACTAAATATATTTCTATTAGAAATATGTCTCTGATTTGTCTGTACCGTTACATAGTCGGTTCTCACCGATGCACGATGTTACGCTAACATTTTGAACAACACAATGATTGTGTTGTGTTTTGTACTTAGACCGAGTGATTCAAAAGAAGACGTCTATATACATACATATTATAGAAGATAAAAGGTGAAAACACTATATTCTAGCATTTTTTGGTGTATGAAAATGACGAAATAATCAAAACACCTCCAGTTTCATATAATTTAAGTTATAGACTAATTTCGAATACAAATTTATTGAAATATTTACAAGTATTTGAAAAAAAACCTTTAAAGACATAAAAAATAAAAGAGCATGATGGACGTCATTACACGTGCCTATTAGGTCCGGTAGAAAATAGTGATAATCATTAGGGGTCCGTTGCAGGCGTGCATTAGTTAACTCATGCCAACTAAGCATTATGCGCCTTGTGTTGCTTACCATAAGGCCTAAAATACATTATACTTTTATCTATATGTGTTAATGTATAGTAGCATAAAAACTGTTTGCAGAACCCGTAATCATGGCGCCGCGCTAGAGATACGTTCGAACTTTCACTCGTCGGTTTACTTGTTTGTGTTTTTCGATCCTGTAATAAATATCAATGTAATTTTCTATGTAAACATATATTAACTATACTCTTACTTTATTGTGTATTAAATTTATTTAACAAGATCCTAATTTCTTTTGCTTTTTTTCTGGTTAATATGTGTTTAATACCGGATCACAGTGTAAAAAATATTTAGCAAAATATATTAGTCAACAATATATTACTATCATAAATTTATTACTAAAGTACGAGTAAGACTTATTAACTCAGCTACTATTTTTAATAGCAATAAGGAAACGGGTGTTAGAACAAATTAAATTAGAGTAACCTATATATCACAAGCGCCAAAAATAAATTTACACCATTATGCTTGTATGAACTTTACTCAACTTCAAATGATCAATTTTGTATTTTTTTATTTTGATTTGTGTTTTGTACAATCTTAAGGTTTCTGACTTTATTTATTATATATTAAATTAACATACGATTTTTACAATATCATTTCAAATGTAAAACTTTAATTACGCGGATGTGTAAACGTACCTACTACCTATGTGTCACGTGCAATTAGCATAACAAACGGGCACGCACGAGTTGTTCCGCCCGGCCAGTTCGGTCCCGGGGTTGCTTGGTATCTGCCACACGTTCATACGCGTCGTGCTCGCCAGACCGTGCTCTTTCAGATGCACTCGACTTTCCAATGGATTTGACAATTTTGATGGTGGAATTTATAGAAAAATGTTATTGTTTAATTTCACGCGAATAATTGAAATGCTAATTCTATGCTTATTTTGTTTTTTTTTTTTTTGAAGTTTCTTTATCCATTGACTTACTTACTATTTTATTTCTAAGTGAGAATTGCTAATATTTACTTTTTTACTATAATAATTATTGAAATGGCTATAGAAAGTAACTCAAATACGAATACTAAGGTGATACAAGAATTTCTCTACAATGATTATAAGAAGTCTATTTTATTTAATTGTACATAATATTAAAATTATTTATGTGATATTCCACTTCGATTCATCCAAAATATTTAATACATTTTTATTCCAACTTTTCTTTTTGGCCTGTTTACTTATTACTGTATGTCTTACCTGCATTAATATATTCTGGTGGCTAAGACAATATGAAGCAACTAATTTGTTTCTATGCCATTCTGTCTTCTTGTTTTTGAGAGTTCACTGCTAATTATCACTTTTACAATGTCGGACCACTGGGAAATTGATCGACCTCTACTCGCATCTACTTCGCCCACCATAACCAGTTTATTTAAATTGTTCGTTTGTTTTCGTGTTATTTGACCAAAGTAAGATAGTATTCTGTGGTAGCATATAGATTCGACATTTCTAATTATTTTCGTTCGTACTAGTCTTGGCCTGGTGTCATAGGAGAAGTTTCATTTTCGCTAAATAGTTTGCTTATGGAAAATTACTTCCTATCAATACAAACATTTTATTTCATAAATTTTATATTTAATTTAAACAACTTCATTTTCATTACGAAACATAATTATAAAATATTTTTCTTCAATATAAAAAATCCATTACCGTAAGTAAGCAGATCCCATAGGATGACGTCCGTGCCTCTCTCCGGGGACGTCCATTCTCCGACGAAGTTATTGTAATGAGCACGACAGGGATATTTATGCTGCGCCGTGTAGTCCTGAATACGGAATAGAGGTTTCAGGACTTCAAACAATATGTACGCAAATTGAAAACAGTGAAACATTACCATCGAAGGATGACTAACATATTATTTGTGACGCCACTTGCTCTTCCGGCAATGTATTGTAACCGTGTGTATTTTTACACGGTGGCAAATTCAATGCACTCTTCGAATATTACCCAGTATATATTCAAATATTCGATAAGGGTCTCGTAAACAGTATTTTGTTATTTGCGTTATTTACTTTGCAAATATCGTTGATAGACGACTCTCTTACGCCATTTATAGGGTAACTCGAGTGTTCATGTTTAAGGATATGTAACTGCCTTAAATACATATAGATATATGAATGTATTTATTTGTATTTACGGTAGTTTACTTAAATTTCAAACTTGTAATAAAATTTTTAATATGTAATTACCGTTGGCCTTGCTCATTATCCGTCTTGTGCAAGCTGCATAAGAATTTTATGTTGAATACAATGGTTTTATGATACTGAAAAATTGGGTAGCGTAGTAGTTGACTGGTTTCTGTGAAAAAAATATATCATCTGAAAATAAAAGACTCTAAAGGCTTTTATGGCGGAAAAAGAATTTAATAGCCCCCATGAAAAGGGTCTTTCAAATCCTTTCACAATGGTGTGAGTTGTCCCGTCTGGGAAAAGAAAATTATTTTCCTCTAGTCTTTTATTCTTGAGCGGTTACAGTTTTAATATGCCGACCAGTAAACATTATTCCATCTATTGTCATCATTTTCTTAGTACTTATTCTTTGTAGTTCATTTTTTCCGAAAAAATAAAAGAAAATATTATATTTCATCGTCTTACATTCGAATAAAGTATGTAAAGTACGAATAAAATATTATAAGAAAATAAATAAGCTTGGCACTTTATTTAATATATTTATAAATAATACTTTGACTTAAGTAAATAAAGCATTTTTATTTATAATAAGAACAATAGCTTGGCAATCAAAGGTTATTAAGACTGGCATATTGACCTTTTATGTTTTATAAAATCATTAAATATTACGTATATATTTTTTTATTTATCTGTTACAAGTGTCATAGTAATAATAAATATAAAGCGAAAAGAATCAAATGACATTGTTTTTCGTGTAACACTTTCACTAAAATTGCGTGAAAAACTAGAATAAGCCTTGAGTTATACAGATTGCTATTTTTATATCTTATTATATTATTACATAAGCTACATTACACTATAGTAAATTTCAATCGTCGAGTCGAGTCGTGTGAAATACAAAAATTTTATATTTATATTTAGATGTTTTAATTAAGCAATTTAATTTTTAGATTTTCCTTTTCTGAAGAAATGACTAGGAGTGACTTACCGTGGTATACTACAGCAAAGAACAGTAATATTTAGTTAAAAATGAAGCATACCCAACCTAGTACCTATTAAGACACTGAGTTCGCACTTCGAAAGATTGCGACAATCGATCGAACCCATATTCTTCGCACCTAAACTAAGCAGCTACTGTGCCTCTAAAGTTATGCAACCTATAAAATAAGCCAAATTCAGTTATAAATATATTTTTTAAAATACTGACTATATTATATTTATAAAATTCGTTTTGTATGACACATCGGCTATACAGACAGCAAAGCTTTACAAGTAAATTGATCAAATCTTTTATTTTATTTTCTTTTATGACAATAAACGAAATAATATGGTTTAATAAAAATTGTTACTACTGTAAATGTTAAAATCAGTTAATTTTTAATGTTTAAAATATTTTTACGAAAAAAGGGGTTAAATTGCTCTCATTTTTTCGAAAATTTTCTACTTATTTATATTGAAATGATGAATATATCATCATTATTTGAGCTATAAAAAAATAGTACATAATAGTCAAACACGCCACAAATGCATGTAAATTTTATTTTCTTTTAATTAATATTAAAATTATGTATAAGTATCAGTATATTGTTATAATAATAAAATATATATGTAATATTATGATATAGCATAGCGTAAATGCTTGAAACCAACTAGAAGGCATAAACGTGACTCATTTCGCTGTTCGTCAATGAGCAACGAAGTGAAGAATTTCTATTTGGTACAGCTGCGGACAGTTAATCTGTTATTAGGTAAATTGGTTTGTATTATAGTCTGGTTATGAGACCCTGAATTTGAAATGCAATTATTTTATTAACTTCACTCTAAAGTAATTTATTTTATATAAGCCTGATATTTTTTCTTATGTACTTCTAAAAGTAAATTAGTCAATTATTTATGTAAATTTTTTAGTAGTTGGAAAGCGGGAAACGTTTCACTCTTCTATGAGCGGGATAAAGCGTTAAGCTAAAACTTATGTTAATATGAAAAAAAAATGTGTTTTGTATGAGAAGAAATAGATATAACAGAAACGAATTCAACAATCGCTTATTAATTTGTAATTTGTAATTCTATTAAAATTTAATAGAATGGACTTCAGTGTTAGGTAACTAACTGTTAAAATGAAACGATACCATAACAAACATAGATTTTAGTACTTTATGTACCGTATAAAATATTATTAGATAAAAAGTATTGAAGTCGAATCAGTTTCGAATATGTATTCGAATATAACATAGAAAAAAATATGACACCAATTTTCTGTTAATTATAGTACTAATTACACAATTACATAATAATAAACGTTATTTGACCCCAAACATAGTATATAGATTTCCATCTAATCAAGAAATGTTTATCTTAAATAAACATATTTTATGGTTGTCAAATTAATTAATTTTAAGTCACATTAATTATGTTTTAAAACGCGCTGTTTCCTGTCGATATAACCGGTATACGTAAAAGCAAGGTAACTTATTACGCTTTAACTGTCATTGCGTGTTATGTAAACTGGCAAAACCAACTTAATCTACGCGATTTTTTATTTTACAATTGTTATATAGAAAATTTTAAAAAGTATAGTACATTTATTTGTATTTTTTCCAAGGAAGGATCAGATCATATGATAATTCATTTCACAACTAAACTATGTCTGGGACCAACCGAACGATACTACTTTCCACATCAGACCGATTAAGAACTATATTATGTAAAAGGTCACAAAATTTATAACAGCATCTGTAAACTGTGAATATGGGAATCGAATCGAAAATCGAGTAGGGCAGACAGAATATGTTACATGACAGTATGACATCTTTGTATATAAGGTAATGCCCGCATTATCTCATGGAAATTATTTCTCCTTCATTTAAATCCATTTCAACCACTTTTACTTATTTGGGTACACATAAACACGACGGTGGTATTCATTATAATATTTTTTATATTTCCTCTTTCCATGTGTTCGCTAATTTAGTAAAACGTGTTTTATTCTAGTCCTATGGAAGCCAAAACTTAAAATGTTTCATAATTTTACTTTTTCTTTTTTGTATCGGCATTATAAGGCCGTGGAGCAAACAAGTTTTTATAATTCGTTTATCCAGTACATTCCTTAAATTTTTTTTATTATGTTAAATAAATTACGGAAAAAAATCTGCCATACATTTTTAAATATTATGTTCTTAGTTGCTGTATTCTTGACCAAGTTAAAAGCAAGTAACAAGATTATTATACATTTATACAGTTACATATGTAAAGTAAAGTAAGGGTACGTATTATGAACAACATAATCTTATTAGACGGGAATTGTGTAGGGTAATTAAATAATATTGTTGTATTGAGACTTAAAGAGGCTGTAGAAAAATAATTAAATACCTACATTATTTTTTTAATATTATTTAGTCATTTGATTTGGTTTCTTTTGTTTTATTATATACATACTCGTAGAAATCGTATTTACAGCGTATATATAATTACTATGAGTTTTCTAACAAGTAAATGTGTAAACTGAACATATGTTTTATAAAATTTTGCAAGTTTAGTAAGCAAAGTAAGTAAGTAAAGTAAAGTAAGCGGGGACGGGAAAAAAAAAGGGACTAAGCAACGGAGTGCCTTAACACTAGGTTCGTATAGTTCCTGCAGTTCCCTCTGCCTACCCTGCCATGTGCGGGATAAAGCGTGAAGCTATAATTAAAGCTGCAGTGTAGTTTTTGTTCTAGCCAATGAGAAATATTCACGCAGTGTTGTAAGCTTGAGTGATCATTGACTGCACAATTGGCGCCATCGTTAATTGTGTAGAAGTGGCTAAACTCGTATGAATGATACTTAACAAATTTTAATGCCACTGCTCCATTTCGCTCGTTACAATACCATTGACATTGAAGTTTCTTGCACTGTATGAACTTAATGACACTACTATTTTTTACTTTACTAAGTGTGAAAGCGGGGTCATTATGGTGCTTTTATATAAAAAAAAGTGTGTGCTTGTTTCTATTTAAAGATTGCTCTTGCCATCTGTATATAAAATTAGAGCTTTTCAACTTTCTATATTTTTACTACCTAATATTACTGTCTGATCTTCTATGTCTGTGATTTTTGGCTGCTGACAAAAGGTTTTAAATTGAATTTTCCCAAAAATACAACGTCCAGCGTTTAATTATCAGCGTTTATTTATATATACTATTCAAACGTATATTGAAAAATTTTTCGTGAATTTAACAACATTTCTGTAATTTGAGAATGTAAGAAACTTATTTTAGGAACTGATAAAGTAACCTTTTTACTTTTTTCTTGAGAGTTAATAAATGAAAATTCAATAAAATCGTCCCTCTAACTCATTTCCACACAAAAAATAATGTAAAAATCTCATTGTAATTTGATTTTATAAATCTGATCTACATTTATAAATAATGTTAGAATTGCTGCTCGAAATTGAGAAGAAGATATAAAAGAGTACGTGAAACACATTACATATAATGTTATCTCGTGCTATATTTATGAGTCACTGTTCGCACAAGTAAGAATTCAATTCGCAAGAAATGTATGAATCGCTAGCGAGTGTATTTGTATGCTGGCCGTCTTTAAGGAAAAATATCTTTAGTTTTTGTATTATAAAGTGTAGACCGATAACAACGTAAACTGCTTGCAATTTTTTTACGTCTACACGCTTTATCCCGCAAATGGCAGGCAGAGGGAACTGCAGGAACCATAGAAACCTAGTGTTCAGAAACTCCATTACTTAGCCCCTGATTTCTCCTTCACAACTTTCCGCCTATTCCGAGGCATTGCGTGTAGAGTAGCGGAACTCAATGCAGCGCTTAGTTTCCAGAGCGAAGAAAATGGAAATAGAAAAATCCATCTTCCTCAAATAGGAATTGAACCCACAAACCGTAGCGTTTACAGGCAGACGCTCTACGCTTCTGCTATGAATTTATTCGTGATTTATTGGTTGTGGGTGCTGTTCCCATCTGTAGGGAATGGATTACTGTCTTTTCCTCGTTCTTGTAACAAGACAATGCAAGGCGTTGAGTTCATCCACTCAACACACATTATCTCTGTGTGTCTTAACAATAAGTACCTTCTATCTACCGTGCTATATACGGTATACGGAGTGATTTTTTTTTATTTTTTTATTTTCATTAACCTAATCTTCATCATAGCTACAAATTGAAACTTAAAACCATCGCGTCAGACATATTAATAGTATGTAGTAGATAGTAGTCTGTGGCACATTGTGAATTTAAATTTTTACAGTGTAAGTTTCCGCTTTCTTTAACCAAAACCTATAAAGCGGTTGTCATTTTTGTCGGCTTGTCAAAGACAATTGCTTGAAATTAACTTTCTCTACTATACATCAACATTTTATTTTATACATACCACTATTACAGATTACCACATGTTATTTATATTAAACTCATATGAGAACAATAAAAAATCATAAATTGATAATAAGTGGCACAAATTTTGTATGTAGATATATAGTTTTTAATACTAAAGTTAAGCTCAAAAAGCTTTGTTCGTCTCATAAATGCAATGTACACATAACAATCATATTTTCAATAAAAAAACGCAACGAACAATACCTCGGGAACATATTTCAAAACTTTTTGCGTTTCATCCTATCAAATAACCATAAAATAACATAGCTTCTAAAATAATGGCCTCACAGTATATAATCCTGAGACAATGGAACCAAAATTGCATACGCGATTTTCAATAGACAGTTCACTGTAGATATAATGTATGGAGCGACAGGTCAATCAAAAGATAAAGGCTTGGGGCTTCAATCGCTGCAGGCATTAATTAAGACCGATATAAGCGGATCGACGCCAGATTAATAGAACATTACTGTCACGTGATTGACGTTTTACATAATTGAGTTTGTTTATGCATTATGCGTACATAGGCTTTCTGTTAGTGCTAGACATGCTAGACCCATTGTTTGAGAGTCGTATACGTCTAGTAAGATGGAGTTTCTCGAGGCAATGATATTTAGTATAGTTGTGAATTATTTGATAACATTCTACAGATATATTAAGTAAGATAATAAATTTTTCAAATAATTTTTAAGACGTACTCAATTAATTATATGTGTATAAACTTTGTAATATAAATTGTCGCATGACAAGCGGTGATAAGTGGGATAAATAAAAAGTATAGTTTATGACCCTATTAAAATTTTACAAATATTATGGTAATATTTACGAGCACATTCAAAACATTTTTCATATATAAATCAAATTTATTTATGACTAATGCTATTTTGATTTGTGTATGAAGTCTATTTATATGTTTCTTTAGAAATGTTTCTGTTAAGAGCATGAATTTTTCTATTTCCATTTTCGTCACTTTGGCAACTAGGCAAAGCACGGCGTTGAGCTCCGCCACTCGAAAAAGGCGGAAAGTGGGGACGTAGAAAGCAGGGACAAAGCAAAGAAGTGTCTTAACACTAGGTACCTGTGGTTTCTGCGGTTCCCTCTGCCTACTTTGCCGTGTGCGGGATAAAGCGTGACGCTAAAAAAAAATTAAACATTTCTGTTTCGGGTTATGTTTTTTTACAATGTAAGTTTCCACTTTCTTTCACCAATTGTTATAAAACGGTTATCATTGCTTCCGGCTTGTCAAAGACAATGCTTAAAATAATATACCCTACACATAAAATAATTTAATGATATTTAGACTTATAATTTATAGATATGTATAATTTTCAAGTGTACATTGATATTCAAGTAGCCACAATCAATTAATCTTCAACAGAATCCGTCTGTCACCGTTATGGTTATGAATCAATGACTTGTTTGCACCACTTCAATTTAACGTCCATCTTGTATGAATTGGCAACATGCCTTAAGCATCAATACTTCGTGTTGATTGTGTTTATTTGGAATGTTGGCACCTGCTGGGTTGCTATCAAAATAAATTAATTAACACAGTTTTGTTATGAAACATTTTTTTTTTTATTTAATATTAGGTCGAAATATATTTATGAAGAAAACATTTCCATATTTAATTTATTTGAAGTATTTATTATTTTATATTTTAAAAATATAAACATAAGTTACAAAAATCGCTACAATATGGTCTTGTTATTTTTATATAGTAAACCTTCTGAATCAATTAAGATAGAAAACGAATACGATTACGATAACAAAATTCCCAGGTGTCTACGTGCTGTAGAAACTGTGTGAACAATGGTAACACTCATGCCTGTGTTTTATTAAATAGCCATAGAAAATATATAATTTGCAAAACAAAAATATTTACTGAGATCTTTGTAAGTTTGAAAAATATTTTTAAATATCAGTAATTTTTGTTGAGTTATATTTAATCCATATTTATTATGAACATAAATTTAATTAAACAATACATATTCAAAAGAGCGTTCACACACGTAATGGTTCTGCCTAATTAATCCACTTTATACGAATTCTGTTTTTTGTTTCCGATGAACGGGACTTTGCTTTTATTCGATCCCTTGTTGTTCAAACGCCTGGAGGGCTAATTTGAAGAGGCCATCAAATTACTGTGAAGCCTTTCATACACTAGGGTGATTTATTAAAGAATCGAAGGCTTCCGATTTGTTTATAGCTCGGAAGCAAAATGAGCCTTTGTTCTCATGTCTTTTTTTCGCACAAAAACAACTTTGAGCTTTATAGAAAAAGCTTATGATAAATTGTTTGGTATAAAATAGGTTGTCAGAGTAACCCTCACATTTTTAGTTTATAATGCGATAATACCATCGAGTCAGTAGACTGCTTGTAAAGATAACGTTATCTTAATCTACATGCGACCTCGTTTAATGATTTATAATTGTGCTGTTCATATTTAATTTTACTTATTTTATTTTAGTTCTGTTATAATATTATTATGAGGACCGTCGTGGCGCAGAGGCGCAACGTCTGCCTGTAACGCGACGGTTACTGGGTTCGATCCCCAGTCGGAGAAGATGGATTTTTCTATTTCCATTTTCTTCGCTCTGGCATCTAAGGCAAAGCGCGGCGTTGAGTTCCGCCACTCAACACGCAATGCCTCGAAAACGGCGGAAAGTGGCTACGGAGTAAGCAGGGACTAAGTAACGGAGTGTCTTAACACTAGGTTCATATGGTTCCTGCAGTTCCCTCTGCCTACCCTGCCATGTGCGGGATAAAGCGTGAAGCTAAAAAAAAAAAAAAAAAAATGTTATTTATCTGTCAATAAATCTCTATATATGCATTAATTCCAAGTAAATCTTCAATGAACGAATTTACAAACTGTACGGGTATGTGGTATGTATAGATTCATCATCAGTCATCGTTATTAATTATTGCAACAATTTTATTTCAATTCTTTTTGTGTTTTTTCTTATTATTAATTATCGCTTATCGTCTTCAACTACTTGCGAAGCTTAAGCCTTAACAAGTTAGTAGCAAATAAACTACAAATATAAACTCATAAATTACTACTAGATAACTGCGCAATAAAAGCAATACACTTTAGTCGGCGACTGCAAAACCGATCAGAGAGAGACTACGCTCTAAACGCCGGTAACTTAAAGTTTGTTATAGAAAATCTATAGTTTACACGTACAGCGCTGTAAAGTTACTGTTTGTAACAACTCAAACAAGTTTGCAGCACTACAGCGCTTTAACAGTCAAGTTTCTACATTTCAGTATTAAATTTCCGAGAGCTAAAGGCTAGACAACTTTAGAACTTTTGTTTGGTCTATTTTTAGCTTTGCTACTTAATTGACGACACCAATGAAATTACCTACATACGTCCAAGTCGAGATACGAGGATATCGTTTCTGGCAGATAATTGCTTGATTATAACAAGTAATACTGTTTGAATTCGAATTAATTTTATATAATTACAGCTTTGTTATAGCTATTATGATCATTAAAGTTTTCAATTTTTCTTATTGATTACTACCGGTATTTAATATCTGTCTGTATATCTAATATACAAATTGATTATTAAAATGTTTAGATTCTTAGAAATTAGTATAACTAGGAACTATTAAAATGATTAAAATCATTGCCACCGGTTATGCGCTCGCGTTTAAGTAAACAGGACTGTTTCATTTCCAATTCGTAAATCAATAAGCAAAATCATTTGCTTATACGTGTCTATACAGCTACGAGTGTATACAAGGCAGTAAAGTTTTAAAATTAGTTGTTTTATTATATTTCCGGACAGTTGAAATAAGGACATAAGACTTCGCATCTAAAATAGGTAAGTACTTATAGCTGTATTTAAATATATTGACACTATAATTGACATATTTTTTGTTGAACTTAAGCTTTGCTGGTTATTTTTATTTTAAATACAAATGTGATAAAATGTGATATAAGTAACGTTATGTTATAGATATAAATCTACAAGTAATAGAAGATAGAAAGCATAGTAAGTGTTTATATTTTTTTTAATTTCCTTGTATTTTTTATCTGAAATTGTCACAAAATATTAGGAATAATTCATCTTTTAACGTAAAGTATTTCTTTTCGCTCTAAAGGTTATCTGGAAGAGATGGCTTCTAAGCCATAAGATCGCCGTTTGTGTATTTTTCTCATTTTTATGATATCATTTATAAATAAAGAAATAATAATACTAAAATAATTAAACTGTATAAAATCAAAACGAGGTTTTGTTAACGTAATAACGCTAATGGTTAATTATATACGACTAATTTAGATAAACAATTTCTGTATTTAATATACGTACCGTACGCTTTAGTTAAAGCCGCACAGCTACGGTCCTCACGTCCGGTGTATCACATATCCACTCCATAGCACAGATTGACAGCTATATTCCCTGGACAGCCCTAATTGTCTGGTCGCCCTCATATTACGGGAAATTTAATAAACATTGCTGTGCAATACACACACTTTAGCAACTTTGTTTGAATTGTGAATACCTGGTATTGATTGAAATAGTATGGAAGGGTGGAAAATTGATATTTTGCCGCTACTAGTTAGACGTCATGTACTATTACCGATAAGCCGATTAAGTGTGAAATGTCTGGCATTCGTATTATTGCTGAGCTTTTGTAAGCTTTTACGCGGCTCTTTACTTTATTTTAACTTGTGTTATGTCTTAAATAGAAATGCATGATATTAATTTTTATGTAAGCATATATCAAACTACAGGTGCGATGTAGTTTTCTAAATTTGTATAAAACTTTTACAAATTTAATTAAGTGAAGCTTTGATTAATTCACTAAATAAAGTGATGTCTTCATGTGAATAAGTTTTAATACTAAGTGAGAGTACAATGTATATTCACAATTAAATTATTGCCAATGGCAATTTGCCATATATTTCTTAAAATATTGCGTAAAACCATATAAAATGATACTTTATCCACTCACAAAATTACTGAAATAAAGCTAAAACGCGCACTCAGATTTACAATGGATGCGAGTGGAAAGTTGATTCGGTTTGGCGTATTATATCCCTCGAGTATTCCCAAATACATTCCGCAGAGAAATCCACTATCTGCCCCCTATAACGAAATTGCAGTTTGAATGCTGCAGTGATTTTGATTATTAAATCATGGGTTCATATTTGCAAATTGATATTATCATTCGGGATTACTATTTTATTGTTTATTCTTACTGGGTTGAATGGATTTGAAAATAATATTTTTTGGTAGCATTTCCATATAAGATTACAATATATTTATTTGTATTGTACATATTGACATATAAAACTTAAAGTACATTGTACATAACTGTGTTTAATAAATCTATTTATTTACATACATTTTTACAAGCTTCTTAAGAATACTAAATATTAGACTGTATAAATATCGTTCTCTCGAGTTTCGCTCGTACTCAATGGATACATCTAACTTGATCTCAATAGCGTAACGTAACACTTGTGCAAAAAATACACAACCTAACTGATCTTTAACGAAGTAACAAGAAATATACCTTTTCAAGTTATTGTATGTAATATTTTTTTACTTATGTTTATTTTTGTATTAAGATTTTTTACAATTTTTAGTACTGATTTTAAACTTGCCAATAACGTCACTTGTAGTGAGTACAGCGTTGAGTTCTGTTGCTAAAGGTGATATGCCACAAAAAATATTATAAAACCATCTTTTCCTTCAGCGTGAAAGTTAAATATTTCATAAAATTTTAGGTAATATTTGATTGTTAATATTATTATAATGAAGTACTTTCTACTAATGTCATGTCAAACACTTTCAGCATAACCATTGTTGTCGACACCATGTATTCGTGTTAGCATATTAATTAGCAGGTGTTTCTTTGATGAATATATTAAGATTCTAATTTCTAACTTAGAACATTTTGACATATGCTGAATTAATAATAAACAACAATGCTAATATACAACGTATAAACACGTTGTAATTGCAGTATTGTTTTAAAGTAAATAATATACGACACATTCCTTTAAGCTCAATGTTTTTAGCATTAAATTAAACAAAATGATTTGTAATGAAGGTGCTTTTTCTTCTATGAAATTTACAAATATTAAACGTAAATATAAGTAAGATTGCAATATTCATTTGTTAATACAATCGGTAAATTTATTGCTGCGGCAACAATTTCAATGTTCAATAGCAAGCTTTCCGCTGTAGATAGCCTTAATTTATACACCAATCCCTTCGGAAGTCACCATTCTAAATCAAATATGGCGCCAATCCCTATCATTTCCATACGGGGGAAAACGCATATTTTAATAACCGTAATGTTGTCCGGAATCAAGCGGATTTATTGAAGATTTGCTCTACGAATGTAATTAAATATAACTAGGTGCAGTGCTCGAAGGTGTAAAAGTATACATGTATCAAATGACAAGTTTACTGTAGATAAGTATACTCATATAACACTATGACATTACCGAGATATTCAATCATTCACGATATATTATGCTAGTAGGTAGTAAAACCGATAAATTATTGCCACCAATTGAAAGAAGCTATCAAAATACACTTCATATATTTTTATTTTTTTAATGCATACTAGATTTATTTAAAGCTCTCTGCCGGTTTGTGTTAAATGTATGTAACAATTTGAGTTTGTTTATCATGAATAATTTATAGACACATTGACGTGGCCGGTGAAATTTTTGCATATTAATTGTACTACGTAATACGTGTCCACTTTCGTTTTAATTAAATTCGATAATAATAAATGACTAATTGAAAAGTTAATTTATTAATTGAAAAATTAGTGAAATAAATAATCAGCGTCGCTAGTGTTTTATACTGATAAAAATAAGTTTATTAGATCCTCATCATATTTGTAAAGATATTTTACCACCTAGTGGCGACGACAATATAAATTATAATGTGTTTTAAATTTAAACGCTTAAGCATTATTAAAATTTTAATTTAACACGAGCGGGTAATGGCTGTAAAAAGTTGCATAGTTATATTCTTGAAAAAGCTTAAAACATTTGCAGCAGTCGCCAACGCCTAGTACGTGCAACCCAGCCGCATAAATTGCACGGCAGGTGTATCTAAATTGTGGGTGAAGGCGTTAATATTTAAATCGGTAGTGTAATACAGGCGTGTGCCTATCGCTCGATGCACGCAGTCCATTTCCATAAAAGCCTCTTCAATCTCTCAAAACGTTTTGGGAATTTCAATTTGCGCTCAGTTTTTTTCTCCTGGTTCTTAAGCGGAGTCTTTTTCGTAAATATTTAGAGCTTCATTGAATTTTAAATACTTGTTCGTGGTATGGAATATTTGTCTTTACTTAGGGTTTTATATTAGCGGTGTAAGGCACTTTATTTGAAGCTTCGGTATAATTTGTATTTCGCCTTGCATAGCAAACATTCCTTATTCTTATTTTACGTTAAATTAAGCTTAATAGTCATATATGTTTTGTATATATATGGTTTATGTTTAATATAACAACAAAATCTCCGTGTGTAATAAAATTTAATGGATATTAGGTTATCACAGTGAACAAAATAATAATAGATTTTATTCCCATTAAAATAAATTGAGTTGTGAAAGATACAACAGTTTACATTTCCTACTCTTGAGTCTATTTCTTGTCAAGCGTCACATAATAGTTTCAAAATCCATTTCTAAAAAAAACTCATCTGAGAATGCGAATAACGACCCCTCTTGTGTCGCACAGCTTTTTTTACTAAAATTTTACAGTTTTGCTGCTAATTGTAAGAAGCAATATTTTTTAATAACTGATATACTAAATTTTATCGCTAAAATAATGTTTTTACGATCTACTTTTTTAAAATGAAATGAAAATATTATTTGCGTTTCCAATTCAATAAAATATAATTTATTTACCGTCGTGGCGCAGAGAAGTAACGTCTGCCTGTAAATGCGACAGTTTGTGGGTTCGATTCCCACTCGGGAAAAATAGATTTTTTCATTTTTGAAAAGCGCGGCGTTGAGTTCTGCAATCACGCAATGCCTCGAAACAGCGGAAAGTAGGGAACGGGGTGTCTTAACACTAGGTTACCAAGGTTCCGGCAGTTTTCTCGGTCTATCCTGCTATAAGCGGGATAAAGCGTGATGATAGTAAAATTATTTCATCTTATTATTAAAACAAATTAATTCACTTACATTGGCGCACATATGGAATTGGACCACGAGCGACAGTATATAATATTTTAATTAGTTTAGTTGGTTTTAAATTAAATTTTTAATAAATTGGTAAAAAATATTTAAATTTAATCTATATTCTATGCCAATAACACGACTACGGTCTAATAATGTCGTGGGCTAATTAGTGTAAATATTTAAGTAGTATGCGTAAAGTGAGAAATTGCTCGCATTCTTCGTTTTTTATATCTATGCTTATGGCGTAACAGTATAAAAAGAATTTTAAGAGAATTATATAACTATAATCTTAACATATTAAATCAATAATCAAAAATATAAACTCTATACGTAGTAACTTTACTAATAATGCATAAACATATATCTACATAAACATATATTTTGATCAAGCGATTCTAATCTATCCATGTTTCTGAGCTTATCGAATCGTCGCGATATTTAAGACGGTGTGCACACGGCATACAAAGGTCAGTGACCCGAACGATGCGGGCTCGAATTCGGTAGCCGTCGGGGACATTAATCGGACGTCACTTGTCTTTGATACTTGGAAGATGGGACGTAAAGGGTAAGATAGTAAATAGTAAACAACACTTTCACCTTTTCTACGCTCCAGGCTTGAAGATTTATAGCTTTTGTTAAAATGTCGTTCACAAAAAAAGCTTTATAGAAAAAAGCTTTACCTCTCAAAAAAGTTTCTTATTTAACATACTCTTTTTATTCTTTAAATCTAGTTTAAACTTTGACATAGTTACTTTAATTCAATTATTATTTTTATTAAATTTAATTTATTTAAATTTCAATAAGTAGTATATTTACGTATGCTCTAAGTTTAACCGTTTCCTCCATCCCTACAGCGTTTATTTGTATCTTAAAAACGTCCTGACCTACAAAGTATATTACAAAACAATTTATCAACAATCCGTTTCCTTGATATATTGAGTTAGAATAATATTGTGAAAGATAAATCTTCGAACCGTGTTACGTTCTTTCACGCTTAACCGAGTTTTGTTTCGTCATCGCTGACTTTTGTATTTGTTTTAGATATTTTTACTTTCTTAGTGTTGTTATTTATTATTTAGTTATTGTATGATTAAATAAATATAGTAATGACTAATTTTATTATGTACCTAATGAACACTTAATTAAGTTTATTACTCTTCTAGTGAATCTTTAAAAATTATAAGTAAAAATATAAGCAGAGACGCACAGCTTTTATTATACCTATTTTATTTAAATATTTTTTTATATATTTTTTTTAAACATTGAAAATTCAATAGAAAAGCTTATAAGATCGGCTAGCATTTGTCATTTATAAGTTTTATTTAAATTTTTTTTTTTTTTTTTGGCTATTATTAAAATTCACACAAACGAAATCGTTAGCAAAGGCAAGATTATTTGAAATTTGCCAGAATGAACTTATAGGCTTCTGAGCTCATTTATTACGAAATTCAAAATACGGATGCTTCAAAAAGACAAAGGCAAACCTAAGTGAATATTTTCTTCAACAATGAAAATTAGATTTCGCTTCCCTCGAGCAAGATATTAGTATGATAAGCCTGCATTACCGAAATTGCTTTGACCGTAATAATTTACGAAAAGTTACCTGTTGAAAGTCCTTCTCTTGGGACTCAAAAGGATTTAGATGAAGTCGTAACGTTAAAGAGCGTAAAGACGGCAGCTGCCTGGAGGATGACTGGAGCTAGAATTGTTTACGTCTGTACGTACTAAATATTTCACTTACAGCTTAATGTTTAGTCGGTGAATTTCTACTTGAAGTATACAGGAATTAATATTGCTGGCTTCACAGTAATTATTTCGCTGCTTAATTCGTAGATTTAATAAGTAAAATCATTTGCCTTTCTTTAATAATGATGTTTTATCGTACTATAACTTTCAATACTTTTATATTTTCTACACTTTTTTTGTTTTAACCGGTAACTCTTTAAAAAGATCATATACATCATTTACCATAAAAACTTCACGAATATCAAAAGGTATAAGTAATAAGAATTCGATAAGTGAGGTATTTATATTTACGTAGCAAGTTTTCATTGTAATATTGAAGAGCGTGGAGCCGTTTATATTTATAAATACATACAATTATATTGTTTTACATTTAGCTTTTCCGAATTTAATTAGTAATATTCATAATCTTTAACATTTTTATCAGTATACTGTAAAGTATAGTATATCTATAGTATTTCTATAGTATTTCTATTCGTTGCGTACTCCGAATGAACGCGCGATATCCAGCCTCATACATTCATACCAGCTTTCAACACATATAGTGTCTAAAATAATTCTCTGATGTCACGATGTCGTGTAGGAAATACATTTTACGAGATCGATACAATAAGGCTTATTATATGTTTAATCATGTCAAACATATTGTGATGTTTGTTCCAAAATAGAATGAAAGAATGCTTTCGTTGAGTTTATGTTACAAAAAATGTGTTCATTATAGCTGATTAATTCAGAAACTTTTTGTATGTGTTTTTGAGCAAAGTTCAGAGATATATCGTCAGCATACATATGTATATATGTATAATAGGTTTTATTTAATTGAAATTCTTTGTCACAGTTTATGATATAATATGTCTTAATAAATATTGTGTTAATATGTGGACGCACTTAAAATAATCGCTGTTATTTTTTTATTTTTTTTTGTAGGCAGTTTACTGTTGGCTTATATAAAAAATAATAAAAAGAAATATTTAATATTTATATAAAATACAAAAAATATATATTTTCTTCGTTATATTGTCTCTAAAGCTTTTTTAGTAAGCCAATCAAGGGCATTGCAGATAATTTAAAAATGATTAGACTACAAAAAAGCATGCTTTAATAAGTAAATATGACTATTACAAGCTAATTTTCCAAATATATACATAATTACACTTGGAAATATTTTTATTTGAATGAAGATATAATAGATTTTGTTATCGATTTTAATGGAAAAAACATCCAAATTATTTTGAATTCTAAACAGGTATCAGAAGCTATTTATTGTATAGCTAATTCTTATTCTGTCGAACACCGCTCTTGTAACGTTATCTGTTTTTAATGAACACGAACGTGACCACGTTATCTTATTACAGAAATATTGCACTTGGCTGCAAACCTTTAGGAAGTGTAGAGATTTTATCGATAATAATTGCAAGTGCATTGAAGTAATAACATTTTTACGAAAATAAGGAAACTTTCCCTTTTATAATTAGTTCAAATTGCTTTCTTTTACTATATATTAAATGTTTTTAGAAAATTATTTATTTTAATTATTTTAAAGGCTTTCCTAATAGAAGTAGCATAAATGTGGATAAATAAAAAATATTAGTTACACTGAGAGTTCCATGAACTGTCTACGTGAGTGTGCGTAACACAGTAACTCTTGTACACATCCTTTCTAACGTTTGTAGCATAAGGTTATCTTCTCTACAAAAAGTATATAATTACTATGTCACATTTGCTACGGTCAAAGAAATCTCACAGAACACCTTAAGAAAATACTCTTCAGCTAAGTTATTGAGATTTTTAATGCAAATGTTTTTAGAAGAATATAACAAATAAAAAATAACATTAAATGGCATTATTACCTTTCTACTTTAAGATGAAATTGCTAATATCTGAAATTACTACGCCCCACAATCCCATGGGATAACAGAAGAATGGACCAAAATAGTGTCTATTATAATAATGTACATTGTACTACGTAGAGGGCCGCTTCAGTCTATAAAAAAGCCTTTGCTCAAAAATTCCCCTACACACAGGACAGTTAACATATTGGGAGACAAACTCTGCTCGAGGCCTCATTCAATATTTACATTGTTTGTTTTGCATCACCGGCACCGACAATTGTACAACTTTTGCAGAAATTGCAGTAGTTTTGTCTGATGTGAAAAACGACATTTCTTCTGACATCACATTTATACTGACAAAAAGGTAACACGGTCAGAAAGACATATAAGAATTTTTTAATAATATTATTTAAATTTAATATAAAAATTATCTTGTTACAGTTTTTTATGATAAGGTCCAATTAATAAAATTAATTATATTAAATTAACATCCGTTAATTATAGTGTTGGTTATTCATTTATCAATGTATGTGCCGTTATGTGCATCACGCAGATTGCTTACTGACTGTCTTATTTTGTATTGTTTCTAAACTATAATATTGTATTTATCAACAGAGTATAGTTTATAAAGTAATCGCTAAAATATATATGGTATGCTAAAATGTATATAAAATGCTAAAATCCATATGAATTTAATTTATTACAGTGACTATTAAGAGCAGTGACGTTTTTAAGCCGTATGTAGTTTAAAAATACTGAATATAGCTTCTTTGTGAGCTCGTAGCCTCAAGGTCTTTCAACCATCGGTTTCGTTTCGCAACTTGCACACCCCGATACCTTTTAGAATCTATTTGCAAGAGTATATAATTTCCCCTACAGTAGCGACGTAGCAATTTTCGTTCCCCGCGGCTAAACGTACCGGTTTGACAAGTATAGTGTTTTTATCAAAGTATTTTAAGAGTATCAAATTTGTCTTTATATAACGTTCTTTTAAAATATAAACACGCAACTTAGGTTCTATACAGTCTATATTTACTCTTTGTTTACTTTTTTACCAATAGGCTTATGTTTTAATGAAATGATAAGATATGATTTAAATTTTCCCTAGATACTGCTAGACGCAGTCTAATACTGTTTTTCTTATCAACTAACATACTGATTTTAATGATAATTGGCGCAAAAACGAATCCATTATTAAGATAACGCAGTAGTTATTTGATTCACGTGTCGAAACATTGTAAATTTCATTCAAATAAAAGAATTCTGTGCTAAAATTACTAAGAGTTACTTTTCTTTTACTTGCAAATGATAGAAACACTAATAGTAATTAGTGTAATGTGACATAAAAGAAAATGTTGATTTCTGAGTTTTGTTTACTATCTCATATGCAGTTCTGTATATATAATTGTGAAAAATTACAAGTGAAGTCTCTGTTGAAATAAGTGGAAGTAAATTATAAACAACAAGTGTCATTAAGGAATTTTAGATTGCTTTATTCCATCCATCAACATAGTGTAAGTAACTTTCTTCTCTATTTACACGTTAGGTCGTTCACCATGCACACGCGCGTATGTGGGTCACGTACGATTTATTTTTATACAGCGACAGATATGACATCGGCAAGGCAAAATTTACGTTAATACACACTACAACAAATATATACAGGCCAATTAACCTTTTTAATATGATTGTTATTTTAAAAAAAAAAAGACTAACACAAGTGCAACATTCTATAAAAAGTGTTGGATAGCAGTTTTATTTAGTTTATTTCTAGATACAGTCAAAGCTCCACCAGGTGGCATAGATATATAACACTTTTTAGTATAAACAATTTATCTTATATTAATATGCTTACATTCAAAATATCTAAAGCAAAATATAATTTTATCACGACATCCATTATTTATTGTTATAACTTCTACCTACTTAAAGTGTTAGCTTTAAAATGAGTGTTTTTGCCCCTTCGAACGACGAGGCGAAGTAACTTAAACAAACAACATTAATAACCCGTCTAAGTAAAATAAACATCCGAGATTTATATATTTCTATTATTTTCGTCTTTTGTAATTTGTTAGATGAAAAAAGGGAAACAATGTTGGACCTTTGTGTCTTTAATATTGTACAGATGAGTGCTTATTCAAAAGTACAATTACACATTGCATTTCAATATAATACTATGTATAGTAACTAGTATGAGATGCCTCTGGTTAGAAACATGTCAAGCAATTTGACAAGATAAGCTTAAAACAGTTCAAATTACAGTCATATTGATAAAATTCATATTACATATTAAATGATGAAAAATAAGAATTAATTATAATTAATATTTTCTTTATAGACGTACATACATATCTACATATCTTCCGCTTGATATTTGGCGGGGTAGTTAGAGAGAACGAAGCGCCAAACTCTGCGGCACATTTGTCTCATCTTCTGTCAATAAACCTCCCATGATCTTTACGTGACATTTCTTCCATATTGCCAGTGTTGATTCGTATTTTCGACAAATTAGTATAGGTTAACATATTATATTTTATATATTGTAAAGGGTAGTATATTATTTAAATATTAGTTAAGAAATATATAATTCTTAATCGTTATTATTTTTATTGATCACACTCTCAATATCTTTTCCTTAACTTTACATCATATGCCTAAAGGTTTTTTAAGAGACAGCGCGATAAGTATGCCCCTAGTACATTTAATTTTGCTATTTATTTGCGTTTGTTATATTTTTCTTTATAAGTGTTCAATAAATAGTATTCAATGCTAATAATAATATGACTCGTCTTAAAAAAAACACATAGTAAATTTGATAACTCTAGCATAATTTATGTTATCGACATTCACCTTGAAGATTACTAGAGCGTCTCGACCGCAGGTTTGGCAACAGTCGAGGCTACTTCACTGCTAATGGTTGGCGTAATTGTACAAAACTAGTCTTATAATAGCTCATAATAGTCAAATTGGTATATTAAAATGTTACCTGTAAGTTTTGTCATAATTACTTATCAACTTTTTTGCATATTTTGCACTTATATAATATTATATATTGTATTATATAATATTAACATAAAAAGATAGGTTATTGACTTTAATTATATTTAATAGATATATTTCTGGTAAACAATTTCAGCCTTTTTGATTATTTTGATAATATTTATTTATAGGAACATATAGTGAAAATGTAACTGTGCGCTGTGTATACATGGTATATATTAGGTATATATAAAAATCTTATATGGGAGACGTTTATCGGTATTTATATTGAACCCAAAACATTGAATGATTTTAAATTTTTTTTTTGTTTTTACGTGCATTTGTCAACACTTATCCAAAAGAGGGAACAATTTACAATTTCAGTAAGCATCGTCATCGCCTTACTTAAAAGAGTGACGTGAAAAGTGTTTATTTTATTTGAATCGGTTCATTCAACTGGAGAAGTATCTGGAACTGAATCAAGTACACGTAACATAAGTCATTTTTATATTAAAATAATCAAATGTCCTTAGAGATATTTCGAATATAACTTATCATACAATATTTTTACTACAATAGTGCTATTAACACAGGATTGCAATGCAATTTTTAGATTACTTTTTTACATATTTTTTTTCGATTTTCTTTTATTAAATTTACAGTATAATAGTAAAATAGTTGAACAAGTTGTTTATGTTATTACGATTTAATTAAATATTACATAAGGTATGTATTTTGCATCCCTCAAGTAAAATAATCATTCAATCATTTACACTCAAGTAAAATAATATTCTTCTGAGATTTATTCTCAGTCTGAACCTGCCTTCATTTGTCTGTTGACCTTAAATTCGACTCGCTCTCTTATTTATATAATCTTATCCTTGAATAGTATTATATGACGATGTCTTAATTATTCTTTATTAACCTGATTTTTTTTCTAAAACTTTTATTTTATATATTTGTTAATATGTAAAATAAGCGTAATAATAAATAATACTAATCTACACATATAAATGTTTTTAAACTATATAATATACATACATATTTTTTCCATAGTAATTTCATTTCTTTTACTGCTTCTTGTACGTTCGTCCAAAATACCATAACTATGATTTTAAATATTTTTAATAGCATCTAAAATTAAAGTTAAGCCCAACGGAAACTATTAAACTATGGCCATCATAGTAGCTATTATTTGTCTGAAAACTAATAAATCTGCGCTAACTACATCATACTCACTTCATGTATAAATATTATAGGAACAATAGTGAATAAATGGTAATAAGTTATACACACAGTGATTATATAATGTGCATTTCAATTTTACTTCGATTATGAACGGTTGATTAATTGGAGTAATGATTTACAAAATAAATATTGACAAATTGAATAAGCATATTTTTAGATTCTTTTGTTCTATAAGAAGATATTTACTATTCATAATGCTTTTACACTGTATTCTAATAAATATTGTGTTGTGTCAACATGTTTACAAAGTAAGAAAAAATAGTACTATCTACCGGAAACAAGTAAAGTAATTACTTTAATTAACGAACCTGTTTATAACTAAACTTTGTTAACGTTTTACTGACACATTTATCGTGAGATTAAATATATAAGGTCTTTTAGTTTGATGTACTTGAAATTATTAAAATTTTTAATTGTGATCCTTCGACTATTGTTATAGACCTTTAGGTATGTCCTGTTTAATTATCTACCATACAATATAAAGAAGATTGATTCCGCAAACATATTAGCAATATTAAGACCATATAAACATAATATCATTTTTTTTGTTAGCTTCACGCTTCATCCCGCAATATAAATAATATGTCATTTGTGTTAAATTAATAAATATTAGATAAACAAAGTAATTCCTTCTTCTTAACTTATATTCGTAACAATATTTTTACAAGGAAAATAAATAATTTTTATTCATTAATATTGCTTAGGAGAAAATAAAACAGCCAACGCTATTAAAATAATGAACTGACTACTTGACCTGAGCTTGTTTCTCTACAAGTACTCTTCATAAAAAATATTGCTACAACGAATAGCGAACGATATTTTTTGTACAAAAACTCTTTAAAAATGTACAATGGAAATCGGAAATTCATTCAATATGACAAAAACTGTATCGGTATTTCGCTATACAAATTGAACTTTATTGTAAACAAGGATTACGCAGCAAATTTACCTATTGATTTTTTAAATATTATTTGATTCACTATAGGTACTACATCAATAGACATACAATATTTAGTATATTGTATACATATAAAAACTTATATTAATTACACCTTTAAATGTATAACAATGGGTTAATCTATAGTTTATCCATGTCAGATAAATATACATACCACGCGTTTTTACACAGTACTATTGTGTTGGTGCATTGACCCAGTGGTTTCGTAACGTATGAACCTACATATGTTTTTTCTGTTATTAACACTGCTTTTGTTTTCGAAGTTTTCCAAAGTACAAAGGCTTTCATGACTGATTTTACGAGTAGTGATTGAGCTGTAGTCCTTTCTTATGCATAGGCTATGAAAAATAGGTCGCCTGTTTGCGCTTTGACTTATGAGTTTCAGCTGTTGGCATTAATTAGAGCAACATTTAGTAGCGGTATCACAAAGAAAGTCGAACTAGGCGTTGCTACTTTAGTTATAAAACGAGAAGCTTCAACGTGGAATGAAAAGGGTTCTCAGTTTGATGTCACCCTTTAAAGATTGTTAATATCAATGGGACATCTTGTGCTCTTTTCTTTTTTTTTTTATTTTGATATAGGCACTGATATTTTTATATATTGTCAGAAACTAATTATTTTAAGTAACATGTTTTAGAATTCTCTTTATATAGTCTGTATTTTCTTTTATTTATCTGTCAACTAGTGTAATACATTTTATAATTAGCTGCGATACGGAAACCACGTGCTATCGAACGCAATGTGATATTAATAGTAACGTATTCCGAAGCCAGTGACCACGATCGGGTTACGTTTGGGTCCGCCACCTGGCGCTGTAATCCACATGACTGCATACACACCAGGTGCTATATGATCGATCCACTTTTTATTATGAAACTATAATTTTATAATTTCCTCTGTTTCCGTATATTTTTACATAACAATAAAGTTTAATTATTACGATACGATATATTATGTATATTGTATTTATATTTATAACGTATTTTTCCCGCATATAGTAGTTTTTCTCGCCATTGTCTACAAATAATTATAATTTTACGTTTCTTTGTCTTATTTTTTATGAAGAATTATATGTGTACAAGTACCTATATGTGTATATAATTAATTTTGTTTCTTAGTAATTAAAACTTATATGAAAAAACTATTATAACAAAGAAGGTAATACAATGTTTACTTTAAATTTCACGCACATATTCTAACCTACCATTAAAACGGTAGACATTGCGTGATAGCAACCCGGGAGTCGCTTGTACGTCTTTATTTCTATGAAAACCTACACTAGCAGTTAAATAAAGTAAAATGAGCCTTTTTATAAGGCATTAAAGTTCATGTTTGTGTAAATTAATTAATATTTATCTGTGCAACTTGCTTAATTACTCGACAAAGACGAATAGAATTTGCGTGCTGCGGAATTCATTTGAAATCTTTTAGTGTTCAGTGATAGCTTAGAGTTGCAAATAGATAATCTCTTATCGGTATATTTAGATCATATTGTAAAATTACATAGGATAACACTATAACGGGCATAAGTAATAAACAATTGGTTATTAACATTAAGTGCGATAACGTTCATAATGTGTACGTGAATAAGGCCGTAACGAAATTGTGGGCTAGAAACTAAGAAGATTACTATCAATGACTTGACGACTGATATTAAAGTTACCAACTAAAGTATTGTGTATAAATATGTACAGTAAAGGTACAAGCTTAAATCATACAAAAGGCTTAAACTCCGCTGTGACAAATTATTCAATTTTTTTTATTATAGTCAGTTATCTTATATAATTTGAAATTGAAAAATATAAGATAACTATAAGAGTAAGATTATAAGAGTAAAAGTATAATCTCTCATGGCGGTTATCAATGTTAAACGACCATAAACAGTTGACATGACAGTTACCTTTATTGATTACTAATACTGTTAAAGTATCGTAAAATGTTATTTGAACTTTAATAATAATGTTAGATTTTTTATTAGTAGCCGTCGAGTTGACATGCGCAAAACAGTACGCTAAATAGTAATGCAACATCACGCATCTCTTGCACGGAAGTGATATTACTCCGTAACATCACACATTACCCGACCGATTTTTAATGAAATGATGACCGAGTAATGTTTAAGGTGATGTGTGAATTATTACAGATCGTATTGAAAAATAGCAATAATAACTGCAATACTTATTACATATCGTAAAATTACAATTTAAGTAAATATTTAAAAAATGTAGTTGATTGTCCTTCATACTTGGCCACGTAAAAACGCAAGCAAATGTAAAACAAAATAAAAAACAGACAACGAAAGAAGAAAGGCGTAAAGAAGACAGGCGTATTTAAAAATCAACTATTTACAACATTGATTGGTTTATACATATACCTATACACATATACATACGCATATATACACATTTGTACAATATTTACATTTTTATCTTTTTTTTATGTACTTTTTTGGATTTTTTTAGTTTTTTTTTGTGACCTACGTAACTATTTCACATCTTATTGCAACTAATGAATATAACTTATATCTAAACTAATGACAAACAATGTAACCTACTCCGCCTTGGCAACATATTTAAAAAATCAAACCATTGGAATACTACTCGCGATATGCGCCGGCAAAATTTTACATCGGCTGCGCGCGGTGGGCGCTCGTTCGCTCGCTTTGCCGAAGTGATGAGTGATGCGAGTGATGTTTGTTACTGATGCGTAATGCGTGATGTTGCATTACGTGTCAAAGTGATATTACTTTTGTACTATTACACGCATTACTTACCCATGTCTACCGTCGAGATGCAGCTGTACAGAGCCTGACTGTAAACGTCGATGCGTTGTTGGGGCGTTGAATTTCGCCACTTAACAGTGTAAAATTCGAAACAAAGTGATTTGAAAATGAGCATGTTGAGTAGCGGAACTCAACGCCGCGCTTTGCTTAGTTTCTAGAGCGAAAAAAAATAGAAATAGAAAAATCCGTCCTCCCCGACTGGGAATCGAACTCACAAACTGTCGTATTTACTGGTAGACGCTACGTCCCTGCGCCACGACTTCATATATACTATAACTTTATATGTAGGTATATCTTTCTCGCTATGTACAAGAAAGTGTGAAAATAATTATTTATTGTTTATAAACGAAGTACCTATATTATCTATAAATGCGCGAACATAAATTTACAATGCCTCGAAAAATCGAAAACTGAGCTTTAAAACTTCCCTCTGCCCATATCGTTCTATGCAGGTTACATCGTAAATGTTATTATGTAGTTTTCATTTGATTACACTATATTTCGTCGATGACAATTTGTAATATATACGTAAATGCATCATATGTTCAGGTTTTAGAACTAAAATGCATAGTATAAAGAAAAATGACTTCTATGTCGTACCGCATTCTACATCAAAAAGCGCCGTCTGCCTAACGAGCAGTCTAGTGTTATAGATCGGTGCGACGTGCTCATACTATGAGTTGTAAAGTACCTACTGCTCGGCTTTAAACTTATATTTTTCTATTAAGCACATAAATTGATCTGCAAATAAATCTAATTACTGCGATGAATTTTTTTTAATATGAAAATGGTATGGCTTCATTTATATTTACATCAATCTTTAGCAGTCCACTGCTAGCTATGCAATGACTACTACCGATTTTTTTAAATATTTTTCTAACTAAAACTTCTTTTATTACAGGTAATCGAAAGAACTCTCCTAAGTATAAGTAAGTCATTACTTGCTTAAAAAGTATAAGTCAACAAATGCTTTAAATTTCACCTTTCCTCAAACAATGCCAAGAAATATATCATACTTTGCAATATCATGGGAGGACATTCGACTCTTTTGGGAAGCTCGTTTAACATAAATATTTGCAATTAAAATTAAGCTTCATCGCCCTATCTAGCTATTATTCAAATTGTACACCACAGGAGACCTCAGAAAGTTTCAAATTAATTAAGAGGGCCATAAGACGGCCCGTTAAGGAAATAACAATGATAGCCCCCCGCATTCTTATTTATTGTAGCCAGGAGAACTATTTCACTTGCCCCTTGTCATCATCTCGATGAATTTGGCTGCCCCTTACAACCCCTACTATTTCATATTTGCTTATGTGCAACCCTTTTGATGCATTCACGTCGGATGCCTCGCTAACACTTTAGTGCTTGGTGGTTTTAATATGTGAAAGTTCTGAGAGAGGGTACCCTTAGTGATTCTTGTGGGAATAGCAATAACTTAGATGTTATGTAAGCTTAAAACTGGCATGTTAAATCATTACTGAAAGCTGAAAGGCAAGTGTGAACAACTATGGTTTACATATTTATATATATTGAATTGAAATTAATATTCTTGTATATTTCTTTGTATGAGTACAGAAAATATATTTATTTTCTAAATTATCTAACGTGAATAGCGATATCAAAGTAAAACAACTTTAACGCTTGACGTGATATCTACTTAAGTTCGTTGAGCCGGCTCGTATTGTGTAGAAGGAGTGTAAGATGCTCAACTTGCTCCAATTTACGAATATTCCGTACATAAAAATGTATCACGTTTTTTTGTTAGTTAACTTTTCTTAGTGA
This sequence comes from Dione vanillae, assembly GCA_037178615.1. Taxonomy (NCBI): domain Eukaryota; kingdom Metazoa; phylum Arthropoda; class Insecta; order Lepidoptera; family Nymphalidae; genus Dione; species Dione vanillae. The sequence goes on from JAZFAU010000077.1 coordinate 394,779, forward strand.
TTAATTAGTATAACTAGAAAAGTATTTTTGTGGATTTACAAAATAATGGCAAAACTAAAACTTTACCTACTTATTACATATACAAATGAATTATAGTATACATACATTTTTCTACACAACATACATATACAGATCATACATACAATCCTTAAAAGTGTAAAGTATTATCACTAAGGATATTTAAACACAAACAAAACGTTTACTTGGCTTTTAAGTTCAAGGCGTTCAATGAGCGCATTCTATGAAACGATAAGCAATACTCCTAAGAACAAACATCTACTTACGGCGATAGAGGTTTTTATGTTGCCAGATAACTATCCAGTTATCTTTATAGAAATCGCGTAAAATAATTTTGTAAAAATTAAACAAGCCTTTTAAAAGAAAGTACCATATATGTATACCATCAATATATTGACAAATAATTTTATATTGCCATTTATAATACGTTGGTCCTATTTCATTCACAATATAACAATATCTTGTATTAATATTATTAAAATTTTAAAAAAATAATATACAACTACAGGCAAAAAATAACTATAAACTGCTGTCAAACTGTAGATTCAAGTACAAGAGTGACCGTGCATGTCACACACTACTATCTATATAAGTCATTGACATTGGGAATTGCTTTACGATAAGGTTGTGTCACTCTCACGATTATCTTGTGAATACATTGCTTTATTTTTCTTTTAAAATAAACATAATGAAGAAAAAATATATACATTTTATAGTAGAAGTTATTTTTTGTATGCTTATATAATCTCTCAACTAACTCTCAAATCAACGTAGTATTATAAGGTATAATGAACATTTTTCTGTAGAAAATATTTAAATTCGCTTTAAAGCTGCATATTCTGTAAAAAATTTCCAGACTGTGTTTCAGTGTCTGAAGATGAATAGACTCCGTCTAGCAACTTGCCCGCGGCGTGTTGACAAGAAAAGCTACAACCGTTTTATGTATTTTAACTTGTACGAATACACAAAAGTACTAATGAAATATATATATATATACCATAACATAGATATAAAACTATATGTTCACTGAAATCTTACACAAACAAAAGAAAGCTTTTAACTGAGTTTCTATATAAAAATGTGCTTCCCTAAAATATATTATTAACCCGGATATCAATTGATTCCAATGCGATTATTTGATTTAAATGACCTAATTTTTTTATATGTATCTATTTATTAGTAAACATATCCATTGGTTTGTTTGTTTGGAAATTACTATTCATCCTCTATCAATTAAAAATATTTACTAAACTGATCTATGTAGCATTGTATTGTAATAAACCTTCACAATGTTTTTATTTGTAAACGATTGCTAGGACTCGATATGGTTAAAACCAAAGATAAACAATATAAATTGTTAAATTGAACACTGTAAGATATAGTTCGTGAAAAAATTATAACATAAGCAACGATTTTTTCTTTATATTTTAGTAGTTTTAAAAGTACGTCAATATTTGATAAAATCATTATACTTAAACGAAGTTAGAACAACTAACATTTACCCAGAAATGCCGTAATAAGCCCAACTTAAGAATAAAATAATATTTTTTTCCCATCTTATTACGAAATGTATTGTGGCTTGGATATTTTCACAGATCATTATGCATATCTTTAAACAAGATACAACGAGATTTATTTCATTTGTAAAATTACTTTAGTTGAGCGCGAACTTACTGTGGTTAATGGTAGTACATTGCACCTAAACCTACCGCCGCGTAGTCTGATTTGTCAGGCATTGAATCCACTGGGCTTTGTTCAGTATTAAGACAAATGTGGTATAGTTGTGTAGTTGGAATGCTTAATATAATTGATAATCTTTTACAATAGAAAAAACGCTTGCTTATAAAATAGAATATTATGTCATAAATAATTAAATCTTACTTCGTTAATGCGAAAGTTTTGAGCTACAGCGTGATATGTAATATTTTTATTTGTTTTTAATCCTAAAATTATATACTAAATTATAATGTACATAAATTGATATGAGATTACCGATATTTACACAAGCTACAAAGTATAGGCAAGGTCGATGTGGTTAAGATATGTGACACTTGTGGTGAGGTATAATAGTGATTGACGCTTTGACATAACTGTTATTAAATGTTATTTATTTATTAAGTGTAAAACAGTTTATAAAACACCATTTGCTTATACTTTAGGAAATTCGGAAGTTAGAGTAGATCCCGATGTTATTTCAAATTCACAATGTAATTAATAGTCTATGTACTATTGATTACATACTATATTTTACATACATAGAGTAGGAGTTTAACGAAAGTGATCCGACTGGCATCCCGCCAGGACTATGGATATCACGACAGACAAATATTTTGGGGCCAATTCATTTGAGCCCGTGCGTGCCATATATTCTACTTCTATTTATGCCCAGGCTTAATAACATTAATTTAGTTTATTACTTTGATCGCAATGTTTTTGCTATACCGAAAGATGCTAGATTTTTATAAATCCGTATAGTAAATAAAAACGTTGTTCTGACTTGAAATCCAATTATACTATTATTTTATCAGCGATATCGTAGCAGCCTTAAAAACGACGTCAAGAGTATTTATGTCTTCTTTTCCTCGTATGATTTTCTTTAACTTTTTTCTGCTTCTTGCTGTAACCCACATATACCATTGTAGGCGAAAGGGTAGTGTTAAAGACACTTCGTCCATTTTCCATCCTACGTTAGATACAGATTGCTTAAAAAAAATAATAAATTAAAGTTAATATTCTTAACTCAGTTTTTTAATAGAGGTAGCAATATAGGTATTGATTGTCGTTAAGTGGGAACCAATGCCACAACCACTCCGTTTACACTTGGACGCTGTGCCGTTGCGCAACGCCGGTATTTTATAATCAAACATTATAATTAAAATTTTGGACTAAATCTGTAACATGTGTTTATTTAAATTAACCAATTTAATATTTGTAGATAACTATAACGAATATAGTATCTAGTTTATATTGTAATTTGTTGTTTTTTTTAGCTCTACGCTTCATCCCGCATATTGTAGGGTAGGCAGGTAGTAGGTAGAGGGAACTGCAGGAACCATATGAACCTAATGTTAAGATATTCCGTTGCTTAGTCCCTACTTTCTAGCAGGACGTTCCCGCTTTCCGCTTTTCTGAGGCATTGCGTGCTGAGTGGCGGAACTCAACGCCGCGCTTTGAGCTGAAAAATCCATCATCCCCAAGTGGAAATCGATCTCACAAACCGTCGCGTTGTCAGGCAGCTGCTACACCTCTGCGCCACGACGGTCCCCTGTCCCCTGTAATTTGTTAAAGATAAAATACTTAATAAATTCTGTATTCATTTAATAGCATAAAAATAGCAATTTTACGTTCGTTGGTTTTTTAAAAGTAGCGGAAGCTTGAATGTTTCGTAACAAACTTTCATCAGACATCAACTAATTAAATTGGCGCCGGACAAATATTTTAGTCGAGTTTTGAATATCAAATAGTTTATAACTCAGTCGCACATTTGAAAGGAGGATCCTTCGCTGGAAAATTTTAATAATTTGGTGCCACAAATTTTCGTAGAGCTTTTATATTTTAAGTATTTTCTCCATAATATTAAAATATATTTATTTCGATTTTAAAAATAGAAAAGAAATATAATATTATAAATTATATTTTATTTATTTCCTTGAAAAGTTTTAGCCATATGTGGTGTCATATACAATATTAAGGCAAAATAAAAACAAGCTTGCTTTAAACAAGGGAGCTTTAAACTTTTTTCTTTTATAGAATGACGAATTGTATTAGAATTTTCCAGTTGTTAACAGGTACGTATAGCAAATCCTAGTTATTTGAGTGGAGCAATTTAACTGCAAAGGGAATAAAAAAGCCAAGCCTGAACTCAACTTGAACTACGGTGCGCTATAGAATTTCACAAAAAGTTCACTATTTCAAAAAGCTCCTTTTACAGAGGAAGCGGATTTTTAATGTTTTGCTTTCATAAAAATACCTTATATTGAGATTGTTTTGTTTAGTGAGCTTATCCTTCAAATAAATTCTTAAAAATTTTTAGCGTTGTTTGTGGTATTACTTTTATTCCATCTATAAGTAGTAGCTATGCCAGCTATTACCTGAATGTAATTTAGAATATATACATAAAAAAGAGAATATTTACATATTTGAAAAATCACAAATACTGATTTTAATCGTTAAATTTAATTTAGATTTTTGTTATTTAAAAAAACGGCCTCTTCACTATTAATGGGTCATAACAACCGATCTAGATTTACAAATTCAATTGTGTATAGCAATAAAAATTCTTGAAACATGACCTATTAAATGATGTTGAACTTTATGAGTCAGATCATTATTATGGCAAATACTTCACTAAAATGTAATCTAAACATGATGAAAGCTATTAAGTAACGTGAAATTTACAATAGGAATCATAAGAGCGTATGATGTATGCAGTGAGTGATTGTTGTATTTTATTTTTTGACGGCTGTTTACAAACAAATCCTAGCATCTTAAAGTTTGTGTACATTATAACTTCTTTACGATATTGCTCCACTTTAAAACTTCGTAATGGCTGATAGCTCGATAAAGTGTCTACTACGCAATAATAAATTTATATTTATCTATTCAAAAATTATGATGGAACTCTAAAAACAAACGAGTTTGTTTTGATTTCATAAAAAAATATATACCTACAGTTACTTATAGAAAAAGTTATGTAAAGCCATTTTAATTGAGTCAAAAACAAAATTTATACCGTAATAAATTGTCTATAAACTTCAAAGCCTATTTTTAATACAGCTTTAAACTGCAGCTTTGTCAACACGCTCTTAAGCCAAGGCTTATAATTTTACACCCTCTCTTGTAGTAAAAAAGATTTATTTTGATCATTTTATTTTGTAATTTAATTTGGAAGCAAATTTATTTGCTTAAAAATATAGTGGTATATCTATTCATTTTCTTTGATTTGTTTAAATAAAAACCCAATAATAAATATCAAGTTTAATTAAATACTCAAAAGTTTAAATTAAATACTCAAATATTAGCTTGTTTTTAAATGCATGTATTTTATTGCATTTTATGAAAATATAGTATGCATATATTAAATTCCTTTTGACTTTTATATCCGCAATTCCCTTTGAGTCTTTCATGACCAGTTTGCAATATTGACATTCCGCTATCATGTAATTCAGCTTCAATATGAATACGCTTGTTGTTGACATAGGACAGATTCGTTTGCTTCCTTTTCGTAGCATAAAAGTTTAACATGTATAGAGAGATAAATAAAAATTTTAGTAGCAATTTCATATAGGATTTATACCTTATATTTTTTCTATCCAAATATTTTAGTGAAGTGAAGTTCTTGAAGTTGGTTGATCGACAAACACTTTTCATAGTACTTTTACGTGTGATAAATACTAATATAAAAATTTTTACATATAAAAATATTGAACGTAACATTATTTATTACTATATCTTATACGATACAATCCAAAGAACCATCAAATAACCAACGATACGACGTTTGAAACTATATAACCGATGTATACCTGTAAAAGTGGAAAATGGCAAAAGTTTAAGTGAATACCATAAAAATACAACAGTAAAGCTCAAAGCAGAATTATATTTTATTATATTTTAAAATACTATCTCGCATCCATGAATTTTGTCAAGAAAATTGGAGATTTGTCGAGGGTAGAACGAATCCCTCGCAGTACATCGTGCACAGGAAATGGGTACCAAGTGTTATTCGGTCCACTAAGAATAGGGAGAAAATGTCGTAGAATGGTATTATTATAGCGTAGCTAGTAATCTGTAGGCTTTTTGTATAATTGTATGACTAAATTAGGGCAGTCAGTTGATATTGAATTGTTAAGTAGAGAAAATAAAGAAAAAGTATTGGGAATTATAATAATGTAGATAATGTATGACATCGTTATATAAATATATAACTTACACATGAAACAAATGCATATATATAAGGAATATTTACAAATCATATATAAATATTACCAAAAAAAATGCAAAAACGAAAGTGAAAAAATGAAAATCTGGATATCTTGTTTCACGTTTCATGTAAAAATAGTAAATAAGCTGTTTGTATAAATCAAAGGTAGCAATAAATCTGGTTAAAGTATATATTATTCCCCTTTCTACCGCTCTCTATCTACTGCTCATCACAAGGTTGATTCGTCAGGAAGTGAGACATTCTGCTGAAGAAATGGGGCGGGGCAATTTATGTGCTGTAAAGATTTGGCGCCTAGTTATAGGGTTGATAGCGTTTTATCTTTTTATTTTTACTTAAACTTTGTCACTTTTAAAAACTGTCTATATACATACAAATTTATTATATATAAAATGAGCCTATCAGACATTCAATTTTTTATAAAAAGAATTCAGAATCTTCATAAGAGCGCTTTATTGTCCACCTGTTTATTAAATTTCTTTTAGTTAATTAAAGTAATTTATATAATGTAAGTTGTTAATCTGTATGGTTACAGATGTGGCTGCTAGTTTACCTTGTTAATGTTTTGACATTTTTACGAACGCCTGCTCCACTTTAAATGTCGAAATTTGCGGTATTTCTTAATTAATATTCACACTGACATTTAATACTCTGGTTGTTTCATAAATAATTATCATAATTACGAATAAAAACCGAGGACTGTCGTGGCGCACCTGATTTGTTCGATTTCCATTTGGGGAAGATGGATTTTTCTATAATCATTTTCTTTGCTCTGGCAAGTAGGCAATGCGCGACGTTGAGTTCCGCCATTCAACAGGCAATGCCTCGAAAAAGGCGGAAAGCAGGGACGAAGTAATCAAGAACAAAGAAGTGGAATCTCTTAAAACTAGGTTCCTATGGTTCCTGCAGTGCTCTACCCTGCCATGTGCGGGATAAATAAAAAATAAATAAAAAGGGTTACCAAAAATTTCGTAACTTACTATGCTTTAATCAATGAAATTGTCGAGCTAATCCGTGCGTTATCACTGACCCACTTCCAAACAATGGCCGATAGTCAATGTTTGCTGCTATGATACCGACGCAAACATTGTACGATTTAATTACGGGACAATGTTGCTTCTATTGGCCCAGACGATATGTGATATTTACATAAACTTAATGAATGTGGTAAATTGTGTAAATGAATGAATTAGTTACTACAACTAGTACTAATATATCTACTGTATAAACACTTAATAAATATTTCTATATCTTTATAGTTCTTTTTAGACAATGTAAGTAATATGCTCCTCCGTAATCGTTCAATTTTGTCCTATTTAAAATGTAGAAATATTAAGTAATATAATAAAACAATATACTTTATCTTATCAGATCAGTAGGTAATGTTAACTATATATTATGAAGATATATACCGTACCGTTTGATATATACGTACACTATTAAAAACCACTTTTACTGTCGCCTTTCTGTAAAAAATAATGCTGAAAATATTTTTGTTTTATTAATAAATCATTACAACTTCCTTTCAGGTTAGCATATATTCGTATATACTATTATATGACGAAATATGTAGCCAATTTACAACTAAACAAAAACATAAAAATACTGATTTTTTTTAATAAATTCAAATACTAACTGTATGCCAATAACCCTTATTCATAAACAAAATATACAAACAAAAACTTGTCTAGATTTTAGCCAACATTCGATATTTTTATTTATATGCATAAAACTACACAATTCTCCTAGTATTGACCTACTTTCAGATAATAGCTAGGCTCATGTTTGTTTTGTCTGTACGACAAACATTGTCGAAGTAAATTAGTCCACTTTTCTGGGCTGGAAATATTGTGTAAATATGCTCTCACACTATGAAGCTGTTAACCGTACGGTTCTTTTAGGTACCTTAAAATATTTGATTTTAATAATTTTATTATTTTTTTAAATATAATAAGCTTTTTTATTTTTACTTCTATAGGTACATTTATTAGTTTTTAAAATTGCTGTAGTATTATTTTTTGTTTGCCCTTACTTAGACACTTGTAACACAACTATATTTTATAATCAAATTAAATATTTTACATTGTGTGCAAAAAAATATTTACGACCATGTTCTGTCAACTTGAATGTCAATTTAAACAGAAGTTTGTATCTTTATCCATTTTTTTATATGTGCTCTATTTTTTAACTAGTCTTAAGGGTTAGATAGATCTTAAAAAAATACCAAAGTATCAGTTACAAATGAAAACTGAAGATAAATGTATTTCGTACTTAATATTAATTCTTTGTCTTAATGTTGATTTATGATCCGTTAGCTCCTTTCTGTTCGATGACAACTCTTGAGATTTATTTCCCGGAAGTAAGACTTTTGATCTCTACCTTTTTGTCATAATGTACCTAAGTAAAGGGTGTCAATTTGACTTTTATTAGAAACACGATATTGTTTTAACCTTAGATGTTATAAATAAAATACAGATTTAAATCAATTTCGCTTACAATGATTTTCATTTATTTTTCTATTCTATTATTGGAGAATGTAAGCGTTGTTGTCGTCGGGTATCAGATTGCAAATTATATTGGCTAACACCATCATTAGCCATCACAAGTTTTACGTTTATATTACCGTAAAGATTACGTTTTATTGGCAATATTAAACTGGATATTAAAGAATTTTTTCATGATCGTTATATAATTTTTGATTAATTTTATCACATAATTTTGAATATTTTATAGATATAATTATATAATTGGAATATACTTAAATTGTATCATTACATATTATGACGGAATATTTGGAAATAACGATGCAGTTTTACCAGCAGTTTCGTAATTGTAATTAACCTTCTATAGGTAAATCTACAACAGCCTATAACCATAATTTGGTTTAGTGCAAAAGTTCATGCTATATATTCGTCTAACAACGTCCATCAGTTTGCGGAATGCAAAATCGATGAGAACTGTGAGTCATTGACTCATAAACTGAGGTAGTATAACGATTGATTGGCTTACTGGGAATTTTCTATAATCCGTTAATTTTGATTTAATGATAATTTAATACTCTATACTGATAGTAAATATAATTGTTTTTACCATTGTTTATATATTATATGTTGAAATATACTAATAAGTTAATTATGGTTGCATTAATTGAAGTTAAAGCACCTTAACATTAACCTTTTATTTGATAATTTTGTTAAACTTTAATAAAATAAATAGGCATAAGTTATGCGAAAATTTAAGATATGACTTTATTTATTTTGCAATTCGACTGGAATTCGTACATGTTAATTTACATATTTATAAGTAACAGCTGTTCAATGGATTTCTTATTTTCGGGCGGCTGGTCGTAAATTAGACACGATTCGTTGACCTAACCTAGTTTGCAATTCCGTGAAACTACATATGTCTTGCAAATGTTACCACTACTTAGTACAGTGTACTAGAATTAAATTTAGAATTATATTTTATCTATATTATAAAACTTTGTTTGATTGAACCTTCTTTCACTGCATTTGAACTTATCATATTAACTTTTAAACTGTGTTATGTCTTACTTTAGTTATATTTATTTCACCAAGGAAGCGAAGACGCTTGTTAATATTATATAGTTTAAATTAGTTTTTTAATTTGCATTTTTTTCTTTTATTTTTTTTTACATTTTTAATGAGAATTGTAAAAACTCCATCATTCACAACAAAGCTACATGAATATCAAAGGTAGAGTAAAAGGTAGAATAAGAACAAATAGGATAGAAGGAACTTTTTTAATTAAACCGTGCTCGGGCTCGTAATAATATAAACCAAAACGTGAAGGACTATAAAAACAATGCCTAAAGAATTTCAATGAACCCCTGTTAGCTAAATTAGATAAGTAGGAATTAAAAATGCTTTGTCGGCAACATGTACCTATGTAGTACATAAAAAGTTACACATCTTCAAAATATATAAACTTTTTTATGTACATTGTACAGACATTATACTGAAAAAAAAACGTTATAAAGTTGTTGTTACCTTTACAGAGAACTATAAAATAAGTTTTGTGATAATTTTCTTAAGATATTTTTATAAAATTTAGTTTCTAGAAGTGAATTAAGGCGTTATAATTTTTTAGGGAGTTTACGTTATTTATAAACTTAGTCGTGTTCTGTATTTTTATAAAAGATGGAATGGGTGACTAACCTAACGAAAATATCGTTAGGTTACAATAATTATCGGACCGTTGACCTTTGCGTTAGATTAATCTTAGCAAAAATGTTAGTATTTGGCAATATACAATAATTTCAACTATACTACCAAACTACTAAAAGTATGGTACCAATTAACTAATTACAATACTATCTCTGTACTGTATGTACAGAGAATAGGTTATAATGTGTTAGATATAAAATACACATTATGTAGACTAACTGTATTAAGTGGTTGGTCAACTTTATTCTTGCTAAAATGGACTACACTAAACCGTCTTGAGACCGAAAAGATTTTAGAGGAAATTTTAATATGGTTAAAGGGAAACGTCTAGTGCGCTGGGGATTTAATTTTAAATTATATCAACGACGCAAAGCTAACAGCTTTCGGTGCATAAATTTAGTGCCATTTGATAGTCTACAATATTTCGCTTAGCTATCCTACCTATAATTTTTGTATGTAAGGTTGGAACCACTTAAATACAATATATACTGAGAAATTTCGATTCCAATTTGACTAAAAAGCTTGCTCCTTTATATAGAAATGAAGTTAATCGATTTCCTCAAGTGGGCATCGAACTCACAATCGTACCCCTTAGCTCTATGTTTATGACAATATCTCATATTAATAATTTATTCTGTTTATTATCTATATAAGATAAGAAAACAAAACATTCATATTTTTATATTTTTTATACAGGAAGTTATACTTAAAATACAATATATATACAAATATCTAACTTACAATTAATTGTTGTGAGTCCACAACGAATAATGTAAATGTGTCGTTTTTGGGTCAATCAACCGAATACTAATGGACTACAAGTGTTACCCGTTAAATAATAAATGAGTATATATTTGATTACTTCTACTTATCTAGGTTAAATTGAATAAAAATAATTGGTTTTAAAAACGAACATTATCAAATGATTTTGTTTTTTTGAACTAACTAGACGAATTTATCACAACCAATCAGTCTTTCCAATTAATACAAACTAAATTTATTCACTTATAAAAGGTAAATTACTTCCAAATGAGGATGAGAATCAGTTCTTTACACAAAATAAAGTAGGTAGACAGATATTTGTAGTACGCCTAGTCCTTTTCACCTGCAACGTAAATAAAGTAAATAATGAAACTTAAAAATAACTAGCGATTTTATTCATACAAATGTAGTATACATTTACAAACACCTTAAGTAAAACATTACAAAAATACACTTGAGTAGATAACAATTATCACTTTCATTTATCTTTAAATTCGCTCCCCTACTTTGTTCAATTCAATACTCGTCGCAATCGCCGTCAAGTGCTTATTGCATCAATAAAATGCTCCGTAAATGCTTCGAGCACTATCTCCGACCAGCTCTCTAGCTATCAAACAATTTTGTTTCAAACCGACATAGCTTCTACTACTCAGACATAAGGAACGTTTGGACTTTCCATTATACTTAAGATATGGAATTCAAGGAACTATTTCCGTCAAAAGTTCCAAGATTCAAATAGATTTTGATGTCTTGAAACTTTAAAGGACTGCAATGGATAAATTTTGTACTGTTCTTGCATATTTTAAATATTCTGAAGTTACGAGTAGACGGTGCGAGTTGCACTGAATGAAATTATTCAACTAAAATACTTTAAAACTCCTCTTTTAAATTTTTGCTATAAACATTTGCTATTTATTATTTTATTTTAATCTTCAATATGATTTATACACATTTTTATTATGATTTACTAAAATTATTTTATATTCTTCTTTCTTTAATGTGTTAATTAATTCTTTTTTTAATATGTTATAAACATTTATATAGTCAAAATTAATAAATTAACTGTACTTATCCGAATATGAGATAAGACCAATAATTTCAGTCAATAGTTATGAGACATTTATTTACATAATACAATGAATAATCCATTTTGACAGAGTGAATACTTTACTATTTAATTGAATAGGTAATAAAAGCATTTTTATTTATAAGTTAAAATTATTCAAAAATATATATAAATAACATCAGGTTCATCACAACTAAGTATACCAGTTTATTTAAATAGTATTAGTCTGTTGATACATTAATGTTCACAGTTACTTGAAGGTTAATAAAAAATCGTATAATAACAAAATTATGACCAAAGTAATGATGGTAATGAAATAACGCAAAAATACGACGCAGATTGAATTACCCGGAGAGCTCAATTATTGTCATTTTTATACAATGGTTACATGAGCTCGATGAAAGGTAGAATTCTTGTTTATATTATTAAATTTGCAATATAATTAGGACGAGCTCCCGAATTTGAATAGAAATATAAAGTATACATTTGTGTTCGTTATTAATTTTGCTTAAACATTCTTTGATTCAGATAAATAATATTAAGAATTTAATAAATATGCGCTGTTATTGTTGTAAAAGGAATTCGTCTAGCATCAAATCGTACTTGGGTTTTATTCTAGACTTTACTTGCAGCCTGACTTCCATTACAAATTAACATTATCTTCTTTTTGAATGGACTATCTAGCACTAAATCTAGATTGCTAGTCGGACCCAAGCCGAGGTTCGAGTCCTCAGAGCACGTTTTTGCAGCTAACGACTCCTATTAAGCAGACAGTGCTTGCTACTTGTTAGAAAAAGAGTTCCAGCTAGTAAATTTAACAGCCTTAATCTCAGAACAAAAAAAAAATACAAAAATTGAATTCAAACCATTCTAGTGGATGGCGGGTTTGACCCAACAAACTTCACCTTCATAATAATATTTATATAGATTGATATTTCCATCTCTAATCATTTTATTGTATTTATATAATATAAGCCGTGAAGTGAAAAATAAATTTGCATTATTACTATGTTTTTGATGTAAAGTATATATAAATAAGTAGCGTGAGTATAAAAATAATCAATATGTATATACTTTCGGTTACGATAATATCACAATCACATTTATTAATAGCCTTTGAAACGGTTTAATCTATATCTTGTAAGAATATGACATAGTTCATACGCTTTATCCCGCATTATAGGAACCTAGTGTTAAGACACTTCGTTCACTTAGTCCCTGCTTTCTTCGTCCCCGCTTTCTGCCTTTATCGAGGCATTGCGTGTTGTGTGGCTTAATTGCCAGAGCGAAGAAAATGAAAATAGAAAAATCTATTTTCCCCGACTGGGAACCAAACCCACGACGTTCCTATGAATACATCCTAATAGAAAAAATTTTATACTGTTATTTTTATCATTTTAAAGTATTTTAACTTCACAGATTAGTTTGCTGTTCATTATTGAAACGATTTCTCTCTTTCCTAGATTTAAATTCCACCTTGACCGCGATTTTCAAACATGAAACAGACTACAGAAAAAATAATCTATATATTTTCTTACCTTACCTTATTTCTAATACTACTAAACATATATATTAAAATGATACAACTTCATATTAAAACTTTTTAATTGTGACAATTTAATCTTTTGAATAGAACTTTAATTACGCGTAGCAAATAGCTGTCATCGTTGTATCGTTTAAACATTTACGAAATTAATGTAGACATTCCCCTCAAAGTAGAGGGTCTATTATGTTTTAACTAGAGGGATGTGGCGTACTTTGATCTCCTTTCCCCACGCCCAGGCTTAAGAAGTAAGAAAGTCTCACATTTACATAATTGTGGTGTATCATGTAAAATATGAACTATTATATCGCCAAATTTGTGTATTATCAAACAGTTTGTGCCCTTTGTTTTGTAATTTCGAGAAAGAATTTACGTTTTTACGGATTACGGTAGCTTAGTTTAATAGAGTAGAAACTCCATGACAGACTAATTGTAGATATAGTATAATTGGATATATTCCAAAGCAATTCTGTATGTTACTATTTTGTATTAAATAAAATACACTTTTGTAGAATATTAAATGTTTGTTTGATATAAATGATTTATATATCATTTGTCGATAAAAAGTATAGTCGATATTCGAACTTAAACAGTTAGGTTTTATGAATTCAATTCAGTTCAGTTGATAATTTACTAAATAATTTCCACACGTTAGCCAATTAGATTTGTTTGTAAACCTATTGTTTTTTAATTTTCTTTGTTATCCATAAACAGTGTTAATCTAATATAACGAAGCGCGGTAGCGATAGAGTACAAGCTGCGCAAGCTTGTACTCTATCTTTACATATACCTAATTAACAATACTTACAGGAATATAATTGAGGGCCATATAATAAAATTTTCATTGTACAAATAAGACCTTCAAAATAAACATATATGTATGATTCACGTTACAAACTAAAACGTAAGATATATTATGCGAAACATAATATATTAAAATTTTATACAGTGTACATTTAAATATTACAACTATAATAAGCATAAGTTATCATAATTTAACAGAAAGCTTGCTTAAAGTCTATATCTAGATAGTCGGCTGATCAGAGGTTTTCTACTATATATTTATAAGAAAATTTTCACTTTCTACAGGAAACGTGTACGTTACAATGACAGGTCTCAGTACACGCGGTTCTCGTTGAGATAATATTATACTTAATGTGATATTGCTAGTGAGAGTTATCTTTTATGTATGTATTTGAAACTGAATGAGATATTACATTAGCTGTAAAAAAAATACAAGTCTTCTAATAAATGATTGACGTGGATATGCATTTAAATTTATAATATGAATAAATATTTGTAAGTGATAAAATTTCTCAACTTCTATCGTATATCGGTTTGTACTGTTCTATGTGCTTATCGATAAAAAAATGAAAGAAGCTCATGTTTGTTATTTCCCTGTTATTAAAAGCTTTGTGGAATGTTTAACTATTATAAATAGTCTTAGTGTAGAATAACACATAAAAAACTATCTTGACAAATGGTAATAATTGGTGGTATCGATTATTTTTTTAAATTAACCTGTAGCAGTTAACAATATAAATAAATTGTAAGTAGTATATAAGAATTTAGACTAAACTCAATGAGAACATGTTGCTTAGTGATCAGAGGACGTGGACAGTTACTAAAAGACATTGATTTATATTTCAATAAGTTCACATTTTTATGAATTATCTGAAAATGTTTTTTAACATATTACTATATATATTACCTATATATGAAGATAAATATATCCAGGGCCAACAGAAAGTTCTTTAAAAAATTATAATCTGTAATTTCGAATCTAATTTCTTGACACATTCATTTAAATAAGATAATACATATAATGCAAAATGATTTACATTTCCGTGCCCTCTTACAGCTAATTTGCGCAATGACCTGACGCTGAAAGTGATTACTCACGCTCGGAGCGACACATTAACAGATTAACCACGGACGTCTGACTGTGTCATTGAAGATACACAAAACATGTTCACTTTTGACTTTATGTGCTCAGTTGTAGTTATTTTTTAATTAACTAATAATTATAATATTTTTTTTTAAATATTAAATGGGAAAGGGAGGTAGATATCATTATTCAGTAACAAGAAGAATAGGTTAGAAAAAAAACATATTTTTTAGTTTTAGTAGAGCTGATATATGGAAATTTTATTTTCCAATTCAAGGCTAAATTTAGGCAAATGTTATCTGCAGAGATTCTGCTATGATAACATTTTATTTTCATATATATGTGTATCCTATTAAAGAGAATAACTTAATAATAAAAATAACTGCAGTAACCTTAAGCAGCTAGGTTAATAACTAGTTCCACTACCCAGCTTTTATTTTTTAATTTAAAATTAACCCAAATCGAAAATATAATATAATAAATAATATATTTTTTCAATATTTGAATAACATATGTCATTTAAATTAAATATTACGTTTAATAACGAAAGTATAACTGGTTGTTGTGAATTTACGCAAGCTATATCTTTGCTTGATAAGAGCGACATTTTAATTTTTGAAAAGGTTAACGAGGTGTCCAGCCAATATATGTAACTGATAAACTTATGAGTATAATATGTAAAAAGTTTGTACGTAATTGTATGTTGTAATATTATTTCGCAATCTACTTGGTATTTAAAAAAATCTTATATTAATTTATATAATGAATCAGATTCATTTTGTGCAGATAACTACTAAAAATAAAAAAAATAAAAGAAACATTTGATTATAAAAATTATAAAATATCATAACTTACATTAAAATATATTTTTTGTTGTATAAAATTTACTTTAATGGTGAATAAGGCTTATACAGTACATAAAATTAACTCCAACACCCTAATTTACCTTCCGTACTTTCTGAAAGCTTCCGGTCGAGAACACCGGCACCGCCGCTAAAAGGGTTACAGCCGTCTCTCACAGGTCACTACATACATAATCTCTACATTATGACTCTGTAGAGTATGCTTAACGTTATTAGATCTTTAGTTTGATATATCATAATATTTAAGAAATTATCTTTTCAAAATATACCGTAATATTAGTTCATCGAACTCTTTATTGAACTAGAATTAATTTTTTTACCGTAGGAAAACTTAACATCGCTTAATGAATTTCCATTTTAATTATCGATAGGAAATTTTATAAAGGCAGCTATTAGTACCGTGGATAAAGTTTTCTAACATAAATAATGTTAAAAGCTGACTTCGTAATATAATTTCCTATAACGTCGGAAGGTTCGGGTTAATTTCGCCGGCGAAGCCAATGGATTTACTCAAGAATGTCGAAATTAAATAAGGAACCGATTCTCGGCTCTTGATAAAATTATGCTTTATAATAGACAAAATTTATTTAAACAATGAAACGAGCTTTTTGTATCTCAATATTGTATGGTAGCTTTATTTAAATATTTAAATTATAAATTTATTGTTATTCAAAAAACAATTTTTACAAAACAGCCTATACACTAGTTTCGTATAATTCGATCTATCTAAATATATGCCTTACCTTACAAAACTTTGTAAACATTATATCTATGTACAATATTAAAAGTAAGATCTAAATTATTACCGTCATTTATAATAATTAATTGTTTATTTAAATTGAATATTGATGTTTATAAGATAATTTAAATATTATTGTTATATTTTAGTAAATTATAAATAATGCATAAATTGATGTCCTCTATGATAAAACTTACATTTATAATAAATGTCAATAAAGCCATCTTTCTTCAGGCGTCTCTTGCACTTCAATTTCATTTTCCACGGCATTTTGTTAGATAGCTTAGACGTTAAAATATCAAAAGTGTCAGTTACGAGCACTCTAGCCTCTTGGTACCTACATAGGTACACTTATAATCGTATTAGCGAAGGCGTCTTGACAGATGTTACGCAAAGCACTTTATGTTACGTTGGTGAAAGCTAAAGTGCACATAGTGATATAAAACATAAACAATATATACCTACATTTTGTACATTAAAACGTATATATCATTATAATTTAAAATAAATATGTTTTAGTTTTAGGGTAACATTCAGTGCTCTAATTTGCTCAAATAATTTTACAGTATATTATATTCCAAATTTTAAAAATATAAAAAAATTAGTCAGCATTAAAATTTCAAAATTAAATGTTTATACAAAATATATAAGAAGACCATATGAGTAGTAGAATAGGGGAAATAAATTATATTTTATTTGTAAATGTACATTTATTTATATACAAACGCTAATTATAGCCTATAGTTCTGAATGGGCAAAGTTATTGTCACCCAATTGATTCCAGTCAACTTGGGAATTGCCGGTGTCACTCAATTTGTAGTTAATGCTTAATTACTTGGTTTGAATGCCCTTTTCACTTAGACTAAACTCAGTGTTTGTATTCATTAGCAGGTGCATCGCAAAATGAAAACGTATAATAAATAAAATTATATCATTTATTTCCCAAACTTGTGATAGTACATAATAATGTTTATGAACGAAAGATGAATAGAATACCCATGTCCCTGAAAATTAGTACTGTTATTTTTCTAAGATCCAGTGGAGATATCAATATCAAATTAATATATACTACCTTAAAATTAATGTATATTTTATGTTAGCGCAAAAAAACGAAACAAATGGTCATGTATTTGCCGCATTTTGTATGAAAATCGGCGTAAAATCAACACCTATTAGATTGCATTAACTTACAGTGTAGTACAGTACAATACTGTAGTGCTACTGTAAATCCTGACGCTTTGACAGATTAAGAATTTATAGGGCAAATCCCATTGCAAACTTATTTTTTTTATTTTATGCATTTTATTTAAAATGACTACGTCAGGAAACTTGAGTTCTATTAGTAAATGTTAGTAAGTTGTACCTACGTCCCAGTGACGTAAATTCTTCTTCGTATTCTTTTTTATGTTTTCCATCTCTGTGATAAATATTTCCGAGTCTTTTCCCACATTAATTTTTCTATCTGTATAATAGCTTGAGTAAGTCATCCATTAAATTGTCTCAGAACAGCGGAACCGTTTAATCCCATATTCCACTAACTAGGTTAGAGTTTCCTCAAAGCAACAAAGACACTCAATTTACACATATTCATCTGACAGACGAACATTTCCCTTGCAATGTTAATTCAATGCAAGATGCGATTTACATAAGCGTGGGTTACTCGATCGAATACAGTTACAAGTGAATGAGGAACTTTGTGCGAGCTGTTAATATAACTCACATATGAATTAAACATTGAATATGGTTCAATTTTTTTCATTAATGCAATCGCAATTATACTAAACCGTTTTGATCCGATTAATTAAAATATGTCTTACCTAAAAACTTTCATATAAATATCATATCCTTAAAGTATATAGTTTTAAAGGAAAATTTAACATAACAAGTAAGCGTAAGATTATTTTGTTGTAAGATTATGTTGTGTGTACAATCTTTAAAAATCCTCTATTTAAAGTTAAAATTTTTAAATATATTTTCTGCCAATCAATACACTTTGATCATTTTAATATTCTTTATTCAATGTGACATTATATTAAAATTTATTATTCCAAAGTAAATTTGAACAAGGAAAATTGAAATTTCGCTAACGTAGACGCAGAAGGCCTACTACAATATTGAAAGTCTACGAATTTGGCCTTGACCGTAATATTAGTTGATTATACCTACCAAAACGATTTTAGCTATATAATTAAGTTTATTTAAACTGTTGTTATTTGTGTAATTATTAATTTAGTAGCTTGTATATACATAGTAAAAACAAATATACTTTAGCTTTTATACGAATGGATATAAAAAATACAGGGAAAATTGTTCCCTGCGAATGCACTCTCAAAGCTATGCACTTTCATCGGAAACGCATTAGATGCACGAATTCAAGTGAAAGCATTTTGTACGATTCGCTGGGGTAGGTGCAAAGAAGTATTCATATATACACTGAACTTACTGAATACGTGTGCTGTTATAATAATATTAACCATGTTGTTTTTAAAAATATTGCATTTGAAACCATTAAATAAATAAATTTAGTATACATCATGTTTGTGACTCTGAAATCTTGAATTGAAGGACGTAGGATAATAGAAAAGAATAATATGTTTCCATATTATAAATATTAAAAGGCTAAATTTTGCTTGTTGTTTATTTCGTCTAAATAATGCTCTTAGTAAATGACTTAATCTAATTGATAACTTATAAACATCCAACTCAAAACAGAAGGTTAGTTATTATGTGTATTCGGCTCAGTCGTGCTCATTCAAAATCGTTCAATAGTCACTGCACAATTTTCAACCATTCAGGAACTATACAAATAGAAGAAAGATTACCTAGAGCTTCGCAAAGCGCACCTGTTTCTCGTTTCATCTGTTTACCGTTGTACCTATTTAGATATAGTGTAAGTTATCTGTATTAAATATAAGATTTAGAGATAAAGGCAAAATTTTAAAGCATTTTAGCATTTTCAAGTATAATATTTTGTAACTAAAATGCTGTTTGAATATTGAAATGAATAAAAATATTCTAAAAGGTTATATCTAAGGAAAATCTGTGTAAAAATCAAAGTTAGTAAAATTTTACTTAAATCTCTTAAAACGTAAATATATAATTTTGGTTAAATTTAGTATCATGGTCAGAAATATAAGGGCTCTTAAGCCATATTACTAATATGCCTATAAGGCATTTAGTCTGTATAAGTAAATACACGTATTATCTACTTCAGTTATATTTGAGTCAATATAGAGCTGCAAAGGGAAAAAATCCCTTTGTGAAGCAAAACAATACACATGGCAAAATAAGAAAAACAGTGGGACATTAGGGATGGCTATGACAAATAACGCCGCAAAACAAACAGAGAACTAATTAAGTGTAATGAATGTGACTCGAGCTTATTAGCTGAATGACTTACTGTCTCGTCTGTGGGGGACGGATTTTATGTTTTTAATGGCAATACTTTTAAAAATAAGCAATAAATGAATTATGTTGCAGAAAAGTTAATTATATGTACAGCCGACCGAAACTACATAAAGTAGAAATGATATACCTGTTAAATAGAAAATAAACGTTTTTTTATAGCTTCACGCTTTTATCTCGTATATAGCAGGGTAGGCCGAGGGAACCATATGAACCTAGTGTTAAGACACTCCGTTGCTTATTCCCTGCCTTCACCGTCCCCGCTTTCCGCCTTAAAATAAACATAAATAGACGATTTCCAAATATTATTGAAGGAAATGGAGAAAATAGGATTTCACCTTTAGAGTTCACGTAAACACAGTCAAAATCTCATTTATGATAAATGAGTTTTATCACAAAAGTAAAGAAAAAGAAAATTTCTTAAAATTTATCTTATTACATTTCCGTTTTTGTCCACGTAGGAAGTTAATCATTATCATCAGTACTTTCACTTCTGGAGTATATAATTTCCTTTCTAATAATTATTTTAGCACTAATTTAATTGATTTTATATTAAAATTGTTGTCTATTGTAATCTATAAATATAGCTACCCCTACTCCCTACAAATAGGAAAGGGATTCGGATGGGGTTAGACAGGGCTAAGTGTTTACTATTGCATGATATACCTATGAGCTATCTGCAATAACTCAGCGAATATCAATTATACGATACTACCGACTAACCTCAGCTGTACAATTAAGTGTTAACAACACCAATTAAGGGCTAAACGTATTAATGTATTTAAGTAAATATAACATAGAAGCGATTATAGCGGTTTTAAGTTGTTTATTTAATATTACTATTTTTAATGTTTGATTGGAGCGCTTTATTATGTTATTTTATTTTAATTTATCTTATTTCAAAGAGGTAATTTTTAATATGTTTTTTGTAATTTAAGTAAATTATTTTTCATTTATTTATGTTTCCATGAATACTCGATCCTAATAACATATGCACTTGAAAATGTTACGTTATAGAATAAAAAAATATACTTACTATGAGATAAAATTAATTTAAAAATATATATAACAATGTATGATTTATTTACTATGGGATAAGGGATGCTTTAATAGGATAATTTGAGACTTGTGGTCATTTATATCCTACTAATTGGACTGCTAGACCAGTAATATTATAGCATCATATATTTTGTTCTAATTGATGTAATCGCTTACCGTCGGGTTGACGTGTATACCGCTGCAGGGCCAAAATCATTTTGTTTGTACTGAAATAAATTACAGTGTTCATCAGCCCACCTGGGACAAACTAGGCGTCGAATTATGACGTTTTAGTAATTAATGACGTAGCTCATCACCCACCGTCATTTCCCTACGATGAATAATTAATTTGCATAGAGGCGCGTGTGCTAGACGTGTAGTTGTAATGTAAAACTTGAGTATAATAT
Organism: Dione vanillae; assembly: GCA_037178615.1. Lineage (NCBI taxonomy): Eukaryota > Metazoa > Arthropoda > Insecta > Lepidoptera > Nymphalidae > Dione > Dione vanillae. Next base: position 416,636 of record JAZFAU010000077.1, read on the forward strand.
GGAATAAGGCACTTTAAGACCCATTGGAGCATATAAATATTTAAATTTAAAGCTACGTTTAATTATTAACAGTTGAAATATAACTAATTTTTATTAGAACGTTCGTATGCAAGGTTAATTGTTTTTTAAAAAGCTTATGATGCTTTTACGCTCTTTAGCTTCTAATTATACTATAAAATAAAACTTTTATAAGGCTTTTTGTTAGTGTGAGAAATAAAGTGTTAATGCAGCCATTAACTCTTTATTTTGCATACCGTTGAAAAGCTCATTTAAAGATTACTTGTCAACTATACAGTTGACAGCTCATCTGTATCGTTGTCATCACGTGACATAAAACAAGTTCTTTTTTAATTCGATGATGATGTGTTACGTTTACCAATATGACTTCGTCTCAAAATACAATTTTGATGTTTACATTTCGTCGAATAAGTTATTGATCGGAAATAGTTTATAATTAATTTAATAATATGAATACGTGCTGACATGAAAATAATCCACTTTCATAGATTCAATGATTGACATCAATCACTTACACTTCAGAAGAATATCAAAAATTGATTGATTAGTTTAAATGTATTATAGTGCCTGCTAAGAGTAATCTTATTATATACTAGATACTTATCAAAATTATAAAATTTATTTTTATAGTAAGACTTTAAAATTTAAATGGAATTGGTCTAAATTTTTCATGTCGTTTTGATCGTAGGGAATGTGAAACTATGCGTATTCATAATTATGTCTACGGTCAAGTAATCAGTCATGTACAGCCGGTGCGCTATTTACAATCTCGCGCCCCACGAAGGTTTTTAATTAATACGACAACGGCCATACTCGGGGAATAAATCTTGCTTAATGTCCCTTTAGTCTGGTCAGTGGTACCCCATGTGGGTGGTCGGATGTAGAGACGTGAATCGATTGTGTAATGGTGCCGATCGGTGGCAATTGCTGTAAATGCTAGGAGCATGTGGTGGTACGAAATATATTGACTTACACTAGCCGCAAAGTGCGCGCCATAAATTACTTACAGGACAAGTATTTTTATTCGTAAGATAAACCAATTGTTTATTTTTGTTTCAGAAATGCGACGTTTCTTGAGCCCCATTTACAAGGGGTGAGACGTCGAGATAGCAGAAGTTCTGATTCGGAGCACGATGAGCGATCTACTGAAGATGATGAAAGATCACTCATACGTAGTTCACCACGAACGAGGCTGCCTCCACCCCCGCCTCCGCCACCAGACGACGAGCCTCCGCCGATGAAACCTCGAGAATTTTTCGAGAGATTGCAAAGCCAAGCTATGAAAGAAGCTCAAGATCGAAAACAAAGACGTGACTTAAAAGAAACAAACCACCTCTTGCGGTCCATAGACGCTGACGGCAGTCTAGGAGACAGCCTCAGTCAGGTATGTCGTTGCTTTCAAATTTAAACATGAATTAAACAACTTTGTCTCTGCAGACTAATGAACCGCAATGCTATATTTAGCTTAACTTTTCCCTACTTCTACACTATACATTGTTCTTTTTATTTACATATTAAATTACCTAGGGTGTATACAACGTTTTAAAATACATTTGCTTGTCTTTTTGTGTTGCATTTGTACACGACTAACTTACCAGTGTTCACTTTCCTTCAATTTGGCCACCATTAGCATGTGAATATGGAGAGTAATGTTACATGAATGAATGAATTCAAATTTGAAAATAACAATGTTACTCTGCTTTGAAAAAAAATACATTTTTGTTTTAAAAATATATTTTCCTATACTAAATACATTATGGGCTTAAAATAGAAAAATATAAATTAACAACTATAAATAAATAAGATCTTTTCAATATCTTTCTCTTTCTTTCTCTTCTTTTCTTTTTAATCTTTTCAATTCAATTTCATTTTATATATAAAACTGATACTGCTAAGCAAAATAAACATTTTATTAACACATTTGACTGGATCCAGCGACAATATTTACACGCGACACGCCCGCACCGCACTTAACGCGCGACAAAAACACTCGCCGTGTTACTTCAGTATTGTAGGTAGCCTGCACTCGAGTCCACTAAACCCTTCCGACTGTTTGAAATACGACTCTTTTTTTTTTATTTTAGCGAGCTTATAGCCTAACAGCTAATCGCCGTACAGAGAGAGAATATAACAGTATACTACTGTATTTACTTTATAAAATATTTATTACAAGATGCATAAACATATGAAGTAACTTAACATCTAAATAAAAAAAAAAGCTTTGATAAAATATTACTATATTATGTGTTATCTTTATTTTATAACCCTTCAGAAGGAAAATCCTATGGGGTCAGCAATAATATTCATTACGCCACACTTACTGGATCATTGGTCTGACAATTAACCCTTAGATTAGTGGCCCTTGTCCCCAGTTAACTGTCTTTTGCGGTATATTAATGACGCTCCGATTGGTTAAAATTGCGGATAGAAATACACGCATTCTCGTAATGTTCATTTCATTTGTTTAGTACAAGAGCGTTAAGTCTTGTTCACTGTGTTTACAGAAGTAAATACGTAACACGTAGTAACAGTAGGGTTTTTGATGAGATAGGGATAAATATATATTAAAATGCTGCAAATTTTATTTGCACCTACAAATTTTAATTCGAAACCAATTTGACATAAGTTCGAAACTATTATAACACTCATGAGAGAAAGACCGTCGTGGCGCAGAGGCGCAACGTCTGCCTGTAACGCGACGGCTACTGGGTTCGATCCCCAGTCGGAGAAGATGGATTTTTCTATTTCCATTTTCTTCGCTCTGGTAAACTAGGCAAAGCGCGGCGTTGAGTTCCGCCACTCAACACGCAATGCCTCGAAAACGGCGGAAAGCGGGGACGGAGAAAGCAGGGACTGAACAACGGAGTGTCTTAACACTAGGTTCTCACGGTCCCTGCAGTTCCCTCTGCCTACCCTGCCTTGTGCGGGATAAAGCGTGAAGCTAAAAAAAAAAATGAGAGAAAGAAAACAAATAAAAAATTGGCTTACACTTTTAAATGAATTTTGGTTGGCTAAGGGTCATTATGCAAAACTTTATTCACATACATTATGTTACACAGGAAGTTATCTATTATATATACCATCATTAACTAAAGCTGTTACTGTTTAAGCTGAATTTGCTATGTTACATTTTGAATATGCATAATTTATAGCTAAAATTTTCCTCATATTATGTGCGTATTACGTGCTATATTAGATTTCACTAAAGTAATTATGAACACAACCTCGGAGCTTTAATTATGAATCGATTAAATGGAAATGTTTTCTATAAGTCTTCGTGTACTTCGTAGCAATTAAAATCGCTGTGGCGATGAAAGCATTGAATCAACTTTGCTGCAGTGGATGCAAATTATCGTCAGTTTTTTTTAGCCAAGTCAGTCGAGGGGCGACAGAATGCGGAATTGACGAGTAGACCGATAATCGTTCGCTGTTGACAATAGTTCAAATTATGCCCTTTTAACTTTTTAAACGTCCAAAAAGTTTCAACTTGCAATTATCGGGCAATGGTTTTACCTATTTACAAAAGCTTTGTATAGCTTTTTTGACTTGTACTAAACACTAATTGTAGAGTTTTTATAATATTAAAAGTACTAGTAGGGACTTGTGCAAATAAGGCACTGGAAAATTATTATTTTGCTTATCAGTCTAAGTAAGAGTTTGGAAGTTTTTCAGGTTCATTTCATATCCCTCATGCAGCAGGGAAGGCGGAGAGAGTAAACATTTCTAACCTACGGTACTTTATTTGGAGATATTACGCAAAATTGAACGTTGCTCTTTGTTACCAAAGCTAGGAAAATAAAGTAATTCATTCTCCACAAGTGGAAATCGAACCTATATTCGTCGGCCTTATAGTACGACGCTTCACCACAACAAAATCTATTTTTTTAAATATATTCACTTTGACATGTGGAATTTGGACATAACTAGCCCATCTTTTAAAGCATAAAAGTTTTGACTGCCGCCCAACTCTGCCATTTAGTATTGATGTATGTAACCTATATATCAGTAATGAAATTCAATTCATATTTGCTTCAATCACTAATGCATCATTTCTATTCAAATTGTATTCACTAATGATCTTTTTACCATGAATGAATAGACGCCTTATGTTTTAATTATTACTAGAACTATTAATTACGCTATATTTGGTTTAATAATACTATTTGTTTTAAATTAAAAATGTAACACGTCTAAGAATATGAATGCAAAACCGGTTAATTATATATCAATTAGTGTAAGCAATAGCTCATAAAGTTGACATTTGTACACACGGCGAGGCGACTTATTGATTTTAACCGCGCCGTATGAGTCATCTGCTGCATCTCCCCAGTCCCCTGCACCCCCTGGACCACAATTGTTTGCGCTCTTTGATTGAACTTAAAGAAAACTAAAGGGTCGCACAGTTTGTTTGCAGTTATAACTCTTTTATTGAGGTTCAAAGCTTTTGCATCTATTTTTTTCATGTCTCTTCGATTTACCTCGTTAAAAGTTTGTCGCTTCGACAATTTTCATGCCAAGGAATAAATAAGTATTTGTTAAACTTATTTCTGTACCGAGTATGTTATTAAAATGTGATCGTGTTGTGACTTATTACTAGTTATTGAGATTATTTTAATATAGCGGTACTTACAAAATAAATTAAAGAATAACCTGAATTAACAAAGCTATAACAATTCTAAGAATGAAACACATATAGAATATCAATATATAATCAATACAACTGATTCAGTTTTCTAACCGTAGCGGTAACTATTAACCTAATTAAAGTACCCTGCTTAGAACTGAGGTCGCAGGTGTCATACCTTCACTCCTTAAACGTCGCACCCATTTGCAGAGTTCCACCACGTGCAACCACTTCTCACTTACCAAAGTTAAGTAAAAATCAACTGTTATATACTGATAAACGTCAAGAGTTGTATATTTTTATGACTTTCAGTACGCAGCTGTGACTAAAGTTGTCTTAAGAGATTGCGAAGCTTTAAAACGTATCTGGAGGAGCTATCTCGCTTTATTAGCGCTGTGATAAGTGCGAGTGCGCTCGTGAAAATATATTAGTAAAGTTTCGGAGTATCTTTATTCAACCTGTTAACTGTTAAAATTGTATATTATTTTAAATGTTGTTTTACATTATGTATACCATTTATATATTTTGTTATATCCTTATAAATAAATAATGTAACCCTGTAACTTTAATATTAAATTCACAAAAAATACATCAAGTTAAAACAATAGGGTAAAACCGGGATAGACGCCGTTTTGGGATAGACGCCTCGGTTCTAAAAACATAATATACAAAAAAGAAAACGCCGTATGTGTTCTTCATATACGTGTTCAAAAAGTATCGCGAATTTTGAATTTTCGCGGGTTACGTATATTCGAATTTCAATTTTTTTGTGGCGTTATGTTGGTACTCATGTCTCTCACTTATGCCGACAACCTCGGCCATTTTGAATGTTCACTTAATTGTTGACAGCTGCTTTGCTTGCACGTGTTTTGGATCGTCTTCGATTTTTACCCATTCAAAAAAATGGATCAAAGAACGTGTATCAAATTTTGTGTGAAAAACGAAATTAAGTGCGCGGATGCATTCCGAATGTTGACTGTGGCATACGGAGAAGCTACCTTGGACCGAAGCAACGTTTATCGGTGGTACAAAATGTTCTCAGAAGGCCGAGAAGATGTGAACGACGAAGAGCGGACCGGACGCCCGAGCACTTCAACAACAGACGAAAAAATTAATGAAGTGGAGAAAATGGTATTGGCCAATCGTCGAATCACCATTAGAGAAGTTGCTGAGGACCTAGACATATCGATTGGCTCGTGCCATTCGATTTTTATCAATGATTTGGGCATGAGACGGGTCGCCGCGAAATTCGTACCAAAATTGCTCAATTGCGACCAAAAACAGCATCGCATGAACATTGCTAATGAGATGTTGGACTCTGTCCGCGACGACCCAAATTTGCTCCAGAGGGTCATAACTGGTGACGAATCGTGGGTTTATGGTTATGACGTGGAAACCAAAGCTCAATCATCTCAATGGAAGCTGCCGCACGAACCAAGACCGAAAAAAGCGCGCCAAGTTCGGTCGAATGTGAAAGTTTTGCTGACAGTTTTCTTCGATTGCAGGGGCGTGGTGCATCATGAGTTCTTGCCACAGGGTAGAACGGTCAATAAGGTTTATTACCTGCAAGTTATGCGCAATTTGCGCGAAGCAATCCGCCAGAAACGCCCGGTTTTGTGGAAGAACAAAAATTGGCTTTTGCACCACGATAACGCCCCTGCTCACACATCGTTGCTTGTGCGCGACTTTTTGGCCAAAAACAACACACTAATGATGCCGCAGCCACCGTATTCCTCAGATCTGGCCCCCTGTGACTTTTTCTTGTTCCCTAAACTGAAGAGGCCCATGAAAGGACGACGTTATGCTACACTTGACGAGATAAAGACGGCATCGAAGGAGGAGCTGAACAAGATAAAAAAAAATGATTTTTTGAAGTGCTTCGAAGATTGGAAAAACCGTTGGCACAAGTGTATAATATCTCATGGGGATTACTTTGAAGGGGACAAAATAGATATTCATGAATAAATAAATAATTTTTGAAAAAACACAAAATTCGCGATACTTTTTGAACACACCTCGTACTTGCTACATGCACCCCCCACCTCAGTGACACGGAAACTGTTGTGCATAGTGAACGTTTTTTCACTTATTTCTTTAAAAACATTTGGAATGGACACAACGAACGTTTCAAAGTTTCAAACGTAAGTATTCACAGCTCCATATCTTTATAAGTAGTAATGGAATATATTCTATTTTAATAACGTTAATACATTGGTTCATTGAGAACACATTAAGAAGTCAATCATTGATTTTTTGCTTTTATTTTACCCAAAATATAAAGAGGCATCTATCCCTAGCGAAAGGGATAGTCGCCCCGAGTTTTCAAAGGATAGATGCCCTTATGGGCTTCTATCTTTCAATACTATAAATGCCTGATTAATGTGTTTTAATATTACGTCATGACTATTTTAGTACTTACTAATAGGTATTGTAATATCTGTGTGGGTACTTACATGTCAAGATATATTTGTTCATGCCTACTTTGAATATGTAGGTGAGCCATGCCAAGGAAATACAAGAGAAAGGAGGGTGTGCGAGCTCGAGTAATTTCTTGGACACCAGAGCAGCTACAATCAGCTTTCGATGAAATTGACAAAAAAGAATTCAATCTCAATGAAATATCCAGACTATTTAATTTTCATCCAGAACATTAAGAAGACGTTACGCAACTAGAAACAAAACTAAGTTGACTTTAGGAAAACATCCTACCCTGGGTTTTGAAAATGAAAAAAGGTTGGTAGCGCACATTTTGAAGCTTGGCGGGGCTAGGTTATCCCCAAATAGACAAACTATATGTAGTTTAGCGTACCTGTTCGCCGAAAAGCTAGAACTAGAACAATTTTAATAATGAAAAACAGATGGCTGGCAATGAATGGTTTAAAATGTTTTATCAAACGAAATTCAGAGTTATTTATCAGGCAAACAGAACGTTTATCTATCGCCAAGGTTAAAGGTCTTAGTAGAGAAGAAGTGAAAAATTTTCATGAACTTCTGACCAAAGTTCTGATTGATAGTGACGAAAAAGCAAAGGTCTACTTGTGAAGAACTCGAAGAGAAATAAACAAGAAAAGATTAAGGTACAGAAGAAAATTTTTGCATAGAAAGCTTTGATAGCTACAATAACACGAAATGTAAATCTGATTGGATTCAGTGTATAATGTGCCAGAAGCGGCTACACGAAACCTGTGCACTTTTGCACTACAAGTGAAAAAGTCGAAACTGTTTCCGATTCAACCTAAAAAAAAAATAACTATTAATTACTAAAATTAAAAACATTTTTTTTGTTAAAGAGATGCATATATTTAATTATAGCCATGCGTATCATATTACCTATATATAAAAATATTAATAAATATTACATTATGATTACTTATTTTTGATAAATATTTAAAAGGGCATCTATCCCCCATGAAAGGCATCTATCCTTCGAAGCGATTTTATAGTGAGGCATCTATCCAGTAAGTTAGGCATCTATCCCCAAAAAAATTGTCTGACAATAACTTAATTATTATAAAACCAGTAATAATTAGGTTAACAAATGTAGGTTCCAAAGCTATATAAATGATTAAGCTACCCATATAACAGGAACAATTCATGCCAATATGTTAAGCATTAAAATAATGAGGCTTTTTCGAAAACTGGGGCATCTATCCCGGTTTTACCCTAGTTGTGTTCTGTACTTGTAGTTACAATTGGATAGCTCCATTGTTATCTAACTAGATAGCATTTATCAATTCACATTTAATTCCCTTCGGGTAGGCCCATTATAACACAGCCAAAACAAACCCGCAAAATTAATGCTACAAACGTAGCCACACCGTTTAACACCATAGAAAACTAATTGGAATCCAACTTTCCTAATAAATCCACACTCACACTGGAGAAGCGGGAACATAACCTAGAGAGTACCTACTGCTTTTGTTAACACCTCTCTTGCCAACGGGCGTTGAGGCCATTGTGTGCATGATTCATAGCGACATCGCGATACCTATTATTGTTACCGATTTTCAAAATTAATATCCCGCCAGATTGCCGTGGCGTGTAATATAAATGCTTAAATACCACAAATTGTTTAACCGTTCGTTCATTGTAAGCTTAAAGTAATGACATTGTGGATAGTGCTATAAATTTCCTTTATTATTATATTTGTCGTGACAATTGGAAAACATTAATTGGTTTTTCATATAAAACATTAATATAAAGTTGAAACTATATTCTTTAATGAATCTGGATTTCCTGTAACAAAATATATATCCAAGTATAATTAGAATAACATAAAATATGTTGTATATCCAAATAAAGTGGACCATGTAAAGGGAAATTAAATGATAGCTCACGTAGGTGTATTTAAATTCACAACCTGCATTTCACCGAGTGCAGATGTCGGATATGTATCGTTTATTTACCACAGACCATTAATTTATGGACCTATTACAGTGGTCCGTTTGATTTTTATTTATTTTATAGTCTGTGGCAACCATTAGTCTTTATTCAGTATAGTATTTTTAAAACGCACAATACTGGTAGAATAGTTCGTTGCAAACGAGTATCCCTAAAAGTCAGAACTTCAATCTTAAGAAGCACTTCGAACTTACAACCGAGCTCACTAGGAATAAGGTTGGAATTAATTTATAATAGTGTTGAAGTAGGAGTGAGAGGTTTAATAGCGAAATCTCTTTGAAGTTTGCTAAAAGATCTCGGTCTGTCTAGAACTCTTACTAAAACGTACTTTGGAGGTGAAAATTCGGAAGGTTTGAAGGTAAAATCATTTCAAATTTAGTAAGGTGACAGGAAGAGCTTGGACCCTGGGGGTATTAGTGTATTTTAAAGGAGTTTCTTCGAATACAGAGTTCATCTTCCCAAAACGCAATGGGTCCGGCACGCGTAGTTTTTTTTTCCCTGGTTGTGAATGAGTATTTATTTATTTCTATTTTATGAATAAAAATATTACCAATGTAATTTTGTCTTTTCTGATTTTTTGAAATGAAAAGATATTTCAAGGAGGATAGTTTCATGTAAAAAAGTAAACATCATTACAGTATAAAATTTGCGATGCGCTTACGAGCAGCGCTGCATTCATATCCGTTGAAGTAGCGACGCGTTGTGCTCCAAATCCGCTCATTACTGGAGGCCTTTGCCCCGACCTGATCGTGACTTAAATATTAAATATTTTCAGGTTTCTTTTATACGTAAATAAACAAAACAAACAAAATATTACTAATGAAATTTGTAGCATAATTACAACTTTTTGAAAAATTTGCAACTATTGGGTATACTCTTAAAAAATATTTGCCCATGCTTTGTAAAGAAGAGATATGTATTAAAAGAAAGCTGTCTGTACATTTAGTTTTGAACACTTTGCTGGCAATGTATCTTACTGAACGTGGTAGGTTGAGAATGATTATTGCATTAAGCTCTAATAACATTACATTAATAAACTAATATAATAATTTTGAATATTTAAAATGTATAATTAATGAAATTGCAAAAAAAAATAAAGCAAAAGCTTTTATATCGTTAACTACATCTACATTAGTTATGAAAACGTCGTTTCTGGTTGTCAAACACTTACTTGCACTTAGTATTCTAAAAAGATCGCGCCCTTACTACTTGTTTACAGCTACTTGCTGGTGATGAAAGCATTGTTAACCTATTAATATAGAATAAAAAAATAACTAAACCAAATTTTGAATTTTAACTTAACTCTTTTGTACTCTATGCAGTTAGAGGTTTGCTTGATTGTTAAGGAATTACTTGACTGCGTTAAAATTAATTCACGTGTCTGCGAAAGTTGTATTCACTAAATCCAAAACTGATTCAAATTTATCTGTCTAGCATAAAACTGTGCAGATTTTCATTTATATTTTCTGAACACAGACAGCTAGTAATTAAAAAAAAAACATTTTGCTTCGCTATTAATTGCAAAGTGCAGACAAGTATTTTTAACAAGTATGCAAAGAAAAACTAGTGTATACTGTAAAAAATAAAATAATTATAATAACACTGTTTAAAAGCTACCCGTAGAAACCCTTGACCCAGTGACATGTACATTCTATATATTTTTTAATGACTTTTACATGACTTTAACATGAAACCTATAATGATTTCAACACTCATAAAAATGTGTCAACCACATTCATAACAAGTTGTTTGTATATTTTGTTATTTCGTTCGGACCCCTCCTTAAAAATGCTGTCAAAAATTGATTTTAAATTATTATATGTTCTTTTTTTGCTTACAAATATGTTCTCTTTTCATTGTATTGGTTAAATTAAGAAAATTTTACTTAAACTGTTTAATTATTATGATAATTATTTATAAATTAATTATTCAATATGAAAATGGCCGCGCAATATCGCATTTGCGCATATTAATATTAAATAACGCTGAAAACGTAGTTTACATTGTACTAATGTCAATAACAAAGCTTTGCGTTAATCAAGTCATTTGATATGCTGTGTTCTCCCATTCCGTGTAGCCGCAAATTAAAATGAATGGTCACGATTTAATTTTAAAAGTACGCCGCATATTATGCAGAATTGTGCAAACTTTATCACAATTACTTATATTTAAAATTAGCTTTTATTTTCGCCCCTTATTTAAACATGTAACTTTTTTATTTACCTTTTTAGCGTAGATTATGTACATTGAGCATTTTAATTTTCTTTTGTTTGTATTGATCGCTTTGAAACATTCTTCTGCAACTTCTTTCTGTATTCTACATATAAAAAGGTAGCAAAGTAAATCTACTGCTAATAAACTCCAACTCCGTCTTTCCTTCCAATTTTCGAGATACAGAAAGAAAGAAATAAAATAATGAAAAACAATGTCTCGACTGCCTCCATTAATTTATATTTTTAAATTTAAACTGTATTTTTATCGAGTTTTACCAGTAAAAAATATTTCGCTGGATAAGGTATAGTTGTAAACAGGCAAGGTATATGTTGGGTACTCATATTTTCGTTAAGTTATCCTTATATTTATCATGGTAATATGAGGGCGATGACCGACCAAAGGGTAAAAAAATAAATAGGCATAAACAACGAATATAACAGAGAAAACGGGAAGGAATGATTACGTATGAAATAACCATAGCCACTTTTGCCTTTGTGGCGTGAAAATAGAACCTCTCACAAAAGCTAATAATATTTTGAAAGGGCTTATAAATTCGTCGTAAAGTACCATCTTTATGTGTGAGCTTTTTATAAAAAGCAAGCCTTCAATACGTATTGAATTAATGTGAATGAATGCTTTCAGAATTGCCTACTTTGCTATCTTTCAGATTATACTTACCTACCTATACTTACCGTAGAAACTTGAATACCAATTTTGATATATATTTTGACTAGTTCTTAATAGAAACTTTTTATATTAAAACATGTATTGCTTTAATAAAACTATAATAGGTTCGTATATAATACCATCGTGGCACAGAGGTATAGCGTCGACCTGTAAACGCGACGGTTTGTACGTTCAATTCCCACTCGGGGAAGATGGATTTTTCTATTTCCATTTTCCTCGCTCTGGGCTAGGCAAAGCGCCGCGTTGAGTTACGCCACTCAACACGTAAGGCCTCGAAAAAGGCGGAAAGTAGGAACAGCGAAAGCAAGGACAAAGCAACGGAGTGTCTTAACACTAGGTTCTTGTGGTTCCTAGCGTGCGTGTAAGCATGAAGGTAAAGAAATAGAAAAAATATATATATTGAAAGTTGATATCTGTTAAGAAATATCACATAGCAAGTAAGTTTAATATTATATTTATTATGCTTAGTATAAAGCTTGATATATATTCTGCAACATAACGTAGGAACCACGTTTAGAACAAATTTATGTGTTTTTCGAATTATTATTTCAATTCCGCAAGATACGGTTAATACCGTTCTTCGGCCCCATATATAAGAGATGCAATCGTAAGAATATATAGGAAGTCTGCAAGTAGAACCTAATTCCCGACTTACGACACTATCTAGTCGCCGGGAACTTGGCGCTTTGCCCAAACTGTTATTTAGATCGTCTTATCTTATTTCGAATTCTACTAATTAGGTGTATTATACGTTTTTACAAAAGCTTCGTATATAAATATATTATTATTATTAAATTTCTATCGGACCATCGTTTTTAGATGGCCACCGAACACAAAAATGAGTTTCACGTGCGCATTCTTTATTGACAGTGTAATAAAAAACAGAGCATAACAAATGCTTTAATTAGTAAATTTTTACTTATTTTTACAGAAAATAATATCTGACATATTAATAACGTGTACATTTCGCTGCATTACCAGCAAAGCCTCTAATGAGTTTATACTGAAAAAGCACAGAAACAATTAGCGTAATGTTTCGTTTTGCACTCCGCTGTAAATGAATCAACATAGGAAAAGCATTGTTACGTCGCGTATGGTCTTCGTGTTACGGAATATTATTACGCATTTATACGACATCATCACGGAACCGTGTCCAATATATGATAAGCTCTAGGTTTATTATAATAATATTCAACGAAAATCTTATATACAGTGCAAAGCGATAACATTTATTGTAAGCTTCTGTAACAATTTATTTTGTACTTTTTAATGAAAAAATCGCCCTAATAAAAGGAAATCATCCTAAATATGTATTTAGAATTTTATTTCTTGAGATAAGATTAAGAGAGAAAAGATTAATATTTTTAACACTATCATATTGAATTTCTTTTTTACATGTATTTCTTTACCGATCAATCTCTTTTCTGTTCTCTACATACAATATAATATTGGCGAAGAGTGTTATGCTGGCATGCTATGCCATTGCTGTAATCAAAATTAAATTAATAAAATTAAATATCTTTTCTTTACAATTTTGTAACAATGATAATAAGAGGGTAAATTTCATAAGCGTGAAATTTTGGATTTAATATCGTTTAAATTCGAACTGTTTTCCCAATCTTCGTCTCGTCGTTAACTGTAGGTAATTGTTGCTACTATATGCAATGATACCAGTATGATATTCTTACAATATCTTCAGTGACATCGTGACAGGAACACAAAAGTCGGTTATCCCGATCTATGCAATTCCACATATGTAGAACCAAATATAAACATATCTAAATAACCATACTTAGCGTTTGCGCAGTCGCAAAAAAATTTAATTTTAATATATTTTTTATAAATTAAAGCTAATATTATTTACTTACTCTATTGATCAATGAAAATTCACGAAAATATATAATTATATAATTACAGAGCCGAGAAAGCCTGTCGTCTGATGGAGAGGGCGCCAAGGGCGATTGTTCTTCCGTGGGGTCCTCAGGTTCAGACTCCGAAGAGCAACCGCCATGCGACATAGGTCTTGTAGAGAGACTAATAAGAACTCATCCTGTTTGGTTCTTGCCTGGAATACAAAGAGCTGGAGCCTTTCATTTGCTACAAGGAAAGGAAGAAGGAGTAAGTGACTTTATACAAAATTACTTTTTTCAAGTTCATATCACACATACCAATAGGTAGGTAGAATAAATTTAGACTTTAGGTTTTCGGCTTTTAAACCTAAAATATAGGGATATTACATCTTAAATAGCTGAATAACAGGAAGTTATGTTTTAGTAGACCGGAAAAATAAAATTAATTTTACCCGTGAAGCTATCGAAATCACAACTATCCGAACACAGAACCACCGCGCCACAATGGCTAGATTTTTATTATAAAAATAGGTAATAAAATATTAAATTATAAATCGTAATTGATACACAATCGTAATATCTGTACATAATCGCAATCACTACACATCGAAGTCATAAAAGTACAAACAAAATATTACGCAATATTTATTTATAACAATATTTACCTTCAATATATTAGGTAAAGAAAAAGCTAAGTTACACATATATTTTTGCAGAACTTTGTGGTACGACAATCGAGCCAGCCTGATACAATGGCGATCAGCGTCCGGCTACCGGCAGATAAAGGCCCTTATATAGAGCATTATCTGATTCAGGCATCGAGCGGCCGTATCGGTCTCGAAACTTCTCATAATTATTTCGATAATATCCCGGAGTTGATCGCACATTACTCCCAATGCTGGTAGGTTCCTAAATGTACAATGAAATATAGTAACTTAATTTATTAAAAAGCTTTAGAATGCTAAAAATGTCACGAGGATATATTTTTCATCATATTTAATTGTTATTTTCAGTGATGAGTTACCAGTTCAACTGCAGCTACCGAAACCATTACGAGAAGCAAAAAGTCGACATCAACTCAGCTCTCTCGCTCTACTTGGTCAAGAATTTTGGGGTTATCCAATGGCGAATCCAAAAAATAATCCCAACAACCTTCTATCGCCATGCCAATTAGCAAATGGAGTGATTCCCATGGCCGTTACGCCGTCTGACACTGGATCTAGTCTTAGCAGTTTTAATGCCAGTAAGAATGCAATAATATATTAAAAAAATATAAATAATCCTCATGTTTATTTTAGATTAATAAAATTACTACTGCTCCGGAAATATCATAATATATGTCTTATAATAATATCATATATATTTTTATTCTAAAGGTACATTAACTAACTCCCGAGAGCAGATTTTAAGCGCAGATAAAGATCAAAACGTAATATTAAAGATGTCACCTGTAGATACATCCGGTTCCCCACCCAGTCAAAACCAAAATTTAAGTACTTTCAAAGGTAGAACAGCTCCAACCCCATCAGCAAAACCCACTGGATCGTTAATTAGAGCACCCAGACCCACCCCACCGAATACTTTAAATCTTATATCCAGTACTGTAAGTATCTTTTATATATCCATACATAACTAGTTTAACAGCTTAATAAGAAGGTTTTAAGTTATTAACAATTACAATAAATATTTTCAGGCGCATATAACCCATCCTCATACATTTCCTACTACAAACAACCATTCTCCCACACATTCTAACAGTGTAAAAACTACCCCACCGCCCCCTCCTCCTAGATGGGCAAAGCCTCCATTCACAAAGATTTCCCTATCTCCCAAGTCAGAGGCTTTTAGTCCCATCAATAAGGCAACCAACGGTAATATAACCGTGACGACAACAGTAACATTTAGCGTTAATAACACCCAGATACATAATCACCAAATAAATGAAAGTATACAAAGTGACCGGTTGCAACTAACGCTTGCGTCTAATGCCAAATTAAAAAATAACAATGCTGATGCTGGGTTCAACGCAGTGGATGCTATGAAAAGTTTAACTGATTCTAACGGAGACATGCAGGTGAGCAGACAGTAAATAATGCAGCATGGCGTGCGTATTGCCGACAGCATGGTTTTTATTGTAAATAGTATATAGCCTATAGCTCGATGTATTTGTTTCTAACATACGTATATGTATATTGTAAATTGTACAAAACTCACTAAAACTTGTTCCTGTTCCTATATAGAATATGATGCACCGTCTGACACCAGAAGGAGAATGTATAAGTACAATGACAGCTAGTTTACACGGCAGCTTTAAAAGGCAGATCGCTGAACAAAATAGCACTGAAGTTGAATCACCCTTAGAATCCCAAACAAATACATCCGAGTCTGTCGATCCGCTTGCAAATACTTTGACAAAATCGAGTAATGTTTTCACTTCCAATCAATTAGTGTCTCCCAATGGAACTAATTCAGTGACAAGTGGCATTTTCTCGCCGACTAGTCAAATAAATTCACCGGTATCTAACGATACTATTTCATCTAAAAGCGGCGTATTTTCCCCTATAAGTCAAACTAACAAAAGCGAACTATTTTCTCCTGTATCTCGAAGTTCACCTCTTTCGAATAAGAATGTGTTTTCACCCACTTCTAATAACTCTATTATGTCACCTGTAACCGGTAAAGATCGAGAAAAAGTTGTAACTCCTAATACTAATACAACAAGTTCCACACCTTCTGGTCGATCAAGGAGGAGTAAGCATTCTATGCGCAAGGAGTCCAGGCATTATCAGGTAGGGTGTTCGTCTTTATATGTATAACTTTATTATTTACATTATATATGCTCAAATTTGCTATAAATACTGGCATTTGCTGCTATATTAGCATATTCCATCACCATAAATGCATGATTAGAATATCATATCATAAATTTTAAGCCAAGCATAAAAAAGCATATTTAATCGCATGGTATACATGATACTTGAAACCTATGAACAAGTAAATATATATAGCGTTACAAAGTTCACTTTTGAATTCTTTCGCAAATAAAATATTCTGCATAACTACCGTATTTATTCTAGGAATCGGACATCCTTGAATCACCAGGTGTATATTATAGAAGTTCTTTGATGGATAAAGTCAGTGACTATGAAGATATTTGGGGTCCTGAAAGCAATAACTGCTCAACCTTTAAACCGCCTAAGTGTGATAATGACAGTGCCAATGGAAATAATGGCATAATGAAAAGCAAGCGGCCAGATCTTTTACCTGATACACTTCGTAAGTGCAAAACAAAAGATTATTGAATTAGTAACAGATATATTTATGTAGTATTAGTTTGTTACCAGCATTTTCTACGATGAAAACATAGTGTACATGCAAAATTATGAATTAAATACTTTTAAATATTTGAATTAAATACTTTTAAATATTTACTTTTAAATATTGTGGCTGACATTGTAATTATTTTAATTTCCAGCTAAACTGAATGCCGCAAAAAGCACTCAGTCGATATTAGAAAAAGAAAACTTAATAATACTCAATTCTATGGAAAGTCTGAATGAAAAGAAAAATCTCTCTGAAAGTTCCCTGAAAAAGAGTTTTAATGGGTCCAGTGAAATAATAGCGACAACGAATAGTAAAGGTGAAATTGTACCAAAAAGGCCGGACAAACTTAATATTGCTATGAATATGAATAAGAAATTAACTGAAGAGATAGAAGCTGCTTTGAAAATAAGAGAGACTCATAATATAGAGAGTATGGAGACTGTAAAATTAGAAGATGATTGCGGCAAAGGCGAAGATTCTGAAAAAGAACACGCTGGGAGTCCATTTTATGCTGATCCGGTAGACGCAATCAAAGAAGTATGAAATGTTTACTTATTTCTGTTAAACTTAAATGGTATTTAAAAATAATGATTGATGTAAACACGAACGGTAATTCTAAACTAAACTATTGTTTTTTGTTATTTTTTACTAGGTATATGCGAATACACTAAATAAAATTAAATAATAATAAATATACTGATTTTGTTTATAATATTTATATTAAATATATAAATAATATTTTAATTTCAAATATATTTTTATTTCCTTAGTTCTTATTTAGTACTATAAACATATATTTACTATTTACATTAAATTATATTTTTATTTAGGCTGCTCTACCTCCGGTACAAAGACGAAAGCTATTGAGAGCTAGTGTAAACCTCTCCCAACGATATTCTGAACCACCGACGCAAAGTCATCCTTACTACCCGTTACGAGATATGCACAGCATAGAAGAGTTGTCACGTAAGTTAATGCTTTTGTATACACTTAGTTAAGTTAAGCTAAAAAAACTTAATTTGAAGAATTAAAAGAAATTGTAGGAAAGATTGTTTATTTTGCTTTACTAAAATCGCTAACAATATCAAATTCAAAGTAAGAAGTACTAGAATATCAAAGTCAATATAATCATAGCTATAATAATTGATTCAGTTTCATTCATAATAATAGATTGACATGATCTTTTATAGGTTTTTTTTTAATCACTGTAATGCAATGGTTACTGTAAATATTACGAAAATGGTTCTAATTATTTTTAAATTTCCGCTTTGATGCAATCGGTTCTACCTCTTTTACTTGTTTTATTTTTATTATATTACAGTTTTATTTTTATTATATTACAGTTTTGTTATAATTATTTGTAATTATATATTTATAAACTAAATATAATTGAGATTTAAATTATTGTTCAAAGTATAACTTAACTAATATTACTACTATTTAATATTTTTCTTTAATTATATTAGTGACATTAACTAACTTTCCAGCATCGTCACCCAACACGTCTACATCAGTAGATAACCTAGTAGCACTACGAAGTAAGCCTAAAATGAAGCCAGTGGAGCCACCACGCGTCGCAGCTAAACCGCCTAATGGCAAGAACGAGCATACATGGGCTGTGGATTCTAGTTGGCAATTTATAAGTATGATTTTAGAAACACGTACATAAATTATAAAGCTATTTCTATCCTTTTGAAGTTGAAAGTTCTTCTTGTTGTCGATATAGTTCTATAAATATTCAGTTAAATATAAAAACTTAAATAAAAAATTTAAGGCTATTTATAAAGTTTATCTATAAAAAAGTAAAATACATCCTATGTGTTAAGATGTGACATAGCCGAAAACAAAGTCATTTACTATTTTCAATTTTATTTAGAAATTCTACTTTAAAATTATCTTTTGTAGTTTTCCAATTATTTTTTTATTTTTTTTAGACAAAAATGACGAGGGGTCGAACAATGAAAACGGTACTTTTCCATCTCTAGCCGAACAGGAGAGTCGGCTTAGCGTAGATGATGCTGTACAACACTTAACCGTGCATCAAGTAGTGGCGCAAAGGCATGTACTCATTGTTAAATAAGATGAGACTTTATTAAATATTAAATATTAAATAAAAATAGCTTCAAATTGTATCATCGTAAAGCAGAATAGGTAGAGAGTGTTAAGACACGCTTTCCGTCACATAATAATAATATTTAATTTATTATATTTAATATTTAATTTATCGAAATATTTAATTTATTACTTTGAATGGAATCTATGGCCTTCGCTTTTACTTTTTCGCTATGCGACTGTGTCGTTAACTTGAAGTGAATTGGAAAGACGTTTTATATGTCTTACTAGTTATTAGTTGTTTTTGTAGTGATTTTTATAAAAACATATATTCATTTACCTATAATTTTGAGAAATCTTATTTTTTATAATTATTTGTGTAGGTTCCCCGATTTAAGGCTGAACGCTGAACCAGTAGCTCTAGCAGAGGAAGTGCGCTCTCCACCGCGAGCGTCTTGCTACGATAACGTGCACGATCTAAGACCCTTATCCGAGCAAGTGAGTATATATTAATATGTATATTATATTGAAAATGCATAATTTATTCTAAGATTATAATGATAGATAATATTGAAAAATGTATTAAACTTTAAATCGTCATATTTTTTCGTATAGTCAAAACAATTGCTATTCATTGGCAAAACGACTTTGCCGACTAGACCGAAGAAACTAATATAATAATAATTCAATATAACTAATGTCCCGAATAGGAATCGAATTCATATCCATCATGTACACACTTAGATACAGTAATGAATTAGAATATTCAACTTGCAAATTATGACGATTTTATATTCTAAACTGTAAATTTAGGCTAGTGATGACGGCACGGTGTTCTCTGAACCCTGGGACAGTACACAGTGGGATGGACTCATCCCTCCATCTAGTCTGCAACAAAATTTCGAAAATGTAAGTCCTTTTTTCCTTATATAAATAAAATTAAGATAAGTTTGAAAAGTTACTGGAACTGTAGATAAATTAATGCAAGTATTGTAATATACAATCTAACTTTATCAAAGCTTGTTTATATATTATTAGTTTCTTTTATAAAATACCATATTTGGGAATGATGTTATAACATGAAATTAAAATTTTAATTACATTTTATAAATAGGAAAAATTATGC
Organism: Dione vanillae; assembly: GCA_037178615.1. NCBI lineage: Eukaryota > Metazoa > Arthropoda > Insecta > Lepidoptera > Nymphalidae > Dione > Dione vanillae. Next base: position 436,932 of record JAZFAU010000077.1, read on the forward strand.
TTAATTAATTTTTAAAACGGTTTTAGGATGAACCTTGCGAATGGGAATCTCCAATACCAAGACGTGGGACAGCTGCCGTCACCAGAGCTAAAAGTTTCCGGGACAGGCTTGATCCTCTGTTAGGTAAGCAGTAGTTTTAGCATAGTATTTTTATTTAAATAAACAAAATAATTAGAATTGTATTATATTTAAAATTAAATGTCGGCATAATAATATTAATGAGAAAAAGATTAACGGGATTAACGGTTTATAAATTGTAATTACCAAATAAATCTATACTTATTTTCGTTAAAATATCTCAATAGAATGGCATTGTTTGAACGAACCTGTCTTTGGAACTCTAGAAATAAGATTGAAAAAATATTTTTATATGAGAAATGCTGTACATTATCTAACAGAATGATAATTTTTAAATATTAATGATAGTTGTAACAACTAAAGTAATTTTTCATGACACATTTGGTTTACAGAAAATAGAAATTTTATAGTCTGAACTATAAAACATCTAAGTTTCGTAAATCTTGTCTTTTAACATTTTGATTGTTTTATAAAATATTGTTTTCGAGAATCATTATTACCTTCATTAAAATATTAAGTTTATGCTTATAGCATAAAATAGTTATTAATTTTACTGACACCGACATTAATTATATAAAATATATAGCTATTATTTTTTTGATTATATCATCTGTATCTTAAGCTACAACTAAAAACCTTATGTTGTAATATATTGGCTTCATATTCTAATTTTAAAAAATAAAAATATTATATACTAATTTTATATATACATATATATATATATATATATATATATATATATATATATATATATATATATATATATATATATATATATATATATATATATATATATATATATATATATATATATATATATATATATATATATATATATAAACACCGGCATTTTGCGCAGTACATAAGAAATACACTATAATTAAAACAATTATATTTAATATACACTCTACGTGATATTAAAATTGCAAAGTCAATGGCACTGAGGCTCGTGTATCGAAATATAAATATAATTTACCTAATACGACGTAAACATACTATAAATCTGACAGATACCTACCACGTGTCAAGAAGCTTATAAAGTTTATTTAGTTTTGCATTATGCAGTGTAAACGGCAATAACATCGTACGCCGTTGATAAACAATACACAATTACATGTAATCTGCGAGAAACAATAACCTTTTAGATAACTTCTATTCTAGTTCTAGTATAAAGCAGATTCTCAACAACGCCACGATATGCTAATAAAACTTTTAAGCACGTTTTATGTCCTATGAAATTGCCTAGACGATAACGCTGACAGCGGTTCGTTCGTTACGATCTCGTTGCGCACCGATAACATATTAATGAATCATTACGAATGATTATATTGAAATCAATCATAACATAGTAGAGTCCAACAATGAGGCCGCAGCGCATTTCTGTTATCAATAATTATATTTGCTCGGTAAATAATTAATTACGCTTAAAGGCCAAAGGTCTGCGCGTGCCGTGAATCTCAGTTCTATAGTCACATCTCGTCTGTCCGTATTCGTCGGCCGACGCTCGTGTGTAACGCGACTAATACTGTTTGAATGAGAAATCATCGCTTTAAATCTTTCGTGCAAGCGGGACGCAACCGCAGAGTGATCGGACATGAAGTGGTTCAAAAAGTTGTTCCGAGGAAGATCCGAGAGGGAGACCGAGGATAGAAATAAATATTGTAGTGTGAACGAATTTGATTCATATGAAAAAAGGGTTCCAGATATACAGTCTGAAAGGAAGGACGAAACAACGAAAGGGGTGTTTGCTTTGACTACCATCAAAAATTTTCATAGTGACATCCAAGACGAATACGTTTTTGAAAGCGAATGGGTCTTTGTGTCTCATGAGAAATTGTTAGAGCCAAGGTTCCAACAACATTTAGCCAAAGCAGAAGCTTTGACCAATCTGTGCAAACGATTAGCGAAAAGAAGTGGACATAAGAAAAAAGCTATGGTGGTAGCGAAATCGCCGCACTGTCACTGTAGGGAAATAGACGAAATAAATGCGGAAAGAAAATCTCAATACATAAATCCGTTTCGTAGAATTTTAAATGCTGTTACAAGTCTATGGAAACGTTTTTATAATAAAATTAAGGAATGCTTGTGTAAAATTAATCCAGATCCTATTGTAAATGACGAAGATCAATTAGAAATCACTAACTCGTATTTGTGTAGGTAATGATTTTTCTTATATTATTTATTTAGACAATTTACTAGGAATGTTTTACAAAAATAATTTATTCATAAATAAATTTTTCTTAGAAAAAGATATTGTTCAAATGCGATTAGGAATTGTGTACCGAGATTTCATAATTCCGGTTCAGCGGGATGTACCCTATAGGTTTTCATAGTACGGTGAATTACGCACAATATGAGACAAAAACTAAATACAATAACTCAAAGTTTTAACCATGTTGACTTAAGACAGACAGAAGGACGACACAAGTGATCCCTAAGTAAGTGATTCCCCTTTCTTTAAGTACAGACTCTAAACAATTGCTTGAATGGTACGTATCATTAATTAAGAACACTGAAATTTTTAAATCTCTACATGAAAATTATAAATTGCACTAAAAAGTATAATGTATTTTTTGTGAATTGTAATACTAATGATCTAGTTTAAATATTTTTTTGATATAATATATATACGGGTTAAATGTTTAAAATATCAATTAATACAACGCTATATAAGCTAATTCCAGCTGTTTTATAAGGTAATTATAGATGTTTATCTCACTGAAATAGGTACACAATATAACGCCTAAATGTTGCAATCATACCCATATCACTTTTTACACCCACTTTTAGTTTAACGTACAATCTTAAGTTGTTTTAAAAACCATTATTTTCTATATATATATATAGGAAGTAAACTATAATAGAAGTATATAAGTAGTAGTTCAGGTACGAATTTTATTTTTAATAAAAAAATTAAGCATCTATTTTAATTTTATGACTTAAACATATATATACAAATATTATTACACTTGGTCCCTTCACGTTCAATAAAGTGTGCCAACAAAGTTTGTTTCTCTTTAAATTAATTTTAGAGACAATTTTAGAAAAGGGGCGGCGTTTGGCTATGTTGCGGAACATATAAACGCCGCCCCTTATCTAAGCAGATCATGGCATGGCATTTTGTCATATTTATTGAAATAGTGAGAAATTTATTTGAAATATTTGAAATAGAGTAAAATATTTTAAGTACCGTAACATTGTTTATATTACATTAATTAGCATTGAGACACATTTCTTCCACAGCGGCGGGTCGTGTACGGGCATTGCGTGGTGGTCGACAATCTCGCGGTACTGGTGCAGCATTACGCGCTTACGCGTTACATCTCGCGCAAGACAAAAGCACAACTTTTGCACAGAATGTCGACAACTTTATCGCCTGTACTTTGGATTCTAAGGAAACTTGCCCTCAGGTAAATTTAATTACTTTTTTTACAAAGAAGATAAAAAATAATACAATTAAATAACCAACTTTAAAGAGAAATAAATATTTTATTAGTATTAGTTTATTATACAATACTTTATGTACCTCCGTATGTACAATATATCCGCCCATTTTGTCGTACTAATTTAATTTATCGAACTAATTGTAGTGTTATGATAAAATTATCACAGAAAATATTACATTTCCTTTTATTGCACATCCCTTTGGTAATATTGTGATGCAATATAAGTACTAACTTTATATTTACTCGCGCAAAGCTTTTAGATCTTAGGTAGACCTATAAAGAAGAAATACAGATAATTCAAATTTCTCGAATACTTTTCACTTATAAAATGAAGATAATATTTATTTTATATATAATAGCTATTTAATATTAATAATTATTAACATAGAAAATAAACACATAAGTCTACATACGACCTCGGCACGTCACTGACACGTGTCCCTAAAGAAAATAGAAATGAGATCACTCATGCTACAACTGCTTATCTTCCAGCCCTAATCAAAGGGCAAATATTCACACACGTGTATTTATATTAAAAGCACAAATTATTATAAATATTATTATTGTTCAATTGTGCCTTTCGATATAGTCACGTTTCATATGTATATTATGTACTTATAATAGCTTTGTCAAAACAAGATCTGTCTTTTTCTTTTTAACAAATTCTATAATTTTTAGATTATTGTACTAGAAATTGTAGTTTTGATGTAATCTTATTGGGTTTATGTGTTTTACAAATATAAGTCACATCTGTAGAGTTCTAATAAATGCTTAATAAATGTGGATATATAATATTAGTATTGTAATACAATATCCGGATATAATAAATGATACTTATCTACATTGTAGATAATGATGCGAAATATGAGACAATTCATGTCTGGAATGAAGAATTATCTTGTAAAGCACGGTGAGAGGGAATTTGAAAAAGAAGTGGAGAAGGAGCGGCTTAAGGTAAAAATCACACTTTTATAAAACGTAAAATGTATACTTAAAATATAAGCACAAACATTATTATAGCAAACTGATTACGAATAACTATACTTATTTGGTTTGGTTTAGAGTACAACAACAAAAGCTTTATAGATTTAAATTATGAATCACCTATATCTGACATCGTCCATAAAATTGCACCTTAATACTTTTCAAAGATGCCAAAGTTAGAAATCTTTTTTGTTTAAGACAGAATTTTTAAGACTGACAAAAAGTGCGCGCAATTTTCAAGTGTCAAATGTCAAGCAAAACAAAATGGCATGTAGTTCGATTTTGAAGATCGGATATATTTTTCACTAATCCACCGTTTCGAGATCTTTAAAACGGTTCCAGAAGTAAAATTCTACGTCAAAAACTCTCCTTAAATAATATATAATGATTATAAACAAAAAATAAATAACCAGAGAAACACAATTATATAATAATATTAAATTTATTAAACATTTGTTGCAGCTAAAACCAAATGAATTTCTAAATCTGGATGCCATATTGGAAGGTGTAATGCACCGTCTAGTAGTACGACCTTTGCGATCTAAACTGTATACATTGCTAGCTTCGTGGCATTCAGCTGACGTGAGACAATTGCATGCAGCAATAGAACGTGCGCAACACGCTACTCCGCTACAATTAGGAATTAAGGTAATAGAAGTTACTAACAGATTTGTACTTTAACTTTAATATTTTAAAATAAACTTCTAATTCATCTACATTATTAAATGCGTAAAGCGTAGAGCTAAAAAAATATCAATATATTTTTGATCTAGGAGCGCTGACCTCCGTAACGCATTATATAATGAATTTAAATGGGTACAAATATGAAGTATACTATTTGTTATCTTCGGTCGTATGTATATATGTATATGTATTGCGGATACCTCGGCTATAATTTGAACCGACATTGAATCGTTGAATACAATATTAGTATGCAATATTGTGAAAATCTTTTGAATATTTCGTTCATTAGCTTTATGACATATAACAGGGTAGGCAGAGGAAACTAAGGGATTTTTTATAAATACCCTACCTACCTAATTTACATAATTTATTCAATATTTGTTTTAATTTTTTTTGTGTTGTCAGGAATCTACAAAAGTACCGTCATCAGCAGTATTGGCAGTGATCTCAAAACATTTCTTAAAAATGCAAGAAGCTGACTCTCCGTTGGATAAACTTGAGAATCTTCTTGCTGCCATTTCGGTTATGTTTAATGCGGTGAGTGTAATTGTAATTAATAGAGACGCTATATTTTTATTAATTTCCAGTTGTAATCCGTATAGCTATGGCAGAGTAGGCAGAGGGAACTTATTATTTTGACGTTGTCGTTTTCTGACTCGAGTCGTATTAAGTAGTGGAAGTCAACGTAGTGCTTTTGTTTTGAAAATTGAGCGATTTCTCAAAACGCATGTTCTTAAATGAGAACCAACAACCGTCTTGTTCACAGACAGACACTGTGCCGCTACGCTCTACTGTAATTTTTTGAACATATATTACATATAGTCGCATAACACTCAGTTAATATTAAATACAACACCTTCTTAATTATAATTAAGATTTTGTTTTATTATCATAACCTGGTAAATTTAAATATATTTGGAATTCTGTAATATCCTATATTTATATGTAAATATCCTATATTTAGGCACTATTTAATTTTTTATTTCTGTTTTCACGTTTTATCCTGCACATGGCAAGGTAGGCAGAGGGAACTGCAGGAACCATAGTAACCTAGTGTTAAGGCACTCCATTGCTTAGTCCCTTCTCCGTCCCTGCTTCCCGCCTATTTTCGATGCATTGCGTGTCGAGTGGTGGAACTCGACTAATGAATTAGTTTAAGAAATTATAAACAGTTTCAACAAGTCAATTTATCAAAATATCCCCCACAGATACGCGGCGAACGTACTCTAGGCGCAGATGACCTCCTCCCAGTGCTAGCGTGGACGGTCGCCCGCTGTCGCCTCGTGTGCGCGGAACTCGAAGCGGAACTAATGGCGGGTTTACTACCAGCGGCCCTGCTGGCTGGTGAGGGCGGTTACTACTTAACTGCGTTGTTCTCCGCTGTGGCCGTTCTGAAGAGACTGGCGCCTGATACTGGACCTGATAGTTTGCCGGTGAGGATTGATTTTGGTATTTTTTTAAATGTATCAGAGAATATGATATTGTTATATTTTTTATACTAATATAAAAATTAGAATAAAAATTAGCTTTTTAAGTTAATTTAATACAAACAAATAAATAAATCGTTTAAATCTTTCCTGATTTGTTTGTTTGTATTCAATTAACTTCCGTTCAACTAAGTTCCGTTTCCGGCTGTCAAGGCTAACAGTGCTACAAAAAGTGCTCCTAAACATTTTAATCGAAAAAAGTGTAAATAATTCCATACATTTATGAAGAACATCAAATTCCACACACAAAAGAAGAAAGGAGCTGGATCTTCTACTAAAATATACAAGTACGCATACCGAACATATTATTATAACAGTCACAAACCACAGTCTTGATTGAAACAAAACTTAAATAACGGTTAGAAAAACCAAATTATACTACTCATCATAGTTGTAAACAAATACGAAGTCAGTTGCAGTTGATCCGCAGCACTGCCAACCTAACGAACAAAACGTTTCGTTCAACGCAAATAAAAACGTTTAGTTACTGCTCTGGATCAAAATCATCATATCATATTAAAAGTATATAATATTTTAATAAATTAAATTATAATAAAATACAAGAAAAATAATATAAAGAAAAAAATATAATAAATAAATAAATATCAAGATCTAATATCTGAAACCTCAAAAAAAAAAAAAATGGAAACACAGTTTCAAATATTTTTCAATAAAATTAAAATCGAAATGGACAAGCAAACCACAGTGATTACAAATAGTCTACTGGAAAAGATGGATGAAAAGCTACAACCAATACTAGAAGAAAATAGAAACTTAAAGAAGAAAGTCGAAATGTTACAAAACAAAGTGCAAAATCTGGAAAACGAAAAGAAAAGAAATAACATATTACTCTTCAAATTACACGAGACAGAAAAAAATTCATTGGATCTTCTCAAGACTATAAAAGAAATCATGCAAAATGATCTTAACATTATGATTGAAGACAACGACATTTAGAACATTTATAGAATTGGGATGAAAAATAAACTGAAAATAAGACCCGTATTGATATCATTTACAAATCATTGGAAAAAGGAAGAGATTTTAAGAAACAAGAAGAGTTTGAAAGAAGTATATATAGTACAGGACTATCCAAAAGCAGTGCTAGAAAAACGTAAATCTTTACAGCAACAGCTAAAAGAAGAAAGAGCTAAAGGAAAATTTGCTTTCATAAAGTTCGATAAATTAATAGTGAAGGAAAATAACGCCAATAACATAGAAAAAAGGAAAAGAGAAGAATCAACATCTCCAGGAGACAATACTAATAGTAACCCAAAGAAGCAAAATAACATGGCAAACATTAAGACGAATAAAACAAATGCATATGATCTGATGAGAGCTAGATCGAAACCAACTTCGTCATCGCTTCCAAGTAATAAAACAAATTAGCAATTAAATATTGACTACTGGAAACGGAACAACCCCAATCCGGCTGGTCTCCGTGGGGTTGATAGACCACCACCCTCAAAAAACCCTCATATAAGTGACAATAAAATTAATAATAATAAAAATAACACTAAAAATAAAATTCATAAAACACATATAGCAACTCTTAACACAAGAACACTAAGAACAGAAGAAAGGCTTATTGAACTTGAAAAGGCAGTGGAAGATATAAAATGGGATATAATTGGCCTATGCGAAGTACGACGATCTGGAGAAGAAATTAAAGAGTATAAAGATTTCATATTCTATTATAACGGAGAAGTGCAAGGAAAATACGGTATAGGGTTTCTTGTAAAAAAAGATCTTAAAAGAAACATAGAAGAATTCGTTGGTGTATCAGACAGAATTGGAATTTTGAACATTAATCTACCCGGCTTCAAAAATTCATTTTCAATTATACAGATATATGCACCAACAGATCAAGCAACGGAAAACGAAAAAGACACATTTTACAACAACCTCACCGAGACAATGAAGAAAGTAAACAAGAACATCATATTAATGGGAGATTTTAACGGGCAGATTGGAATCAAATCTGATACAGGAGAATACATCTTAGGAAAGTTTGGACAGGGAAAGAGAACTGATAATGGGAAACGTTTGATAAATTTCTGCCTAGAACAAAACCTGAGAGTAATGAACACCTTTTTCTTCAGGAAAAGTCACAAGAAATGGACTTGGATGTCTCCTAATGGGAAATATTCAACAACGTGAATGTCGTGTCAAGTCTCAATTTCAACTCAGATCACAGAATGGTAAGAGGCACTATCGTATGCAAGGAATTAAGAACATCTAGACGACAATTCCATAGCATAAACTGCGGACCTATAACACATATACCCGAACAAGAACTCAATAAGCTAACCCTATCATTAAATATGGTTAAAGAACAAAATAATGTACAAGAAAAGTATAACATCTTAGAAAAAGCGCTATCTGAATTAAACAAAGGTAACAGAAAAGAGAAAAGTGACAAGCTTGGAGAAAACGCGCGACTGAAAATCAAAGAAAGGAAAGAGTTATTTAATAACAGGAAAGAAAACCGTACACATATAGCTAAAATTAGTAAAGAAATTACAAAAGCAATTAGAAATCACAGGAAATTGAATCGGATGAAAATAATAAGAGAACAAATAAACAAAACAGGAGGAATTAAAAGAGCATTAATACAACTTAGAGAACATTCAACGTGGATAACAAAGACGAAGAAAAAAGATGAAGGCAACAAAATACAAATAACAACTAAACGTCATCAAATTCTACAAACGGCAACAGATTTCTACAAAGATTTATATACGAATAATATAGACGAATACATAGGCAATACAACACCGAAAGAAGATATGAACTCAGAACCAATTCCAAATATTTTGCAAAGCGAAGTAAGAAGAGCTATTCAGACACAAAAAGCGGGAAAATCACCTGGTAATGACAAAATAACAAACGAGCAATTAAAAATGACCATGGAAAAGATAGTACAACCTTTTACGCATATCTGTAATGATATTTTAAAAACAGAGCAAATACCTTCGCAATGGACATCGTCAACAATAGTGCTTCTATATAAAAAAGGGGATAAAAACGACATAAATAATTATAGACCAATCAGTCTGATGCCAAACCTGTACAAAGTATTCAGCAAAATTATATTACACCGTTTGACTAAACTATTAGACAGTAATCAAGCCAAAGAACAAGCTGGATTTCGCTCAGACTTTTCAACGATTGACCATATACACACTGTCAAACAAATAATTGAAAAATGCAACGAATATGATCGCCCATATTACATATCGTTCGTCGATTATAATAAAGCATTCGACTCATTAAACCATAATTATATTTGGGAGTCACTTAATATCCAAGGAGTGGAAAGTAAATACATCAGAATCATTCAAAAAATATACGCCAACAGCACAGCACGAGTACAACTTGAAAAGATTGGGGAGCAGTTTAAAGTACAGAAGGGTGTACGACAAGGAGATCCTCTATCACCAAAATTGTTCAACGCTGTCTTGGAAAATATATTTAGGCAACTCAACTGGGATAACTTTGGCTTAAATATAAATGGGGAAAAATTACACCACCTAAGATTTGCAGATGATATCGTTTTGTTCGCAGAACATCCTAACACCCTACAAATAATGTTACAACAATTGGCATTTGAAAGTAAAAAAGCAGGTTTAGCAATGAATACCTCCAAAACTAAATTAATGACAAACAAGACCGAAGTTACAATCGAAGTGGGCGAAGAAACGATAGAATATGTAAACGAATATATATACCTGGGCCAAGTTATCTCTGTCAAAGATTTAACCACAAAAGAAGTGGAAAGACGCGTTAACAACACCTGGCAAAGATATTGGTCACTCAAGGAAATTATGAAAAATGAAGCTATGCCCATTTCAGAAAAAAGAATTGTTTATAACACCTGCATACTTCCATGCCTAACATACGGCTGTCAAACCTGGACACTAACGCAGCAAATCGAACATAAACTGAGAGTATGCCAAAGGAGTATGGAAAGGAGTATGATGGGAGTAAGGTTAAAAGACAAAAACAAAGCTATAACAATTAGGAATATCACCAAAGTAACAGACGTAAAAGTAAAAACCCGTACCCTAAAATGGAAATGGACAGGACATATGATGAGAACACAAACAGAAAAGTGGACCAAAAAGGTTACAGAATGGTACCCAAGGGACGGGAAAAGACGAAGGGGGAGACAAGTAAAAAGATGGGAAGATGACTTGCCCAACGGGTGGAGGAGAATGGCAAGAAACAGACTAACTTGGAGGGAATTTGAGGAGGCCTATGTCGCAGGACAGCCTGACCGAAATTAAATAAGTAATTAGTAAAAATAAGAAAGAAAAAGTATATATATTAAATATATTTATAGTTTAAATTTTTAACTTTAGTTTTAAGTTAGGATAAGAAATTAATTAAGTTAAGATTATAGTTCACATTAAGAAATTACTGTATGTTAAGGTCAGTGTTAATAAAGGCTATTTTATTTTATTTATTTTATTCAATTAACTTAAACTTGACCGTCATGTCATTTCATCATGAAAGCCTCAAGAAATAACATAGTGTACTTTTTATGAGTAAAAGGGGTGAATGTACCCTATATATCCCAAAATTGTTTAAAAAATTATTATCTATCTGTGCTAAGTCAGTCCACTAGTGTTATTTAAATTCTGTCAAACATGTTACAGTAATTTACTCTAAATTTATTGTATAAAAATCAATTGATTTATACTTTTTTGAGGTCAATTTAATTTCATGTCTTTTATTTTATTTTCTCTATAACAGCTATACGTAGACTATACTTAAAATGTAGAAAGAAATCCGCAATTATATAAATAAACATGCAATTTTTGCAACATAACGTAAAACATATGTATGTTTTTTTAAAAAAGCGGGGACGGAGAAAGCATGGACTAAGCAACTGAGTGTCGTAACATTAGGTTCCTATGGTTCTTAAAGTTTCCTCTGCCTACCCTGCCATGTGCGGGATAAAAGCTTGAAGATAAAAAAAATGACTATATATCTATGTTATGTACACATTTGTCAGTGGCGTCGTGGCTCGTCGGAGTCGAACCGTGAGTGCAGCGTGGCGGTGGTGCGCGTGGCGCTGCCGGACGAGTGCCGCGGCTCCATCCGCCGCGTGGCGCTCCCGTGCCGGCCCGGGGCGCGCGCCCGCGACCTGTGCCGGGCGCTCGCGCACGCCGCCGCCATTACCAACCCGCAGGATTACGCGCTGTTCGCGCTACACGATGGACAAGGTGAGGTTTTTATATGAGTTTACTTATTTGGATTTATTATGGATGTATAACAATCAGTGACAGTATAATATCGACATTATGTCATAAATTTTAATTTTATATATATTTATTTTTTTGACTTAGTAATCTTAATTTTCTCTTTATCCAATATGAGTTGTAGTTTCGAATGCTTTTATTAATTATTATGTTATCTTGTTCAGTTTGAGAATGCCTGTTCTCTTTGACAGTTAAAAGTAAAATATAAAATGATATGATACTTTATGCTTTTGTTAAGTCTATAACAAAAAAGTTAAAACATACGTATATTAAAATAATTTATTTCTTATAGAAACTATGTTGAACGAGAACGATTGTCCTCAAGAGGTGATGTCTGAGAAGAGTGGACAGAACTTCATACTGGCCTACAAAAGGATAGACGCCAAAATCGCTTGGCCGGAACAGGCACTGCTGTCTTATCCTTAAAGGATGTGTCAAGAAATCTCAATATTTAACCGGATTGTCGAAACCAGTAATATTTGTATGAAACGTAGGTTGTCGTCGACTGCTCAGTTAGAACAACTAATCTCAGAAAATATATTTTTGTCATCTTAAAGTGATATTTTCTATAATGTAAACCGACTATAATCTACATTATATAGTTATAGTTAGGTATCGCGCAGTATTTTTAAAGCCTTGCTATTGCTTCATACTAGCGTACTAAAATGTTTTCATGTAGCTTTTTTACCCCGTTAGTGTAGTTTTATATGATATCGACTGATAAATCCGATTCTTTTGGACATTTTGTACATTTCCGTAGTTTCTGTACTTCTGTGTATTTGATTTTTGTGTGTGCTTAGTTTTATTTGATTATAATATATAAGTTTAACCGACAGCTGCCTTCAAAAGGCGGCTTTGTACTCGGGTGTATGTATGTATATGTTCCTAAATTACAATGTACCCTGAATGAACTCACCAAAATGTTGTTTTTAGTTTTAAATGTTAGTATATCTGAAAGTTTTTCTAGTTCTAAATTTCATTTGATTATGTATTATTATTCTTATATAAACGCTAACTTGTTTATTGAACTGTGATGTAATTTGTATTAGTAATGTAAGACTTGTATTAATTTTGTATATTCGTAGAGGATTTTCTTAATATAATTTATTTATATCTAGTTTAAGATGTACGTCTCAGTGTTAATGGACTGGTGAATAAATTTTGGCAGTTTCCGATCGGCCTATAGTTATAAACTATTGGGTATTCTATACTAATATCGATATTCGCGTTTTATAAAATCGATATTTAAAATAATTTCTGTCAAAAAATCTTGACATAAAAGTAACAGCTAATATTTATTCATCATTTGTAAAACATATTACAATGTGGCGTCATTTAAGAAATTTTATAATGAAATGATAGAAATATATCTGTCATAATTTGATTAATTATCGATTATGAAAGTTATTATAGCACAAATTAGCACTTTCGCATGTTCTGATCGTTTATAATAATTACTGTTAATACTGTTCATCGATTTAGCTTTGTATTTAAATAATTCGTAATTTATATTCCTTAACAATAGTGTAGCCTTACTTAGAGAGGTAACTAAGAATTTAACCAAAATAAATAATAACAGTTTTACTTAAATTTTCGTCGACATCTTTTGCATTACTATTCTAATACTTTAAGAAGCATGCATAATAAATACTGTTATATTGCAATATTTAAACTTATTTAATGATCGTTATAAGCCTAATTATGTACAATAATCTCGTTACAAATATATTTCTATATGGTAATAAAATAGTTCGTAATTACGTTACCAAGTGAATTTCTTATCTATATTTATTTGCATGAAGTAAATATTTCATAGAAGGCTAAGCTTTATGATATCTTATAGGTAGCATTGACAGAACTCTATCATTTCATTAATTCAGTACTAAAATATTCGAAAGGCATTAAACATCTCTATAAAATGCGCCATATTAGAATATGTTTAAATACATACAGTATTGCTACGAATTAATTTGTATCCATAAAAATAATCAATGAGCAAAATTTTAAATTTAAAAAATAATTATATATGAATTTTATATTACTTTTTAATAATTTTTCTATGTAGATCCCCTGAGCCTATAATGAGGCAGTGTTTTTCAGTTATAGGTTCGATTCTCACTCGCTAGTATATATTATTTTCAGTTTCTCGCTCTCATAAGAGAAAGTGTGGAGTTGAATGCGCTACTTAATATACAATATCTCGAAATGGAGACGAAAAACAAAGAACAAATTGTAGTAAGATCTGTAACAAAAAATTATAATTCGATTAACCTTATTTTAATTTAATTTATAAATTTTATAATAATGTATATTAGTCTTTTTAATACTTATTTTAATAAGACATTAATAGATTTTTATTATTTATTTCCAAATCGTAGTAATACTGAATGTTTAAGTACAGTTATGTATTTATTGCAGTCTTGTATTTTAAAGTTAGCTAACACGTATATTGTGTTTTGATAACGATTTCAGTCATTTGTGAAAATAAAATGAATTTTTACCAAACAATTTTTGATGTTTTCTTTATTAAATATGAAGTGGATGGAGATATACATGTATATTGTAAATATAATATACTTGTTATGAGTACAGAGAAGACTTAAGACAAATTCTCTGATTAATATTACAATCGATTTTAAAACAGCATTCATTATAGAAAAATTATCATTGATATACTTAAAGAAAACATATAAAAATTTGAACACAGCGGGATTTGAGCCCGGTCTGACCACTGAGCCTTACTGAGGGCTTCGTTCAATTTTTATATGTTTTTTTTTTTTAAGTATTTTTCTATCTTTACTGTGGATTAACATTTTAAAATCATAAAAGTATCAATACTTATATTAACCATTAAATTAGCACTATTAATAAATAGCTTCCATGCTATATGCTTTCATTAAAAGCTTAATTTTATAATTTCCTATATAAATGTGTATTTAAAACAAATGTTAAAGTTTATGAAATTTGAAAAATGGTTAAGTTTGATCAATAAATCTTAACAACTAATATCACCTAATAAATGATTACTCACTACTATAAAGGTAACCATAGCAACAAGTT
Organism: Dione vanillae; assembly: GCA_037178615.1. Lineage (NCBI taxonomy): Eukaryota > Metazoa > Arthropoda > Insecta > Lepidoptera > Nymphalidae > Dione > Dione vanillae. The sequence continues at coordinate 451,938 of JAZFAU010000077.1, forward strand.
TTAAAGACGCAAGGTTAAAACACTTGAATGAAAAATATTTATTTTAATTACACTTCTATATAAATATATAAATATTTATTTTCATCTTTTATGAACCTATAATTGTTTATAGTTAATACGAAGTCTTAATAAACAATTGAAAAATACAAAAAAACCATTTAGAAATATGGAAAACATGCAAATGGTATATCCAACAAAAAGGAATCCTACGTACTGGGACCCTGTACGGTTAAATTACCCTATACGAAAATTTCCTGAAACTGAAAAATCTAGTGAAACTATTGGGCGAAGATGGAGACCACCGCCTGAAGTATTGAAGGGAAATGTAAGTAAATGTTATCTTTTTAATTTTATAGATTAAACGTTTTATATGTAGCGGGAAATAATGAAGTAGATTATGAGAGTATTGAAAATATTATTTAGTACGTTTTATTTTTAAATAATTGTAATGGTTATGTAGGACCGTCGTTGCGTAAAGCCTTATCGTCTGCCTATAAACTCGACATTTTTTAATTTAATTCCCACTCGGCTATGATGGATTCCATTAATTTCGTTTCCGTTGAAGCGAGTGTGGTGTTGAATTTCGCCACTCAACGCGCAATGGAGTGGGTTAACACTGGGTTCCCAAGGTCCCTGCGATTTAATCTGCATAACCAGCTATAAGCTGCACAAAGCGTGAAGTTAAAAAAATTCAATTTCACCGTATTTTGTTCTAAATCTTAGATTACAATCTAATCGTTAAGGCCAATGAACTTATTTATATGATAACATATACTGACTGGCTGATAGCTAGTTCTAAGAATACTATTTAGTATTTCTTGTAACTTTATAAAATCTAGCACACGATTCATTTAAAACAAGTAGGTACGTAAACTGTAAACCCTTTTTAAAAATAAATATGTTAAACATACAATTGGACTAGAAGAAAAAGAGACAGCTTAGCATTCGAAGAATTCACCGTTCGGATGCCGGGCTCATCACTTCGTAGGAAGAGGAGCTCCGATCAGCGTTTGAGTTAAACTTAGGTTTAAAGGGGTCCCTTTAAAATGCAGTAACGCTCACCTTTACTGTCCGAGCTCCTCCCACTACCTAACCAAAATCTAAATGATTCTACTAGTGCCGCCTTCGAAGTACGTTCTAGACATGTATTAATAATAGTTCTAGACAGGCCATGATCTTTTAGCAAATTAGAGAAAGATTTTGCTATTATACCTCTCGTTTCTACTTCAATCGCACATAAATTTTCTCGAAACCTATTCCTGGTCAGTTTATTAGTTCGAAATACATTGATTTACCTTCTGGGATACAGGCTGTTAATATTATTTTCTTTATTCTCATATGACAAACACTTAAAAGATTGATGAAAATTTCTTTTAACTACAGAAAACACAATATTCTCAAGAAAAAGAATACAGCAAAGATTTTAATGTAACTAATGGCTTATCAAAATCACAAACAACTCTGGACTATGGATATAAAATCTCTGAAATGTTTCGCTTCAATAAGCATACCTCTTGCGATGATAATTTGTATATTTACCCACAGAGTAAAAAGGTAAGATCCGGAAGTCGGACCAATAATTCAATGACTGACTGATAATTATTTAATAAGTAATGAATGTGATCCATATTAATTGTTTGTACATAAATAAAATTATATTGAAATTAGGATTTTAAAAATTTTATATTTTATAAAAAATAATGTAGGTTTCAGATCGAACTCCAGCAACCTCGGCACACGGAACTACTGAGATGAAAAGCGCATTCACAGAGCCTGTCTTATATTCTAGATTAATAACTGATAAAGATCAATTTAAGCATCCTGCTTCGCTGCCTTTACAACCTGTGAGATTCTATGTTATTACGTTTTTATTTTCATTACAGTTTTAATTTGTTACATAAACATGATTTGTAAAAGGGGAATTTATAACTATTAATTTTCTTGATTTTTTTTGTTAAAAAATAATGCGTATAAAAAATAAGAAAATTGTTTATTTATTAAAACATATTTTTATATAAAAATAACAATAATTTATTATGTCCAATTTAGCGGCAAATAGAACCTTATAATAACGTAATAGAACCACTATATACTACGTATGAAGGGTTTGAAAAGCTTTTGGATCCATATTTATCAAGTAATAAATTGCATCATCGGCCATTTACCTCAGAACAACTAAGTCGTCCTGCGAACACGAAGGATGTCCTTACGTATTACACATACTCAGATACGCCTTGGGTAAGCCTTACTTAATAAATTGTAAAACAATGTGTTTTTATGTCATTTAAATATGTTCTAGATAAATCTTTATATTATGAGATAGCGAGTGTTCTGTATGATCACACCCTAGGAGAAGAAATGTGAATTCAGGTGCAAAGTTAAGAACGGAGTGCGTTGTGATGATGTTTCTAATATTTTGTCTGAAGATGAAAGAAAATATTTCCAAATATTTCCTTATAAAATTATACAAGCATGAAAGACCTTACACTACGCTACGTTGCTATACTCTTGTTAATGTAGCACACTCCATAGTATTGTTTGTACAACGAAATATTTCTTTTTAAAATGCAGTAAATGTTTTTCACTATAGTGGAAAGAAATGATTTATAAAGCTATGATTTAAGATTCACTGCTACGTTTAATAATAATATAATCATTATCAAGCATTATTTTTTATTAAAACCTGTTAGGTACGACATCCGAAGCCAAATATTGACCACTGGCGATTACCACTAAGTAAAAATAAGTCAATTTATGACAGAGAAAAGTTTAAAAGTGAGTTTCGTGAAGTAAAAACTCATAATAAGTTGAGCTGGGTACCTAGGTATGTATAGCCGCAAGTAAGTAAATGCTTGCTGTAAAATGTTGCAAGTAAAATCAATTTGTACGTTTAAATTAAAATTTATTTTTAATTTTTGATTTTATTTATATTGTTTTTAACCTTTCCACTTGTATATGTTATGTCTTTTTATAGACAGTTTGTTATTTCATAAAACCATTCAACTTTTTTTGTATCACTGGGTACAACAAAAATTGCATCACGTTAATTCCCGTGTATAGCAAGATGCTGTAGCAAGATGGGCACTAGATAAAAACCTAGGTGTAAGAAAGTGTCCTTTCCCCACTTTCCATTCAATTTTCAGACAGTGTGTTAGTGGCGGAACTCAACGCCGCGCCCTGTCTTGTGTTTCGAAATAATTCCTTCACCTGGAATGGTATCTACAACCCTTGGGCTTACATAGCACTTTACGCAACATTTAATCGTAATTTTCTGCTTAAAGTATTTTTGCTTTACTTATTTTTATTTGTAAACGGAAATATTCAACATTACTTATATAGCTCTCATATTCTATTAAAGAAAAAAGTCGATGACTCGGTCAAAATGCTTCGGTAATCGGTACATTAATAAATTTCCCATTTTCATTCTAGGGCTCTAACCACAGAAACTAGAGACAAATATATGTCACCATCATCACGCACAGAGTCGCAAATCTGTAACAACGAAGAGGAAATAAAAACAATACACATAATATAACAATATAAAAAATCGACAGCGAAGTTAGAAACTAATATACCACAACAAAATTCTGCTATTAAGTTATTGTATAAGACCGAAAATAATGTGTTAGGTTCAAGGAAACCTGTATGCTCAGTGATAGATCAGTTTATTAAAAAGAATAAAAGACTTGATATGAAATCAATATAATTCTTTAAGTATCACTAGTACACGACAAATAGATAGTAAGGTGCTTTTGAATAATTACAGATATTATTCATTCGGAGTTACCGTGAAAATGTAATTAAGTAATAAATTAACTAATTTGAAATATTTTTTTATTAAGTATGTATATTAAGGTAATATTTAGAATACAGATATACTAATAACATTAATGTTGATTTTTTAATTTTTATTTCCCCCGCCATTAATGACGACGACATTCATTTTTTCTAAAAATCAATTTTGTGTAGTCATAATAAAATTACACTTTTAGATTTTTAAGTTTTCGTATTTAATAAATGTAATTTTTAAAATATCTTAACTATTATAAAATATTTATATACTATAACATTAAAAATGATCATAATATAAATAAAAATAATCTGTGCAGATTCAGTGACGTTTATAAAATAAACAATGCAATCAAAAGTTAAATGGAAATACTTTATTTTTTTATTGTATTGTTTATTATATCGTATATAATTTATTTACTTCAACCGTACTGGATGGTAATCCTTGGTTTTGCATTTGTGTATGCACTCTACAGCCAAATTATGATGATTTTTTAACTAAATATAAAAATCGATCGAGTAAGTTTATATGTTATTTATTAAAAATTAAAGATTATGTACTATATTTTAATGATAATAAAAAAGGATTTTGTTTCAAAATTGTTTGTTTAGTTTATTGACAATACGACTTAAATATATATAGTAATTACTATAATTCGGCGCTAGCAAGAATTAGATAAGTTTTGTTGCAAGTGTCTAGTATGTCATACTTTACAAGTTGAAAAGAATTGAATTGAATGGTAGGCAATTTTTTTATTATATAAATAAGTAAAAAATCAAAGTGTATATAACAAATTTAATGTTAATCAATGCAATTACTAATTAATCATTTTATAACTAAGGGCTTGTATGATTTTTTAATAAAATTTAGCTACGAATTTCGCACATTTACTACTAACCTTGTATCGAAATTCTTTAAATAAAGTTTTTGGAATAGTTCACAACATTTAGTACTAAACTTTTTACACGAAACGACACTTTTAATTATTACTTACTAATTAGTTATATATAATTCCATAATGTTGTCTGTTTGCCTATTAATATATAATCAAGAGCATGAAATAAATTTTGTAAGGAATCTACAGTATCTACTATATGAATATTTATGTATTAAAATCGGTTATTTATTTTAACTATTAGTACTATTTAGTATATACAATCGACAATCGAAACTACCAACTGCGCGCACGCAACAACTGTTGTGGTAATTGGACTATTCACACGTGTGTACATATTTAGTGTAAAATAAATAAAATATTTATAATTTTAACAATATATATTAATTTAGTGGAATTATTTGCTTTTTTCTTTTCAACTGATGTGAGTTCTGTGAAATATGTTTTTAAAATTGAATTTTTTATTGTTATTAATAACAGTTTATCAGTTTAGCTATGCTGTTCAACATAAGGTAAGTATAATATATCTCTCAAGATATTTTAATATTGATCTTTTCGTGGGTTTTATATGATAACGACATCAATTTGATCCATAAGGGCTTGTAAAAATCTAAATGGATATATTATGATGTTTTCAATTTTAAATTGAAGTAATATACTTACTAATAGACAAGAATATAAATAATAAATAAAATAATATAGTAAATTTTGATTTTTGAGTCTAATAAGTATGTGAAAAATGTCGAATGTCAATATGCGCGCACTTACTTAGAGTAATAGCCATGACGATGCCACTACGGTGAAAATGAATAGGTGAATTATTTAAATTATCCGTGAAGGATTCATATAGGTATATGAAATGTGAATCGTTGAAAATTTTACATATTTTTCAATGTGATCTTTTACATTGACTTGACGTCGAATTATCGATTGCTTAAATACCTTGTTTCTTACAAATTATTTATTATTAGTATATTTCTAAGATCAGTTGAGAAACTATTGAGCAGCATCTATGGCTTTTAAATTTCGATTTTTTTTATTATAAGTATTTGAAAATAAAAATCATTTATTTATTGTTGATTGATAATCTATAATTATAAAAAATATATTATTCAGAAATATCTTATAAAGGCAACAGTTCTGTTGTATTTAAAAAAGGTTTTAGAAAATATCTAAATAGTCATAAAATAAAAAAAATCAAAATATTCTCGAAATACATATAAATTATATAATAAGTCAATGAGTAAATTAGCATGATCTCTACTAATATGTACATAACGAATTCAACTTTAATGTCGCAAATAGTAGTTTAGTCCCGCAGGCGAGGTCGATATATTAATATGTATGTATGTAGTCGCTTAGAAAAGTAGGGCAGTAAAAGTTGTCCTCGCACACTTATATGATATAACAATATTTTAATTATTACGAACGATATATAAAACTGAACGATAGTGTTAATCACGATTTAAAATAATATTAAGGTGTACCAGTCATTAATATAATAATAGAAAATCAAATGAGGCATTCATTCTTTACCGTTTGTGTTAATTTAAATACATTAATCAAATAATTTTTTTTAGGTATTTTTGATTAGGTATTTTTTTTACAATAAATTAGGGTATTTTAGGTTAAAAATATAGGCAAAAACATAAAATGTGACATAAATTTAGGCAATAACATATTTTTTTTTAGTTATTACTCACGGTCTACTATGAAAGCCAATGTCCTGACAGTAAGACGTTCATATTGAAGCAGCTGCAACCAGCCCTACACTTACTTCACCAATATATAACATTAAAATTAATACCATTCGGAAAATCCAGAGTAAGTTTTTTTTTATAAATAAATAATTTCAGTTATATTTCATTTTTCAGTTTGTAATTTTAACGATTTATGGTTATCTTAAATAAAACTTTTAATTTATCAGTTGAATATAAAATTGCAGAGTATAAATTATGGGGATGATGGCTTTGAATGTCAACACGGATCTGCGGAATGTATGGGCAATATAGTACAAGACTGCAGTTTGTATTATTTAAAGGCACAGAGTGACAAAAAGAAGTTAGCCTATGTAGCCTGTGAGATGGAAATCGAGGCTGGCGCTAATGGCAAATTTGACGTAATTCCTTTAACATACTTTTATAATTTTTTTATATATACTTTCTATTACATAAATTTGCGTTTTGACGCATAGCAATATACAATGGTAATTTCATATTTTTTTACGTTTTTTTAATACAATAGTAATATACCTTAATGTATGGAATTGAAAGTGTGGAATGAATCGACGCTTTTTGTCATATGACCAGAGCCAGAAGAAAAATAAAAGTAATACATTCTCACAAACGGAATCGAATTCACAAACATCGAACTTACAGCCAGATGACGTGTACCATATATCATGTAACAACATATAGTATAAATATTATTCCAATGCGACAAATATTTACATCCACATACATGGCATAGACGTACATTTTGCAGATAGCTAAGAAAAAGGCAAAGTATTAGAAACTTACCTTGCATACTATAACTTTACTCAATTTAAGCATTAACTTTAAGAGTTTTTTTTAGATTCACGCTTTATCCCTCACATGGCAGGGTAGGCAGAGGGAACTGCAGGAACCATACGAACCTAGTGTTAAGACACTACGTTGCTTAGTCACTGCTTTCTCCGTCCCCGCTTTCCGCCGTTTTCGAGGCATTGCGTATTGAGTGGCGGAACTCAACGCCGCGCTTTGCCTAGTTTCCAGAGCGAAGAAAATGGAAATAAAATAATCTATCTTCGCCGAGTGGGAATCGAACCCTCAAACCGATGCGTTTACAGGCAGACGCTACGCCTCTGCACCACGACGGTCCTCAATTTTAAGATTTAATAATAACTTAATATCTATATAATAAAACATTTTCAATACATATACAGTGTACACATTTGTATCATAATATAAAAAATGTAATATATATGTATGTTTATTTTTTTTGTACGTATCATATTTCATATAACAGTGTATAGAAAAAGCGAAACTTTCAAGTGAAGCTATTGAAAAATGCGTCACATTGGGAAAAGGAACAGATCTACAGTTGGAATCAGAATACTATACCAGCTTAGTGAGTCCGAAGTTCGTGCCTACTGTCACTATTAACGGGGTGAGTAGCAATAAATAAAACTTAGATGGAATGTTAGTTATAGCTATAGATGCAAGTTATTAAAAATCAACATCAAAATGTATTTTTTTTTCGGTTGTGAAGTTAATACGTTTAGCTCTACTGACCATGACAGGCAGGTGGTAAGGAACTAGGGTAGTTTTTCTCTAAATAAGTTTCAAAAGTATATAACCTCGTGGGAAATGAGACTAGAGAATCCATACTCGCCATATGAACAGAGACAAGGTATAAAACTTAAAGAGAATCTTCGTTTAACTTAACTAGCAAAAAGTAATTAACGCACAAAACTTAGCTACTAAAGGGAACTAACTATATACCTACTATATATACGGCTTATTATTAATTGAATCAACTGCTCACTGAACCACTGCACCAATGAAGACCGGAAAGCTTATAATTAATTGTATATTAATAATTATAACTATATATTGTAATTATTTACAGGTATTCGATCAAGAAATACAAGATTATGCTCAAGAAGATCTAATTGGGACTCTTTGTTCTATACTTACATTGACGCCGCCCTGCGCACGATACTACAATTACTTGGCTTTGCAAAACCTTATGAATAAATAATAATTGAATAAATATTTATATTTTTTTAATAATAAAGAATTATATGAAGTAATGTGCAATATATTACAAAGTTCTTGGTTATGAACCTTTTTTAATTTTATTTAATGTGTCCTTGCAAATAGGGACATTTCCGACGTAATGTGAAAAAAATCACAAAGAAAATTTTATATTTATTATTGCTAATAGAAATATTACAAAATTATTCATATTCTTTTTATCCTACTTATTATTTTGAAATTGAATCTTAAGAAGGAAGCCACTTTATTTATTTAACTACTAAAATACTTCTGAGGGACTTTATTAGAAGAACGAACAGAGCCGTTGAACTAATTTTTTGTCTCTTAGTTTTTCAGCAACTAGTAGATGTGAATTTTAACATCTGCATTCCAAGTGATGATTTTAAATTTTACTTTCATCATAACTGAAAGAAGTTGGTTAGTATGTGTTTATGAAAAATTATATGAACAACTTAAATTAAATTATATGAAAAATTTATCTTACGTGCTGTTAATATACTGCGCCTGACGTAACTCGTGAGCCATATCTCGTGCGTCGTAATAATTAAGACCAAAGTGCCATCTACCATCATTCTCAGTGGCATTCAACCTTCATACATATAGTTGTGTAAAAATCATTTGGAAATCTTTGGAAACGCGTCCATTATTCTTCTTTTCCTCGGTCCTTTAATTCATCAGCCCAGCAAATTCGAAAGCATTTGAGCTAAGAGGTGTCATTAAAAGTCAAACTAAGAATGAGTTCAGGTCATCGTCGAGCACATGGTTCCTGAACCCTGTTCAAGTTAGTTGTTTCACAAGAGGAAACGTTGCACTAAATATAGATATAATCTCGCTTGATCATCATTTCATTACGTCAGCATACGTCAAAAATATTATATATACGTGATCAAACGTTGTATGATATTAAAAAAGTGGATAAAAATATTAATATTTTTGTCCACAAGTTTATGAGGTAACCATTTACTATTTTTATGGTAATTTAAATTGTAAAAAAAGGAAAGTTATCATAGCATTTCGCAATTATTTCGTTTTAAATTTTTTATATAAAAGTTTTTATCACTCGCACTTTTTCACGTCTTCAATTAAAACTATTATTTAATGGAATGTTACAATATTTAGTTAAGAAAATAATATAATTATTTTCTTCGTCTTACAGGTCGGTACTTCGAAGATAAATTGTCATTATATAACGCGTCTTTCTTTTAACCTTAGCTACAATAATCAAATTTTTTATTGCTTTATTCTTTATTTATTCGGTTATATAGTGCATTAATTTTAGTTTAAGGAGATTTTTAAGCTTAAATCTAATATTAGCTTTTGAAATTATTAAATAAAATACTCATTAAGCAATAATTAAATATAAAAAAAGGAAATGATAAATAAGTAAAATATATAATTATAATTTATTTATATTTATAATTTATTAGTGTTTCATTTTTCTAATATTTGTAATTAACACATTTAATATTTTTACTGAAAGCTTTATAATTTTTATTTTTTATCAACACACTAAACTTCAAATAGAAATTTGTGTCTTGATATTTTTGTATATTATGCTGAGTCAATAATGATGAGATTATAATTACAAAGAAAATAAGTTCGTACCTAAACTTCATTAAATTATTCCCTATAAGACCAATTTTGATACAACGTGAGAGATGATCTTTATATTCATATATTTCACATTTTTTATGTTGTTACCCTAATTTCTATTTGACGAAACGCACTCTTTTTTGGTCTTTTTTGGTTTACAAGCATAAATAGGTATTTGAGGCAATAGTAAACAGTATCTGACTGTGTCAAGACGATGGTGACGTCACAACCACGTTGACTCAAATTTAACAGTCGAATGTCTCGAACTAAAATGGATAGCAAAGAATGAAATGCCCAACAATAAGTTATCTACATTTGCTACTAATCCATAAAGACTTAAAAGTTACTAAGTAACTTTTTACAGGTAAAAAATTAATTGACAAATAAACAACATTGAAGGCATATAAGAAATCTTTATTAAATTTAAATTGCACTGTCATAATATTACAAGTAAATCTTAATACAATTACGATGGCATGTTTTCAACTATCCATTTGTTGTAGTGCGCGATACTGGTGTACACGCTGGGTATACCTTCGCTGCCACAATTTTCAGAGCCAAACGATACTATGCCGATCTGAAACAGTGTATTATTATTTTATAAAATTCTCTAACTTAAAATATTAGAGAAAGTCGAGTATTATTAAAATTAACATTTTGGACAGTTTTTTTTTATTTATAAATATAATTCATATAATATATTCCTAAAATTGGCGAGGAGCCGATTTCTCTTCATTTATACTTTGTAAGTACTTTTTTGTTTATTACATACATAGAGCACAGCAGAGTTGGCAGAGTGAACCGCAGGAACCGAGGGAACGTAGTGTTCAGACTCTCCATTTCCAGTTTTCAACTTTTTTTCGGGACATTGCGTGTTGAGTGGCGGAACTCAACGGCGCGCTTTACCTTGTTGCGAGAACGAAGAAAATAGAAATGAAAAATTCCATCTGGGGTAGATGAGATTTTTCATTTCTATTTTCTTCGATTGGGAATCGAACCCACAAAATGTCGCGTTTACAGACTCTGCGTTACGATGGATTTTAGTTTTGTGTTTTATTATTGATTTAAAAATTTTATAAATAATAAAATATTACAACTTTAAATAGACACTACTATTTTAATATAAAAAGTATAATATTGGACTCAAGTTTACTTGAAAATATTGGCCATCCTTATTTAAAATAAGAGGAGCTCCGCCGAAGCCCGAGCAAGCGTCTTTCCCTTCTTCTCCTCCAGCACAAAGTTGACTCTCGTTTATAGGAACAGACTCTCCAAATATACGTTCGCATTTCTCCAACGATACTAATGGCACGTCTAATTGCTGCTGACGGCCGACCTGTAATGATATTTGGTATCTAAATTATCATGAGTAGCTTTTAAATAAACCTTTCATAATGTGCATTTGATTATATCCAAGTCTTTTTGGAAGTCAAGTAGGAATCTCCCATAATTATTGAACTAAAAGTGATAAGAACGTTCTTTATAATAAATATTAAATTATAAGATCTTTGTTGAGGTTTATATCATACAAAAATTATAATAATAATAATGATATACAATCTAAGTCCCCGATATCGTTTATAAAATATATTATTTGGCATCATATGCAATGAATATGTTACTTTCTATATTTTTATGATTTTAAAGTGTTAATCCTCACTAAGAATAGAGAAGATACCAAAATTATATATATATATATATATATATATATATATATATATATATATATATATATATATATATATATATATATATATATATATATATATATATATATATATATATATATATATATATATATATATATATATATATATATATATATATATATATATATATATATATAAATATATAAATTGAAGGCACTCAGATTTGGACCAGCGTAGTGCAAGTCCCGCAAAGTGGCGCGCGACTTGCAAGAGGCACGGGTTTAAATCTCGCTGCGTTCAAAGTTTTGGTCAATTATATTTACCTACCGTAATCGAATCAAATGACTTCGTCGAAAATTGATTATGCTATTAAAATAATATTTATTTCATAATACGTACTAAGTTGTTTTGCCCAGACAGTTTTCCCCATCCGACAAGCGAGGCACGCTCGTTGATCACTATTTCCGGTTTGTCGTTCAAACAGATCGGTGCTGCTGTCACTGAAATAAAAGCATCGTGATTTGTGATTAGATCTCTGATATGATGATGAGTGTTGCTCATACTGTGGCCTTGAACAAGGACGGTGTAGTGTGTAATGGATTTTTCAAGGTCATTTAATAATGATGTGAATAATAATTGCATCAACATAATCGATTGAAAAATGTCGCTGTTTATTAATATCTTCCATACTTTGTGATCTAATGACCTTTTTTATAAAACCAATCAATAAACTAATTAATTCTATATACATATTATACGACACACGTCAAAGGGTAAGATGATACATCATCAACGTTAATGTGATGCCAACGTGTTATACCTACTAGTGGGTCTTTATTGGCTTTCTAGAGATCTTTTTTTCTTCTTTTAATTAATTATTTTATTTCTTAATTCCGCCATTTTGTGATCCTAAAAACGTACCAAAAGTAAAATTTTAAGTAAAAGATACTCTACTCTACGTATGTGCAATTAAAACGCTTTTACAAATAATTATTATAATATGTATACAGTATATAAACAAAATAAACATTTTAGAAGCATTACCAACGGTATATAGTGATATCCTAAATATACAAATAACATATATATCTTATTTAAATGTATAATACGCTAAGTTTGTACTGATTTTTACAAAATAAATTTAATATAATATGTATTTAATATGATGAGGACAGTCGTGGTGCAGAGGCGTAAGCGTCTGCCTGTAAACGCGACGGTTTCTGGGTTCGATTCCCACTCGAGGAAGATGGATTTTTCTATTTCCATTTTATTCGCTCTGGCAACTAGGCAAAGCGCGGCGTTGAGTTCGCCACTCAACACGCAATGCCCCGAAAAATGCGGAAAGCGGAAATGGAAAAGAAGCAGGGACTAAGCAACAGAGTGTCTTAACACTAGGTTCGTATGGTTCCTGCAGTTCCCTCTGCCTCCTCTGCCATGTGCGGGATAAAGCGTGAAACTATAAAAAAATATGATTACCAGAATATTTAATATCTTCTTTTAAAACGATCATAGCGATATCATGTCGGAAAATCTTCTGCTCGTAGCCAGGATGTACAATTACCGTCTCTACTTTGATGGCCTGTGTTGGCGGTGCGCAGAAAAATTCATTACAGTCAGGGCTACGGCTTATATCCCATTCACCTATTACTACTGTTGATCTGAAATTTGTTAAAAATATTTTTTTATTATTATACATGTATTATTACATATTTCGAAAGCGAAACCAAATTAATTATTTTTTACTGCTTAATATGTAAACAAAACTTCAGTTATTTTTTTTATGTTAAAAGTTGGCAAACGAGCAGGTGGGCTATCTGATGTTAAGTGGGCACCCTCGTCCATAGACATCTACAGCCTGAGAGGATTTGAATGCGTTGCCAACCAAATACCCAGACCAACTCGTCTTCATGGGCTTCTGGATTCTCACTCACCTGACGAAACACAGCAGCTTTATATGCTGCTGTTTCACGATGGTTTTCTGTGAGAGCGTGGTAACCCGGTTCGAGCTACTGGTGTTGGTGTACTAATTGTGATCTACCAACAATTATGAGATCACAAATATCCATACATTAATCATCACTGCTAATTAATCTACTCTATTAATAACAAGAAAATACTTAGCATACGTAAAGTACATAATATTTAATTGAAAAGAAAATAGATTACAAAGGCCGAACTCCATCTTTAGATGTACTAGTCGACAACTTTTTGACGTATCTTGAAAAGGTACACCACCAACCTGTAAGTAATGTCAAGAAAGCTTGGATTTTCGACAATTTTCTAACATCACGTCTGAATTGGCCTTTCCTCGTATATGTTTTTAATAAAACCCTCTTGGCAAAGTTAGATGCAAGCGTCATAAAGATGCTGAAGTTTTGGCTTGGGTTAGCGCGTTCGTGTTAGTGCGGACACCTCAAACTTATTTAGAAAAATAATTTTGGGTTGAGATTAAAGAAACCATTGGAGCTCTATAAGCATCTAAGAGTCACCAAAACACATTTTCTGGGAAAATCACGAGATGAGATTGTTACCTCACATCCAAGAGACAGAAGTATCCCAGAGCTCGAGTCAAGACTTAAATTCCATAAGCAATTTATGATAAGAGCACAATTTAGTAAAGTAGGGTTAGGATCAAAGAGTAAAGTCCAAGACACAGACATAATAAAATCTTTTATTCGGCAAGACGAGAACGATAAGTATAAGGTGCACGCAATGGGCTTAGGAATGCAAAATGAGTGGCTATACTATAGGAGAATTCTGTATACCTTTAGCTTTAAAATGATGCACCCTAATTCACTACTGGTCTCCAGCTCTCTTAAAATTCTACCATTTAGGTAACAGTATAGAATCCCTGAGGATATTTGTGTTTCGTCATCCAGAATGGATATTTTAATATATTCTCGAAGCCTAAAACGCTTAGTACTGGTAGAACTTACAGTTCTGTGGAAAACAAATATCCCGAAAAGTCACCACTTTAAACTCAATAAGTATTTTGATCTTACAAGCGGACTGACTAGGAATAGGTTTAGATCTAGCTTATATGCGGATGAAGTACGAGCGACAGGTATGACAGCGAAATCTCTCTATAGTTTACTGAAAGATCTCGGCCTGTCTAGAACTATCACAAATTCATTTCTAGAACGCACTTCAAAGGCGGCTTTGGTAGAATCATTTAAAATTTGGTTAGGTAGTGGGAGGAGCTCGGACAGTGAAGGTGAGCGTTAATGCATTTTAAAGGGGCCCTTTAAACCTACACTTGGGTCGCTAGTCCCAAGCGCTGCTCGGAGCTCCTCTTCCTACAAGGCGATGGGCCGACACCCGCACGGTAAATCCATGGAACGCTAAGTTATTTTTTCTCACATATTATAAACTTACAGCTTATATCCCTCTTGTTTGGCTAAGGCACAATGAGCAGCTGTTAAAATGACTCGTCTTGATACGATAGAGCCACTGCAAGCGAATCGCACGTTGCCAGTCTCTTTGTCTAAAAAAAGGTTTAAGAAAAATATATATGAGTAAACAACTAATCTTAATATGTTTGCTTTTTTTTAAGGTGTAATTTATTAATTTATTTGAACATCCACAAATTCTACCGTCTATAACAATTTACCATATTTACGACAAAATGGAAGTTGTAAGAAAATCTCTTGTACTAATGCTTACTAAGGCTTATAGGTCCATATCATAACACTTACTAGTGAAGCCTATCCTAGCAACCCAAGGATTAGCCCCAAGATCTTCAGGTCCTATCCCCTGAACCATGCTCTTCCCGCACTGCGGTGTGCCCGGTGCATACACCTTGGCGCAGTCACAAGATGGGCAGCACACGTAGTCTTCATTATTCATATTTCCACAACTCAATGTATTTAATCGATGAAAATATCTTAAAAATAAAAGTAAAGTGATATATAAAATAGTATAATTCATAACGTACTTTACTTTAGGAGGAGGTATAAAGAAGGTATAAGGTTGTTAAAAGTTTCTGTTCTTAAGATTATTAAAAAATAATATAATTATAGTTAATTGTCTAATTAAGTTACAAGGATAATTCACACCTATCTGATGAGAAACACGAAAAATCCAAGAGATCTTCTAGTAATGGACATGAACTGATCGGCACACAAGACATATTGGCGGGGCATTTCTGAAAAATTAATAGAGTTCTTTAATAAAATGTATTGATCTACATTTTTATTTACTTTGATTTTTTATACGATGATAACTTACTTGAAAATTTAAGTTTTCGACTCGTGGATTCATATCAAGGCTAAGCGATACAGCTACAATATAAAAATTAAAATATATATAAATAGTTGTTATTTTAAGTATATATTGTAATAAATAATATATTGTACTTTTCAAGATCTTACAAAAATTTGGAAATTTTACTATTTCCAAATGGCAAAAATAATCTAGAGAGATGCCACACTACCTTAATATTAAATTTATTTACATAATACAATAGTTCTACATATTTATGCGACAAACAAATCACAAATATTTTATTTCATTTTACTTAACTAAATATTTTATAAAGAGTTAATTTTTGGGGATATTTAAGTAACACATAATGCATGCGTTATTTGTCATATTTATAAGGTTTTTTCATGTTTATGACCCTGAAAGAACATGCGATGAAAATTATCGTAATATTATTGAGGTTACAATTATGTTTGTACTGCATTCGTCTATTATTCAACACACTATTGTGTAATTCAAAACGTATTATGTATGACGACTATACAACATTGATTTACTATAATTAAATGCTAATTCTCATACTCCGTATAAAACCACTTTTAATTTTTTTTAAAAGCTCTAACTAGTAAGTATTTTTGGTACTAAGTTTATCACAGATACTATACAAAACTGCATACTTATCCCCTCATAATATCTTTCTTGGTAAGTTTTGTTCACAATAACTAGAAAAATAACGCCGCACTTAACACTAACACTGTACTCTGGATGGAAAATTTAAAAATATTTTTACATTTAAAATATATAGATTTTTATGATTGCTTTTAACTAATTTAAATACTCATTATAGAAATAAAAATAAAATAAATTTCAAGATAAAAAAATAATGACAAATAACATAAATTTGAACTCACTTCCAAACTGTCCGTTTACATTTAAAATAATTATAAACACAATAAACAATTCTGACAAAATCATCATGTTCACTTTTAGTTCACTATAATTTCATAATTCACAAAACTTTTATTCTAGAGAAAAAAAAGTTATAATAATTATTATTATTAATTAAAAAACAATAATGTATTAGTTTACTATAATATGCTGGTCATTATAGACCGACACCATGATCACAACAGAAATGATACGCTACAAAGCCTCCGTTTCGACCGACGTGATACAGGGCAGCTAAACATTTGGTATAAATAGTACATAAAAACAAATATTTTTAACGCGCTACTATAAGCTTTTAAAGACTGTGATATCGATATATAAAAGTAAAATCTAACTAATGCTTTAAATTTTGGCAAAGTTTTTTTACAAATTTTATAGTAAAGTCAATATAGTGTAATATTTTGTATTAAAACATTGACAAAAAGAACCAACAAAAGTAATTTGAAGGAAAAATGTTTCTTTTCTCTGGCTCTTTGCAACACCGCTATATACATATGTTACAGATTTATTAAAGAAGTATTAATAAGCATTTTGTATGATTAATTCATCTTGCACGAACGTTTTATACTATAGGCAAAAATAATTTAAAACAGTTTTTACTTTAAGTAAAAAAATGGATCACAAAATATCATTTTTAGAAATATGATTACATTTCTAAATGTAACTGTACACTATGTTATATCAAAAATATGAAACCGTTAAATAATATTAAGTCATTTAACATCTTCACTTAAACGATCGAGAGTTACTTGCAATTTTTCCGCACTGGCGCGTATCTATTAATTTGATAATATGTTTTAATTCACATTAAAAATGTCAGAACGTAAAAAAGGCAGAATTCATCACGACGATCGGAGCGTAGCCGCTAATCTTTAGTGAAAATCAGTTTTTTTTTGTTACTTCTTTGTTGAAGTTGCTTTTTGCGCGACCTGGTGTCATTCACTCTGGGTCACTGGACACTGAACAAAGTATATTTTACTACACTTGTACTTTAAATAGCATAATTACTTTCTTACAGTGACGGGGAATTCTAATGTTATAGATATTTTTTGTAAACACCGTATTTTGATATATAGCTGTAGATTTTTATTTGTGCTGTCGCTTATATAATAATATTTTTATTATATATTGAATATATTATTGGAACAGGACAGTGTTTAACTGTACTGACTTGAAGCTTGTAGCGGTGTAGACCTTAATTGAAATTATCAAGCCTATAATGATATATTTTAATTTCTCCTACTAAATTAATTATATTTAATTAATTAAATTCCGCTACTAAATGCAATATTTCAAATGTGGATGGAAAGCAGAGAGCAAAGTGTACTGAGACTACGATTTATTATTTTTTTTTTTTAGCTTCACGCTTTATCCCGCCCATGGCAGGGTAGGCAGAGGGAACTGCAGGAACCATAAGAACCTAGTGTTAAGACACTCCGTTACTTAGTCCCTGCTTACTCCGTCCCGATTTATTTTTTACTATAATATATGTAAGGTAAAGCGTAAAGTAAACACTAAATCATTAGCAACATAAGGTAAACTAGATCCAATTGTATACTAAACAATAGCTTAATCCATTAACATCGTTGTTCAATCTTTATGATCAAAGCTATATTTTTTCACATATAATAGCAATATATCCGCATTAAAGTTCATAAGCCTCAATTTTATATTCAAACCATGAAGCTAATTAACACTCATGACATAAATTACTTCCTAATCCGATAAAATGTTTTCCCACAGTACATTCATTTGAACATTTTTTGTTTACATAGTAATAAAGAAAAAATATAGATTAAACCTTATTAAGACCTTAATACCTATATATACTCAATGTAACAGAAATCTTCTTTTTAATTTTTAAAAGTACAAGAAAACATCTGAATGTTTTGAAGTAATACTTTATTTTAGACAAATCAAAAATGGGCTAAGCTAATAAAATTTACGTGTAGTTCATCAAAATTTACAAAATACAACAACAAGTATAATGGCAACAAATATTAAAAGTAACTCCCAATAGCTTGCAGAATGAAAAATCAAAGCGATTACCTAAAAAACTTTGGGAACCGTATGTGTTCAATGAAGCTAGCTAGCAGTGTATCAGACCAGAATGTCTACTTCACATATGTATGCCTGGTCAATGAAGTAAGACAATTAGCTGGAAATGATAACGATATGAATTCAATGAACCAAGACTGCTCGCTACATGTTGGTGCTTATGCGGTAAGTAACGGGGTATCTTCTGTTTTCGATTCAAATAGACATTCAGACATTCCTTTGATTACTTTTATTTTAGAGATAAATTTACGCTAATTTTAGGTTATTTAGACCATTATAATAATATTTTTAAAAAAACTGCTTCTGACATAGTACATTAAACAGAGGGAGTATGTTGTTAAAACATACCGTTCTTTGAAATTTCCTCAATTTTCGGGATATTTTAATGGAAATGCGAAATTGAACTGAATTATAATATCTTAAGTAATTAAAATATATCACAAATTAATTTACAAGGCCAGTTTCAGTGTGGCCATCTTGTCAGATATTTTTTCTTGTATATTTGCCTTGTTTGTATGTATATTAATTTCAGTCTGTTGAAGATCAATCTATACAAGTGGAGAGGTCAAAGGCGTTACATGAACTAGTTGAATCCCGTAAACGCAATGACTCGCAATTAGAACACGAAACACTGCAAAAACCTACTGTAGGTTGAAATATATTTTTATTACACGAATTTAAGAATTTTTTTTTTACCGAAAGTTCGTAGATTTCATCCTTCTATGTATTTTGTGATTTTGAACTATGCAGTAGGTAGATTACATTACTAATAAAGATAAATAACTTTATAACGAACTAAATTGATCCACTGACAAACGATTTATAACTAACAAATCCGCATTTATATTAAACTTACTTGGCCACTTACTTTAACTATATGTTAATAAAACTAACTTTAATTTATACAAAACAAAATATACATAACTTGCAGACAACTACTGTTGAGGACGACGAACTATCTGACAGCGAGGAACAGGTTCATGACGTTAATCCAAATAAGCTAAAATTAACAAAAATGAAGTGGCTCACAGAGGAAAGAGAAGGATGTCTAGATTCCAGGTATTACACGTTTATTATTATTGCAATATTATAAAATGATTACTGTACATTTAGATAGTTATATTTTTTCAGAAAAATTAACGCCTTGACAGGGGCTGCTGTACCGATCAGGCGTAAAAAAAATAATGAGTTAATATTAAATTAAATTCATTAAAGGTTAGCTTAGTAGTTCATAAACAAAGTTCAAATAATGATTTTTTCTAGAATAAAATAATATATGTGCAATATTCAATTTTTTTTTTCTATGTTGTTTTCTGTTGCAATATTTCAACCGGTCTTAACCTAGGTAACATATATTAAAATTCCGACTAAATATATAAAAGCGTTTAACTTTATAATATAAATATAATATATAAGTGTTTATATCCTAATTAATTTATTTCCAGTTCACCTTCACTTTCCTCGGCTTGTTCCTCAACATCCACGTGTAGTACTGAGTCAGTAGACAAAATGAACAATAAACTAAGCTTTGGAGAAAAATGTTTATCGACAATACTAAAATTAGATAGAGAGCACAATATGTTCGGCATGTCAAATATAGCCATCGTAGGGAAAAAAGTGTCCAAGAAGATTCGCAAAGAAGACAAGCCAGGTGTTTCCTCAGAATGCCATAATCCAGATTTGCTGTGGACATGGATGTTGTAAGCATAAGGTATATGCTTTATAAAATTTTGAATATCGCTATTAAGATTTATTTTGTGATTGATAAATTGAATTTTTTAATGATAAATGAATTTGCGTCTGCCGTAATGGAACAGCGTCTTGACGGGCCAATGGTTATCAGTGGGACTGTAAACTCGATAGCAGTGGGTTTGAT
Organism: Dione vanillae; assembly: GCA_037178615.1. Lineage (NCBI taxonomy): Eukaryota > Metazoa > Arthropoda > Insecta > Lepidoptera > Nymphalidae > Dione > Dione vanillae. The sequence continues at coordinate 472,705 of JAZFAU010000077.1, forward strand.
CTCTACTTTGGACAGACAAAGCATATTTCGAAATATGTTAAACCAGGTTCCCTCTGCTTATCCTGCTATACGGGAAGATAGTACGTAAAGTTTTCGACGCTTGAATATGAATAAAAATTATATATGATCTCTTATAATATAAAAATTATAAGCTATATAACATTTTTTGTCACCAATGCTAAATTTATAAAGAATGGAAAAGTAGGATTATACCTCAATTAACAGTTAACCGCCTGTGTCATTTAAATTTATGATTTTATTTCTTACAGAGTAATACAGATCTTCCTGCGTCGCTAAAGGTAATTACTTAATGGTTTTTTCAGTATTTTATTGCTTATTAATTTCCTAAATTCTTAATTAATTTATTTTCCTTTAAAATAACAGTGCGGTGGATGTGCTCCATGTGTAGACCCATGCCACCCCGTATGTGTGCGACCGTGTATAAAACCATGTGAAACACCATGTGTAAGTAATCTAAAATACTTATTTTTTTTCTTCATAATAATATATTATACTAATTTAGCAATTTTTACAGGATATTACACCATGCCCCTCCATGGTACGTGAAAAGATGATTATTGAGAACGATTATTATTATTATTTTCTTTAAAGTGTGTTTTATTAATATTATATTTCAATTATAGTGCAGTCAGTGTCCATCAGGAAAATGTATTTGCAAGGTAACCGAACATATTGTCTCAAACAAGAATAGTTTATAAATAACAATTTTACAATATGGTTATCTAATTCCAGTCGCAATGTGGAAAGAAATGTAGAGTCGATTGCGCTAATGCTTATGGAATGAAGGTATTACTATATATATATTTTTTCTTATAAATTTTATAATTTACCATTGTGACATGTACCAAACGTTATTTTTGTCAATACTTATTAAAATTATTGCAGATAACTTATAAAAAGAAACCTGAATTTGAACCTTCGCCTGTAAGTAAATTGTAAGTAAGCTATTTATTTAATAGCATATAATATGTATATGTGTGATATTAGAATTTAACTATGACAATTTGTTTACAGATGGAACTGACACCGCGGTCTAGTTGTATTTTACAAATGGTATTAAAATTAATATTGTTCTATTATTTCGTATCATAAAGTTAAATCTAATGCAGTAATTTTTATTTGCAAGCTAGTAATTTTTAACTGCAGAACCATAGGAACCTGAAGTGTTAAGACACTCCGTTGCTTAGTTTCTGCTTTTCTCCGTTCCGGCTTTCCGTCTTTTTTGAAGTATTTCGTGTTGTGAGGCGGAACTCATCGCCACGTTTGCCTAGTTTCCAGAGCGAAGAAAATGGAAATAGAAAAACCTATCTTCTCCGAGTGGAGATCGAACCCACAAGCCATCGCGTTTACAGTTTCTTTGCGCCACAACGGTTTAATATTATTATTTTTTGTATAATTATCATATTTTGATATTATTTCAAGCCAATGGGAGCCCGATTGTGCACTCATAACCCACGCTGCTTGCCACCTTCTTCATGCTTTCCGTACATTATGCCTTGCTATTGGCCGTCTCGAGCTGGAGCACCTTGCAACCATCCGACACGATGTTTCCACAACCCGCCATGTCGTCCACCGAGGAGGAGACCCACTCCTATACCACCGGAAGAGCAATGTCCCACTGTAACTAAATATTTTTCTATGAAAGTGTTATGTACTATACTATAACAGAGTACAATATATATATTTACATATGTTTCAGAATGAAAAGTGTTTGGATGAAAAGAATAATAAGAAATGCGAAAATCAAACTTGTCCAGGAGTAAGCTCTTAAATATTATTTCTATTAAAATATTATTTTAAAATTTTCACCTTTTATTCTCTAGAACAAATATTATTCTGTTATTAAATGCTTATTTTTAGGGTTGCGTACAAAAATAAAAATATATATATTTTTTAATTTTTTAAAGGTCACCATTCTGAAAGACGGGTGTGAAACTAATGGTCTAAGCCTGAATGTAAGTAAGACAAAGGTTCTGGTATTTGAAAGAGACGAGGAAAGGACAGATTGCAAGATTTTCGTGAATGGAAATTTATTAGAACAAGTGAATGAAGTAGTATACTTGGGAAGTATGTTAAGTAGAGATGGTAGATACGAAATGGATGTGGAAAGACGTGTTGCTGCCGGTAACAGAATGAACGGTGCCTTAGCTGCCTTGTTGAGACGGCAGAACGTCGGCGTCGCTGCACGTTTGGCCGTACACAATGCAGTTCTGGTTCCGACGCTGTTATATGGCAGTGAAACGTGGGTATTACAGAAGAAGAATGAAAGGAAGATGAATGCTGTGGAGATGCGATCTCTTCGAAGGATATGCGGAGTCAGCTTAGCTGACCGAATCCGCAACGAAGAGGTACACAGGATGGTAGGTACTGGCGAGGATGTCATAGTAAGAATGAAGAAGAATGTGCTCAGGTGGTTTGGGCACGTCGAAAGAATGAGTGACGAAAGAATGGTAAAAAAGATATACGATGGAAAAGTGTGTGGTAAGAGAGGTAAGGGGAGACCTCGGTTGACTTTCGAAAACACAGTATCGAAGATACTGGAGGAAGGTCACGTAAAAAGCATGAGGACTCCCCAGAGAGCATGTATGAAGAGGTTAATGACAGTGGACGAGGCGAAAGAGGTATGCAGGGACCGCAGCGTTTGGCGCTCCGTTCTCTCTGACTACCCCGCTAGGGACAGAGCGTGAAGATATGTATGTATGTATAAATTTTTTAAAATAAATAGTTTCGATGATATTCATGAATGTTTATGGCTTGTAGATTACTGGAAAACCTATAAGGATTGCATAAATTGAAAATAAAATGGTAAATTCGTTAAAAAATGATTTTAGGGAAAAAACGTTTTCAGGGGAAATATTTCACTATATTGTGTACGGAACCCTTTCCACGCGAGTTCAATTCGCACTTGACCGGTTTTTTTATTTATATAAAATATATTAGTTATATATGTCTATGTATAATCAATATATAATATACATTATCGTATTGTAGAATAATCCTTCAATGAAGAGTGCAATTGAAAGCAGATTTGGAAAAAAGAAGTAATATTATAATGAGAAAACAAACTATACATACCACTCAGCAACTAAGCTCTTGCGCCTGCTCGAAGGTTAGATGATATAAAATTATTATTTTACGCACACAAAAATATTTAAATATCTTTTTGTTTATGTTCCATTATAACGCAATAGAACTTCTTCTCTGTTTTCTGCCCGTTTCGTAGTTTAACGTAAACATGAGGTTAAATTATCCTAAATTTGATTTAACTTAATTTTTATTTATTACATTAACCATTTTCCATAACACAGACAAAGTAAATAATACATTGTCTTCATCTATAAATTAATATTATAGGTTTGCAAAACGACATCATTGGCAACATTCTCTTTAGAAAGGAAGAAAAAACAAAAGGTATAAAAATCTGAAGTACGAGTATTTTAACATAGAAATGAATTATGTAAATCGGCTTTAATATACTCAGATAATATAATTTCTTTTCATTTAAGAAAAAGAAATTTCTCTGTGAGTGTAACTCATCCAGCTGCTCAAGCTGTTTTGTCAGAAGGCCTCGGGTAAGATACAAATTACTTAGCTTAGTTTTGTCAGTGGCGGTGTGGTACAGCGTCTAATTTTAAACGTGACTTTTGTAACAAATATTCGATGTCCACTTGGGAGAATGAATATAACTAAAATGTTTGCTCATACTGGTGAGATATACGACAATAATTATTTATGTTTATAGTTTCTATCTATTCTGTATGCTATTTTATATGAAATGCAATGTGCAAACTAAAATAGTAAAATGTGCTAATAATAAAATAATAACTTCAGATTTTTTTAGGTGAGAAGCTCAGGATCCATTCATAACATTAAGAGTAGCTACTGACGTAAATAAAATAATCACAACTCATAGATATTGATTTATAAAGATTTTAAAGGTGATTTATAATGGTTTCATACGTCATATAAATGTATATTGTTAATTTTAATAACGAATTAAATGTTATTTATATAGATTTCAGGTAAAACTGCAATCGTTACGAAAATATTTATAAATAAAATATCTAAAAAATATAATTATACTTGCAAATTGTTTTTAATTTTACTTCCAGATATATATTTATATTTATAAATTGTTTATTAAAAAGATTGAATAAAATCAAAACAAAATATAGTGAGTACTAATGAGAAAAAGATACGAGAAAAAAAAATATTACTAGGAAAAGATTTACCAATGAAATTAAAAGAAAATGTTTTATTTTATTTTTTTAAATAATTAAATTATGGTTCAAAATCTCTGGAAACAATAAATCTTTCAATACATTTCTCATGGGGCTTCCTACTATGCTTGAGCTGGTCAATCACTGTAGAAGGTGGTGTGCCTTGGGCTATATGGCAGTAATCACTGCAGTACATAAATGGTGCACTGTTCGTCTGATAAGGGTTAGGTTGGAACGGAGCCAAGTCGAACATCTCACCATGGTCCCAAGAAGCGAGAGAAGAAGAGGCAAATGGGATTCTATATTTCTTTTTCATTTCTGATTCGAACACTCTGTAAAATTAAATATTATAATTAAAATCAAATTAATAGATACTACAGTTTCATTGACACTTGAAAACCTTTTTTTATTTACTCTTTTTAGGGCTCCGTACCTCAAAAGGAATAAACAGAATCCATATAAGATCTTTTGTTTGTCTGCCTATCCGTCTGTTCATTTTTTAAAAATCTCTTACTGCTATATAAGTTGAAATAAATATAAAACATCCAGATCCAGGTTAGCGAAAGACATACGCGTTTACACCATTTAACAAGTATAAAATTTCAATTTTTTAATTATATCACAGAAAAAAAGTTATACAAACGGTTTACTTCATGAGGGGATACGATTATAAGGTCATCATTTTATAAGTTATATTATCCGCTGATCTATAATTATTAAATGGTACGGCACAAGTAATACACACTTGACCGAAATATTTTATTAGTTTTTTTAACTCGAAACGTGACAGTCAAAGGTAGTTTATGATTTGAAATATTTAAGAAAACTAAGTAATTACTGTGCAATTTTAAAAGCCAATTCTATATTTATCGCGTAATTTGGTCATCTTTGAAATTTATGTAAACTTTTAGTTTAAAGTTATACACTATAACTTCTAAACAGCCGTACCCCTTAATATTGTTAACAGGATTATGACAAGCTGCTACTTCCTTATATTCTTTCTTCACATGTATTCTATCATACACGCCTCTATGGACTTTAGCGGTTAAAGGCATCCAAATTTCTTTATGTCTTGGACCAAAGCCTCTGACCTAGAAGTAGTAAATTTAGAAGTGTTGTACATATATATACATAATTAAAAAGGACATTTTTTTGTTTACAAATAATAATATGAAATCTTTATACCCTAGGCAAATTAAATTCTGAATACAAAGTGATTTGATCTTTCGCTCCTATACCGTATTGATCTTCTACAGAGAACGGTTTGTGGTACATTCTATAAGTAGACACATAGGGATCAAGATGTTTGCGGTAACCACCAACACTGTCTGATATCACAGGGGCTTCGTTTCTGCCGGACGCTACAACCTACGGACAAAGCGAATATAAAGTTACAGCAAATATTATTAACAAAGAGAAACTATGTGGAATCACTATATTAAATACTTTTTACTCATACTAATAAGCAATTTTATATTAGCGATAAATTACAGAAAGCCATTTCTTTATATTAAATAGTGAAACATCTTAAATCACATTGAAATTGTAAGTGAAATAGTAAATATTTAAATCTTATTATTTATATTCTCTATAACATTATTAACCAAAGAATATGCGTAGTGAAGCAAAATAACTTACATCAAAAATATATTCTGGATCTGGTGGTTTCACAATAATTTCAGGCGGAGTTGTAGGAGACTTTGCAGCGCCTCTAAAAGTGTCCTTCATTTCTGAGATCATTGTTGGTTGCGTTATATTTTTACCTTGTAACTAGGAAATTGTATATAGAAAGTTTTAATATAATATCTTCTTCAAAATTCAAAATAATACTGAATGAATTTGATTAAAACATATACGGTGCTTATAGATTTTGTCAAATTTAATTATTTTATGTCAAAAATGAACGTAGTTGTATATTTTTAAGTGATTTTTTACATAATACTTAATGTTTCTTTGATATAAACCAAAGCTAATTATTTACTATAAATGACAAGTTTGGTTAATTTTAAAACATGAATTGAAAGCATCCATCATCCTCATAGAACTCTCGGAGAAATGAACTATTTTTATTATTTTGTGTTGCATTGCCACAATGTGGAAAAAATCATGTAATTATATAAGTTTTCTTATGGCTACCCTGCGGATAGAAATTATTTAAAAAATGCTTACTCTTTTCTCAACGCCCGTCATGAAAATCACTCTTCTACAGTTGATGCCACAGTCCGCTCTTTCCATGGCCTTGTTCGGATTAGGTTTGACACAGTACTCTCCAGTAGTAGTCTTATATGATTCTTTTTCTACCACCATATCTCTTCCAGTAACCCTTTCTGGTAGAGGATCATCTATTTTCTAATAATATATTACATAATTAAATTATATCATAATTTATTTTAAAAATTCCTGGATAAAAAAGTTATCAATTTAAAGCACATGTAGCAAACAATACTGTCTTTATTCGTTTCGTTTTAGTATTTTTATAAAAATGCATTTGTAAATCACATTAAGAAATTACAAATAAAGAAATTATTTTGAATAAACAAATACATAAATAACTTTTCATCCCTAGGGGGTAATCAAAGAATTTTATTTTTACTTATTCTATTAGTAGACATGACGAATAGTTACATAATGTAAGGACTTACACAATCTAAGCTGTGAGGTATAGCTGGTATGTAGCGGTGAGCGATATTAGTTCCTGTTCTAGTTTCATTATTTGAAAGTCGCAAAGGAATGTTATATTGGATATTTCCCCATGTGTTGATATTTTGTATTAGGAGATTGTTTAGTACTAGAGGTTTAGGTGGTTTTGGCTTCGCCATGATTTAGCTTTATTGGTTCAAAGGTATATATAAAAAATTATAACTATCTTAAAAATTGACGTTGAAGTTTCATAATGTGAAAGATGCTTCAGTTTTAAAAGATAATAAAGTTTTATATATATCAAACCTAAGAAAATTTTAAAGTTATTTTTTCACACGGTTTTTTTTTAAATATATTTGCTTTCTCAGCGTAGGGCATTCAGGGTGAGACAGAAGTGTATTGATTTTAATTTTTTTATAATACGCTTTGAAATATATAATTTTTTCATCTTATCTATATGTTTATATTGCAAATAATTTAATTTTCTAATAATTAGTTTGATATTGTTTCTTTATTTAATTTTTATTTCATCGTAAATTAGAAGCTTAAAACGAAACTAAAATCTGTATAACAAACATAAATCTATGGTAGAAAAATAAAATACATATAAATACAGAATAAATTTAATAATCATTAAATCATTTTAGACAGCAAATTGGCTATAGTTTTCTTGCTATTACGGAAAGCTAGATGACTGTCCACATCCATATCGTAGTACGTGACTTGCCACGGCTGTAAGTACATGGGCAGAAGAATATCGTGTTGTGATAACCATTCTATAACGTAATCTGTTATAGATTCTATATGAGGTGACGTCTGGAAGTTTGATTGAATTCTTGATCTTGTTTTATATTTATTTGTCTGTGTGAAAAGAGATTTATTACTCAAAGTACGTTTCTATTTATTAATAATGAACATCATCATTATTATAATGAATATAAGCGATATGTATGTATTTATAAAAAATATTATATTTCAATCGTTCATATGTTTACAACAATTTAACAATTTTATATGACAATAACTAATAATTTAACATATTCACCTGGTTATTTAGTTTTTTTTCAACAGCCCGCATCGCTTCTTCTAATGTATCACCTTCGCGATGGCCCTATGATAAATGTAAAAACCTCTAAGAATTAAAATATTGTAAAAATATATACAATATAAGAAATAAGAAACAATAAGTATTTTTATTTTATTAAATAATTAATAATAATAATAATAATAATTCTTTATTGTACACCCAATAATTGTTATTTTCAGTTAGATAATAGTTTGGAATAACAAGTATAAAACTCGTATTGTAATAATGTAAAAACCAACGACAAACCTTGGGTAGTAATTCTTTAACCATTGCGAACAATTCTGCATTCTGGTCGTGATAAATAAAATAAGCCCATGGCTCACGAAAGAATTCGTAAAAGTTATCTATTTTCTTTGCCTGTAAAAAAGTTATAACAAATATTTTCTTGTAGCCTCTATTCTAATGACACCATTGCAACATTTTAATATAATATTGAAAAAACGCTCAAATATGTTTGCTTGTTTAATGTGAAAAAAGCATCGTAAGCTAAGTTTTAAACAAGGTATTTTTAAAAATTATAAATGCAACTCTTTAACCAGTTTATTGATAGATTTCAGAAACTATAACAGCAAGTTATAGTTACTGGATTAGGATTAACATAATATGTGCAATTAATTTAATTAAAGAAATTTATCCAAAATTATTCTTTACAACTTAATTGTAATAACTGAATATAACTCTTACGGTAAACCGCACATGAACATTATTTAGAACGGTCACGGAATGGCCGTAAAGGTGTTTAAAATACTCAATAGAATATATATCTAATGTCAAACACGTAAGTCCGTCTACGATCAAATTATTATTAAGATGAAGCTTAAAATATCCTTCCTTAAACGTTTCCATTACGATGCCCTGAAATGAAAACATTATTTAAATATTTTTTTAAACTTAAAGAGAGTATCTTTTGCATTTATTAACTTAACAACGGTTTATTATACATATTAATTGACCACTAACATTGTAATGTGAAGATTGTAAAAATTGGTGAGGCACTTTCTTTCCAGGCGACCGCACCTCCAAATATTGTAAGCCACCAGGTAAAGTACAGTACGTAACGTGCGGCTGCTTGAAATTTGGTAATTTTAAGATTGTCTCAACATCCTCACAATTTTGTCTATTAAACATAGAAATAGGTAAATTGACATAATCTTTAAATATTTAACACTTTATTATTTACATATTACATACAGTGTTTCTTTTTTTGTAGAGGTGGAAGGTTTTTCCTCGTCTTTCGAATCAATAGAGCATCCAGAGCTTGAAGTTTCTGTAGAAACGTTTTTTTCTTTTGCCTGTTTATTTTTTGTTTCAGAAAACAAAGGATCCAACTGATTTCTTATTTGAGTCCCTAGCTATTGAAAAAAAATATATAATAGTATTATTCAAATACGAATCGAATATACAAAACTATAAGGTGCATATTTAACTTAGAACGTAATACGTGTACGTGTTTTAATTAGTTATTTTAACTAAGACATAATTCATCGTGCGATGAGTGTTGAGTGTTTGTATACAACAATTTTTCAATTTTTAAATAATCTTTAATTGCTTGCTAATGAATACTATGCACTTTATTGTATTTTAGTTAATTTTCCTACAAAAACGTGTTCATTAGTATTTTTTAATTTTTCACAGTTAGGTAATATCGCGCTTTTGTCCTTCAAAACGATACCAATGTAAGATATTTGTATAGCCTTAGGGCCGATTTCACCACTTGCTGATAAAAACATAGGTAAGAAAATATGTTCCTTCCTCTAGTAAATAAGCTACAAATTTTGAAACTTCATCCATAACCGACATAAGAGTAAATATTTAAAGTTCTAAGCTAAAATTCTAGTTTACGTTTAGTATGCCATCCACCTTAGAGTGTATTATCTATATATTAGTCATATTGCATAACATATTAGTTACCGTACTCCCTACTTCATTAGCATCGTAATATTTTTGTCTTTGGCTATCAGCGTAATATTTCCTATAATATCTCGTCGCAGGTCCCGCTGAGTATATTGAAGGGTCCTTTGTTCTATATTGATGGTCTATTAGAATACCTCCGTCATATACTAGGCCACTTCTATTTATTGCTTTGAAAATATCAATTTTTGCTTAATTAACTTTTATAAGAACGGTATCATAAATTAAGATACTAGTAAAAGTATAGTCTGAACTTCAGTTGCATCTATTACTTGCATCTTAACACTTAAGTATTTTTTACTATTTTACCGAATGTGTTACTATGATGGAAATAATCTATAAATAATAGTAATACATCACTATTCTTCACCTTTCTCGTAAATTAACCGACACGTGAAAATTAGGGAATGCTGTCATTTTTAATTAATTTACAAAATTACCATGATTTCATACTGAATTTGATCAATTATACGTTTAAAATATACTTTAAATTATCAGAAAGACTAGGTAAAATAAAATTAAAGCTGATACCATTGAAAGCTTGTTCATTGACACCTTCCGCACCATAAAAGAAGAATGCGGAGCATTTCAGCTTAATAAGACGATGGTATGATAAAAACTCTACGTGCGTTACAAAATTATCAAAATCTGTGCACCAACGTTGGAAGTAATATGATCGATATACTTTAATGTTCAGACTGTTGAGTACTTCGGAGACTGCATTGTCAATCTGTTTAAAATATTTTTTATCATATTATAGTAGGAAAATAGTTTGAGTAAGAAAAGAAAACTTAATATCCAGATTCTATATTTTTCGCCTTTCGTCCATATTTAAAATATTAAATTTATAAGTGAATGGCGGCAATAAAAGGTCCCAAATTGAAATCGATTATCATCAGATGATGTTTCACTGCGATACAATATAAATACAATATTATTATAAAAAATAAAAATAAAAAAATGGTTGCCTGTAAAGTGGGTTTTACGGGCGAAAATTTTACGTGACAACGTCTTTTTCTCGGTAGAATATTTATTGATATGATTAATAATTATAATATAAATTGCACAAATTTTAACTATAGAAAACATATTTTGTTTACTAAAACATTGTACATGTGTCAAGTGATACGCGCGGCGGACCGATCATAGTTCGGTGACTGTTGACACATCGTTACGTTACCTTTTTCATATGTGACTCCGAGCCGCAACCTAATTTAAGACGTTGTCACGTCAATAAATACAATATTATTAGTAAACATTCAACTCACATAGGCATTACAAAATATAGATACTCTGGCTCTACTCGGAATGTCATCAGGAAATGGCTCTATAAATATTATGTTTTCAACCGGTATTTTCATCTCTATCAATGTAGCTAAACAACAATAGGCGTGTATTGTTGCACCATATACGAGGATTTTATCTAAACAAAACCATTTACAAATAATATTACAACTTAATTTGTAAGAGAGAAAGTTATTTTTAAACTTATATATTGTTTAATTACATATGTAACTTTTCTTTATTCTCCTATTTCAGCCTTACAAAAGAGATAGTGAGAGTACATTAGTTCGTTTCACACACAATTAATCTTAATTTTATATACAACTATACATATGTGTTAGTACATATTATATCTTACACTCCATGTCGTTCCAAGTGAATGATTTCACGAAGCTAAGTGCTCGGTTAGCATCGACTAAAGTGTTCACAATGAACACGTTGTTTGGGGTGAAATTCACGCTTTATCCCTAGCGGGGTAGTCAGAGAGAACGGAGCGCCAAACGCTGCGGTCCCTGCATACCCCTTTCGCCTCGTCCACTGTCATTAGCCTCTTCATACATACTCTTCGGGGAGTCTTCATGCTTTTTACATGACCTTCCTCCAGTAAAATATTTTCATTTTACTTAAGTAAAAACATTAAGCTTGTTTAATTAATATTCCGAACTATGCGTCAGTAGTTGTTACCCATTTATTTCGATAAGCAGTCATCCATACTAATGAGCTCGATCCAGAGAGCCTCATCATTTCTCTTGCAAAGAATCTATAGTGTGGTTCAAATACAGGATATACAACTACAATTTTCATATTCGAAAAACCATAGTAAATATCCCCTTTTTCATTGTATTTGTGTATACGATGCGCGTCTACATTAAATTTAGCACGTAAATAATTTATTTCATCTGGTTTTCTGGAAGAAAACGTTTATATTTATTTGTTGCTACCATTAAAATTACTATTTTGTGTTTTAGAGCTAGTCTAGTGAAAGACTACTTCCGTTCCAAATTTTTGGATATCAATATATATCATTAGCGTGTTCATAAGAAGTGCGGTATTGTAAAAATTTTTTGAATACAAACCCAAAAAATCATTATCACATGACAAAATAAGAGCCAAAACAATATTTTCTATATGAATACCATTATAAAAACCCCAAATGGTTTTATAATATGCTGGATTAGAAATATATGCAGTAAGCTACATCATTTCACTGTACGCAGTACTGTAAACAGTTCAGACAGTTGCGAGTTCAAATTTCTAAACACAATGGCTATAGGTTCGATCTGGTTTTGGGGGAATAATTTATTTTCATATTTGCTCCGCTCTGGTAAACAAAGTGCAGTGTGATGCCCCGCTGCTCAACATGCAATGTCTTTTTATATGAGCATCAAAGTGAATTTTGGTCTACTCTTCTACACTAGCTTCTAATTATCTTCTTCTTCTTCTTAGCGTTAATCCCGTCTTGTGACGGGGTCCGCTTTCTTGCTATTCTTCTTCCACTTCGCTCTATCATGGACATCTTCCTCCTCCAGATCGCAGCTATTCATGTCGTTCGTGACAACGCTCAACCACCGCAATCTCGGTCTTCCCCTTCGTCGCTTGCCAGGTAAAGTAAAGTTGAGCGTTCTATTGCCTATGTATTGAGGTGGTCTTCTTTTAACATGCCCATACCATCGTAGTCGGTTTTCTTGCAATTTGTCAGCGATGTCGCGTATCCCGAGGCTACCACGCACGTGTACGTTGCGGATCTTGTCGAGCCTCGTCACTCCGCACATCCACCTTAGCATTTTCATCTCCGTCACACGAATGGAATTAACATGCTTTTTTGTTACTGCCCACGTCTCGCTTCCGTATGTGAGAACTGGTCTTATGATGGACTTATAAACTAGCCCTTTGAGCTTGATGGGCATCCTCGTGTCGCAAGTGACTCCAGTAAGCTCGCGCCATTTTAGCCAAGCAGTGGATATCCGGTGTTGAAGGTTGCTTTCCAGTCTACCGAATTTGTCTATCATGCTACCCAGGTATTTGTACTCGTCGCACTGTTGTACCTCCTGGCCATCAATCACTATTGGGTCAGTGCGAGGGGTAGAGACATTACATTCCATGTACTGGGTCTTAGCTACACTTAGTACCAATCCTCCTGCTTGTAGTTGTTCTTTCCATGCGCTTAATGCTACTTCCAGATCTTGGCGATTTGATGTACATATTGCTACATCGTCTGCGTATATGAAAGTCCATGAAGCTTTTTGTTGAGCATCTTCAGTAAGTGTATCCAGCACTAGACTGAACAGGAACGGACTTAGCACTGAACCCTGATGAACCCCTACAGTGACTGGAATGGATTTTGTCACTCCCACCGGTGTTCTTATGAAGGAACGCGCATTTCTATACATGTCGGCAATGGAGGAGACATATGCTTCAGGGATATTACGAAACCTGAGACTCCACCATATAGTGTCTCTAGGAACTCGATCAAAAGCCTTTTCCATATCCAGAAATGCAACGTAAAGGGGTTTCTCTTTTGCTCTGTATTCTTCAGCTATCATGGTCATGGCAAATATCGGGTCAATTGTTGACAAACCTGGCACAAATCCGTACTGATTTTCGGAGAGCGTACATTCGGCACGTAGACGGCTGTCTATGACTCTCTCATACAGCTTCATTGTATGGCACATTAACTTAATGCCTCGATAGTTAGTGCATTCATATCTGCTACCTTTGCCTTTGTAGAGGGGAATTATCACGCTCATTCTCCAAGCATCCGGAATGCCGCCTTGTTCCAGCAATATTTTGTTAAACAATTTCGTCAACACGATTATTCCTAAATCACCCAGACACTTCCACACTTCCACAGGAATACCATCTGGACCCATGGCCTTATTGTTGGGCATTTTCTTGAGCGCTGCATTAACCTCCCTTGCTGTTATAGGGGGTATGAGGCCCAGGTTTTTAACAACTTGTGGTAAGCAGACTTTCGTGATATTAGTGTTCAACAAACCATCATAATACTTGTGCCATGTTTTTAAAATATCCATGTTATTGTACACCAAATTTCCATCTGGTCCCTTAAGTATTTTATTTTTTACAAAATCTCTAGTAGCCAGGTTGCGCACTTTAGCTAACTTGTATACGAGCTTATGACCGTCTCTCTTTCCTAAGGATGCATACAGTTCTTTTGTAGCTTTTGATCTTTCTACTGCGATCACCTTTCGGGCCTCTTTCTTACTCTGTTTATACCGCTGTCTATCTCCATTTGTCTTGGTGGATTGCCATGTTTTAAACGCCTCTTTCTTTTTTCTAAGGACAGTGTGTACAGGTTCACTCCACCACCACGTCTCCATTGGTATACGCTTCCCACCTTTCGTTCGCTCCAGTACTTTTCCTGCTGCTTTTAGTATCTTGGCTTGCATGTCCATCCACATCATGTTAACATCTTTACGAACTTCTTCCGGGAATATGAGGTTATCTAATTCATTACAAAACTCCTGTACCTTGTCTCCTTTCAAGAGCCATTTGATGAGTTCTGGTTCCATTTCTTTTCTAGGTGTTGCTTTTGGTTTAAAAGTCATGTCCATGACGACAACTCGATGCTGTGGTGCAACGCATTCTCCGGGTATAACTTTGCAATTTTTGACCCTACCGATTAGGTTTCTGTTTACCAGAATATAATCGATCTGTGAACTCGTTGTGCCACTTTTATATGTAATCAAATGTTCGGGCTTCTTGATAAAAAACGTGTTGACTATAGCTAGGTCGTGAGACATGGCGGATTCCATAATCGATTTACCCTCTTCGTTTGCAATACCATATCCGTGACCTCCGTGTATGCGTTGAAACGGTTGATACTCTCTACCCACGTGGCCATTTAAGTCACTGCCCATTATGGTAATTTCGGTGCTAGGTATTTCTTGTAAGATGTCATCTAGAAGGGTCCAAAATGACTTTTTTTCAGCTTTAGTACACCCTACTTGAGGGGCATAGGCAGTAACGATGTTCACTACCTCGCCATGAACCACAACTTTGACACTCATAGCTCTATCACTAAAGCGCTTTACTTCGATTATATTGTCGAGATGTTCTTGACTAATCGCTATTGCCACGCCATTTTGTCTTCCTCGCGACCCTGTGTACATTAGCTTGTATCCTTCCCCGATGTTACGAGACTTGGAACCTTGCCATTTGGTTTCCTGAAGACAGATGATATCCAACCTGCGGCGTTTAAATAAGTCTGCGAGTTCTTTAGTCCTCCCTGAAAGGGTTCCAATATTCAAAGTAGCGAAGCGGACTTTCTTGTTGCTTTCCGGGACTAGCTTCTTTAGTCGGACCCGTCCTTGATCCGATAGCCCTCGTATACTTGTCGCAGAGGTAGGGCGATGTATCTGCGCGTCGTTTTGTGGCGACGCCCTATCTGTCTTACGATATTCCCTTTGCAACTTTTTCATCCGTTCCAGAAAATTGACGTTTTGGGTTTATTAGTCCAATGCCGATTGTCATCTGACGCACTAAAACCTGTTTCATGTTGAAGCAGGAAAACCCTCGAACCTAAGGTGTTAGTTCGATAGTGTAAGTATTTAAGCTTACACGAAGTGAAATATGGTTATACCGCCAAGCATTCGGTCGTCAGAGCCTCGTCTGTTGTCTAGCAGGGAGTACCACGGTGACTACAAGAATCACCGTCGCCAGCTATTCATACGAACTACCAGCACGAGCAGGTGAGGTTGACAGTTGGGTCGGATTAGGTCTTGGTTCCGTTCTCCCCTTACTCCCCTACACTAGCTTCTAATTATATATAAAGTTAATAGACAAATAAAAAAATAATATACTTGTACTTACTCTAATATACCGACACCAACAAGCGTTGTACTATTTATAAACACATAACATTTAAGTTGATTTTTATGTAGAATTGTGCTTTCAACAGTCCACAGAGTCTCTTTGCTATCTAAAGTTTGTAAAAGTTGGCATATTTGGGGAAGGTCCATCATTTCCGCTTCACGAACTCTGAGCTTACTGTTTAATAATTTCAGAAAATAATTAATTAAAGTTGAAATTTTTAGAAAAAAAATCACTTATTTTATAAATATTAAGTAGTAGCTGTAGGTAGTATTTTCATAATATTAATACAATGTAGAAATGATTCCATGTCTACGTCCATAGTAGATTTTAAGCGTCACGTTATGTCCGGCACATAAGGAAACATGCGGTCAAGACGCTCACGTTTACATAATCTAGTTTAGATTCTTTTCTTGCTACTTGCTACCAGAGCTGGAAAATGAAGATGAAAATCCACTACCCCTTATGAGATTCGAATCCAAGACTGTATCAAACAGATATAGATAATATTGATCTAAGAAAACAATAATGTACAATAATGTTCTTTAAAATGTTTGAAATTAAAGTATATATTACTTTAGAATTTGCTACTTTATATATATATAAGATTATGCATACATTACCTTAGTACAGAGTTTCTGTGTGCTACGTATAAAGCGTATTCACTTGATATTTTAACTTTAGTAGGAATTAACTGCAACAATTTGTAATCTATTAATACTAGTATTAAGATTTAATAATAAGATACATGGTGAACTTTTTTAGGTATAACAAGATTAGAGAATTATATAGCTGAAATGTCTTCGTTTAAAACTTACACAAAAATGTTGAAGCAGATGAAAACTTTTTCCTTTGCAAGGCACTCGGATAATACAGTAGTCGTAATCTTTCATTACTTCAAAAGCCGCTTCTAGTAAATGAAATCCTTGCCTTGAAAATAAGACATTATATATTTTTGAGCACGAATTAGCTTTAATCTGTTTGCATTTTGAAACCAAGTGACAAGTAGAAGTAGTGTCCTAGAGAACTCTAATATCAAAGCGGAAAATTTACAAAGTTCAAACTATATAATCCTTAACAAATTAGCAGGGAACGGAGTGTCTTAATACTAGGTTCCCTAGACTTCCATGTGCGGCAAAAAAGCGAGCTATGTCGCATGGCAAAGCGTCGCTCACTTCACGTCTCTTTAAACGAGGCGTGAAGAGGCATCTTGCGGGCCGGCATGGCGAGGGTGACTAGTGCAGCTCATTTTTGTTGTCAGTACTAGTCGCCTTCGCGTTTGGACTCCACTTCCACTTACCATCAGGTGGAGTGGAGTCATATGCCTACCCTGATAATATAAAAAAAAAATATTTCCTCTTACACCTACCACAACTTTGCGAAACAGACGCTGTATTTCTACGACAAGGCTATTCTAATAATCTTTAAAGATTTTATAATATAAACTTTTATTAAGTATGGATGAAGTCATACGCGTAATAAAATCTTACAAACACTAACATATAATTTGATAACATTAGCATAGACACGATAAAAGGTTATTGTAGTTACCTATCATCAATATCATCGCGAAAACCAAACAGCTCAATCATAAACGCATTAGGATCGCCGAAATATTTTTGTAACTCAATTTCCTTTTTTGTTTTTGCTCTTAACAAAGTTCTTCCTTAAAGCAGAGGTCATATTATATAATATTCTACTTCTATAGAAACGATAAAAAATTTAAAAAGAATTTGTAGTTATTTACGTTTCATTGTGTTTGTACCGTGACTTGCTCGAGATCGTAGTGGTCCATTGTGTATTGAATTAGGCCTTAATAAAAATAATTAACTTAGACGAAATTGAATCATAGAAATTTAAGTTATTTTACTTACTTCAAAGTTTAGAATATATCTGTGATGTACTAAAAAATCGGGAAAATTAGTAACTAAGTTAGCTATTATAATAACATATAACAAAAATACATTTTGATTTTTGTCAAAATTTTGTAAGAGTTTCAAGATGGATTATTTTTTTAAATGGTACAACAAAAATATATTATTTTATCCTCAAGTGATGTACTCGTTAGGAACCTAATTAGATTAGCGCACCATATTCGCTATTAAAAGATTATATAATAATTAATAAAATAAAGATTTACATACAATAAAAAATCAAACGAAAGTACTTCAGGTACAGTCAGCAGCCGGTTATCGATGTTCACAATATCGTAATCGAATGGATCGTCCTCAAGTATGTCTATGATAGACCGAGAAGTCTCTATATAAACTGATGGAAAGTGCAATTCTCTTTCGCTGTAATCTTCAGAACTATTTCGTTTATATTCACCGTATGTCGTCTTACGGTCGAAATTAACCTTGCTATGGACTTTTTTGACTTGGTATTGATTGGTTTCTCGATGTTCCTGTAAGATATAAATTAGTTAATACTTTATTTTATATTTACTCGATTGGACTAAAAGAAGAAATATATTCTATATATAATAGTCACTAAGATCAGTTGAAGTATTTTTTCCTGAAATCAAAATCAATGAATCATTCTGATAAGATCTTTGTAAAAACTGCATGCTCTTACAATTTTAGCCTTACCTTAGTTTTATTTTGTTCCTTTTTAATGTTCCTATACGGACTCCACTGCCCAGTCATTATAGGATCTCTAGTTACGAAAATCAATTTATTAATAATTTCTTTAGTATTTGGGAAAATACTAGATAAGAGGTTAAAAAAATCCAAACTCAACTACTTATTGTTATGCTACCAATGTATCAACATTTTTATTTTTTTTGCTATAAATTTTAGTCTACTAATGCCACAGCATACTAAAAAATTCTATAGTCTTTTATTGAAGTATTAAGAATTTTGCCAATATTTCTATATACAGAAAGAAAAAATATTACGTTATATGTATAAATTGATGGCTTAAGAGATTAATATTACAAAAGTTGATGTTAAAAGCCAGCACGGGTATTTTTTGTTCATAATATCTAATAGTCATGCAATTCGCTTATTTCGTAAACTAGATAAAATATTTTTTTTTTAATTTTTTTTTTTTTAGCTTCACGCTTTTATCCCGCATATTGCAGGGTAGGCAGAGGGAATGCAGGAACCATATGAACCTAGTGTTAAGACACTCCGTTGCTTAGTTCCTGCTTTCTCCGTCCCCACTCACAGATAAAATATCAGTATAGATATTTTTTATTATTTACCACAGATAAAGTTACATCGTATCTAATGTAATTTATTTATGAATAAAAATATTTAATTTTTTTTTTTTTTTTTTTTTTTTTTTTTTTTTTTTTTTTTTAGCTTCACGCATTATCCCGCACAAGGCAGGGTAGGCAGAGAGAACTGCAGGGACCGTGGGAACCTAGTGTTAAGACACTCCGTTGCTTAGCCCCTGCTTTCTCCGTCCCCACTTTCCGCCGTTTTCGAGGCATTGCGTGTTGAGTGGCGGAACTCAACGCCGCGCTTTGCCTAGTTAGCCAGAGCGAAGAAAATGGAAATAGAAAAATCCATCTTCTCCGACTGGGGATCGAACCCAGTAACCGTCGCGTTTACAGGCAGACGCTTACGCCTCTGCGCCACGACGGTCCTCATTTAATTTAATTATTATAATAATAAAATTTCACCCAAAAACGTGGAGCAATGAATTCGTTCGTTTGTATTTCTCTTTTTCCAAAGGCGTTGCTTTTTTTAATCCGTGCAAAGGACCTAGTTCGTAAGTGTGTTGAAGCATTTCGTAGTTAATTTCAGAATTTAGACACATAACGCCCACAACTTGATCTTGATGCTAAATTTTTAAATAAAGAGCAATTCAATATATTATTAATAAACTAAAAATAAAATATTGTAAATAATAAACAAATACAGTTTTTGTTTCGTAACAATCTAAGCCTAATGACAATCATTCCAGCTTTATTTTATTTTTTATAAAAAATGTGACAACGTAAATCAATCAATCTGCAGCGCAAATATGTAACAGGATATTATAAAGAAGATCCCTACGATCACATTTTTGACCACAAACGAGGTAGGCAAAGAGAAACTAGTGTCGAGACTCTCAGAAGACACTCAGTTCTCTTCTTTCCGCTCAAATTCGAGATGTAACGTCATGTCACGTGGACTTATTATATAGTGCATTTATAATAAAATGTTGTCCGTTTATATAACGGTGAATATTATTAACTAATCAGTGTGTAATTAAAACAAATTATTATATTACAGAAATAAAAAGCAATAAAAAAGTAGATATGAAATAATTAAGAAAACTTCCTTACATCAGCTACTATAATTTTCCGGTCTATTTCCGGATGCCGTCCAATTATTTCACTTATATAGAAGTCGCCGTATAGTTCATGCAATATGGGACTATTTTTGTTCATAATTTTCACTATGTCGTCACAATCTTCTTCTCTAGATTCAAATTAGTTAATTATTTTTTTTATCAATTCAAAATTTATACATATTTAAAAAAACCACTGTTAAATTAAAGCACAGTAACAGCATGGTAGAACTCTGATAGATGATAGTATTACGTTCATTTTAATGTAAAGCAACTTAAACAGTTAATATTAATTTTAATAAGCGGAGAATAAGACGGAGAAAGCAGGGACTAAGCAACGGAGTGTCTTAACACTAGGTTCCTACGGTCCCTGCAGTTCCCTCTACCTACCCTGCCATGTGCGGGATAAAGCGTGAAGCTAAAAACGTTTTCTGTGAGTAAATCATTAAGTAGTGCAAATATTTTGTAACTTGAAGAAAATATTTACGTTCTTTTTTTTTCATTTAATTAATCAGTGACTGATATTAACACTTTTTCAAATACACTCCTATATACATATATAGTTTTAATAATTCTTATATACTCTTTCTTTATTTTACAATGTAAACATGTCGTTTTTTAAGTAACAATTAATACAAACTTGTACAAGAAAAGATATATCACTCACACAGCCCTGCGTATTCTTAGCTTAGGACAGAAATCATTTCGCATAGCCGTATACAGAAACATTGAGCTGTCGCTGTCGTTATAACACTTAGGTTTAAATCTATGGATGTTGTGATTAACAAAGGCTGGATATCTAGAAGTCCAGTCTAAAAATATATCATTTTATGTTAAAATATATAAAAAATCATGATGATATTCTAATCATTAAATAATTACACTTTTAATTACTCTTAGGGCATCCGAACGGAACAATAAACACAATGTGTAAAAGATAATCGTCGTTACGAAAAACAGATGCGCATGCCTCCTGTAGAAAAAAGTCTGTTACCGCATCTATACAACACATGAAATGCACGAACAAGGTGTTTCTTGATAGATAATATTTCCTGAAATAAATAAATACTAATAGTATTAAATCTGCCTCGATATGAGGGGTCAGGGGACTACCTTTTACTTTTTTATTTAGTTACTCTAACATGTCATTAAATGGAGTCGGGTCCAACAATATCAAGCTTGTCAAGTGGAACTAAAACTTGTAATATATTTATAAAATATATAAATATATTACAAGTGTGTATATATTTATCTATACTAATATTATAAAGAAGTAAAATTTGTTTAGTTGTAACAAATAATGTAATGAATGGTTCAAAAACTATTAGACCGCGACACACTGTACCTATCTTTGGCGAGTGAGGCACAACAACCATTTTTTTATTTAAAAACCTTGTATTTTTTAACTCCTTTTAACATGTTTATTTCACTCACGCTAATAATCCTTATTAAAATAAATTATTTCATCACAAAATATAGTTTATTTACATGATATTTGGTCTTCGAATCGTGCTTTTCTTCGGTAGGCTTTTTGAACGGTAACCGACACTTACGCAATAAGGTTACATTCTTTTAATTCAATGCAGTAGTTCTCGAGATTAACACAAACAAATAAGCCATTTAGTATTTATTAAGTAAAAATATATCATAATATACTAACTGAAACATATTTCGTATCCAAACTTCCCAGTCAATAATATCTAAACCTCTTATACTGGGATAGTCGTTTAAAGCCATGAAGCCAGTTACTTCTTTTTTTTCATTCATCAAGCATATAGATAGATTTGATAATTCACTTCAAATTGGATAAGTAATATAGTTAGAAAAAATTATAAGATCATAATATGTTATATATAAATATGTACATACATTTACTAATGAGATACAAAAATAAATATATATTTAATTATTTTAATTATAATTTATTATTAATTATACTTTTTTATTACCTGTGTTAAAGAGATATTTCATATATATTTTCAAACTCAATTTTAATAAAATGTAGATGGTTTTTACTACTTTTCTAGTACATACGATTTATAAATAATAAGATATTGTTTATATTTGAATTACTTAATTTTACTTTTTATACCTACATTAATCTACCGATATCAGGTTTTCCGAATACTTTTTCAGTATGTTCATGATTTATGATTGCTTCTACATCATATTTATCACCGTCTACCGCTCTTCTAAATCGTCTACCACTCGGCCCTACTTCAAAATCGAAAAATATCGACATATTTAATATTTTCTAGATCCTTAGAAAAAATAGTGGCAAAAGTAAGTTGACTTATTATAACCAAATCAGTTTGGTTGTGATTTTTAGTATATTTATATTTTTTACATTTGTTATATTATAACTTTTTATCATTTGAAGCCACTGTGGCACAAATTCCATATTTGATGGCGTTAGGGGATCAATTTTAGATCAAAGAGAGAACTGTACATATTAAATGTTTTTTTATTAGCCCAAACAAAGTAACTAAAATGGCTGACTTCTACGAACTCAGCTAAAAAATGAAACACCGATAATAATCTATGCATAATATATTACAACCATAATTTACAAATTAAAAATTAGTGCGAATTATATAAAAATCATCGTGTAATATTAAAATAAGGTGAATAAAAGTGAACCACACATGTTAACATCAAAACCAATACTGACCAGTATTAAGTACATTTCACATTTAGAGCTGCCGATATTACTTAGTTTTATAGTAAGAAAATTATTATTCAGCATATTTCGTGACAGCTTATTAATAAAGTAAAGTCCTTCTAACTATAAAAATAAAATGACATTTTTACTTCACTTTTGTATGCAACTAAAAATTAAATATCACTAAAATCAAAATTATATCTTCAAAAATCTATAAAATCTTACGAAACTAAGTAAAAAAAAAACAATACTAACATAATCTATTAACAAAATTAAATTACACCAATACAATGTCATAGAAAATTAATAATTGAGACTCAATTTAAAATCACACATATATAAATACACAAAATAATGTCAAAATATTGTACATTTGATTTTCATTTTGAAAACCATAGTGTCAAGTAAATGAAAACACATTTTAATATATAATTATAATAAATAGCAATAGTAATAACTCGATTAGTATGGGAAGACGTTAAAAATATTTAGTCAAAAGAAAAATATATGTCAAATTTAGTCACACAAGTATATATTAATTTCTAGAGGTGTCTTATTTATATTGGGTATGAATGTCATTTTTCTTCTAAAAGTTTGGCTGGACTAATTTGAATTTTTAGTTTGATTTTTGTTCAACAGTTTTCTGGATGGCTTTTTAAATAAATATGGACCTGGTTGTGGATGTGAATTGTCATAAAATCAAATAAATTATGTACTCCACTAGATATGCATACAGACCGGTCTTTGTTATTTTATATGTAATATTTCAAAAATTACATAAATTGCGCATTTTACGTTTAATAACAATCTACTTATAATTATCCATACTAATCTTCACTAAAAAAGCAAAAGGACATAATTTATATTAAAATATGTTAACATTATTTATATAAGAGGTGGTAAATTTTTCGCTCGAACCAAATGTGAATGGGATTTAGACCTGCTAACGTTGTTCGGAGTGGTTTTGGCCGCCATATTGGATAATGTGTTTTGCCTTTGTAGATTCACTTTATTCGCGGATAAGGGAGCACGAGGAGTAGCGAATCCATCATTATTTAGTTTCAAAGCTGATCTCGTTAATCTTGTGGGTGTAGATAGCAAGTTAGTTTTAGGTGTCATATGGATATTTGAATGCTGTATATTTTCTTTGCCTATTTTAGGCGTGAGGGGTGTGGCATTGGTTCTCAAAGTTTTTTTTGGGGTGTTCTCTTCTAGCGTGTGGTATACGATGGTGGGAACGTTCGCTTCTTGCGGCCTCGTTGCCATTGAACTGCGACATATTTGCCGCTCGTTTATTCCGTCCTGTAATTATATTTATTTATATAATCATTGCTCAATATAGCTTCATTGTAACTATTTAAAAACATTGTAGCAGTATTTTAACTAACATATCTTAAAACTCCGATTTCACAATTCACTTTTTTCACAATTAACACAATTAACTAGACTATATAATGTAAAATGATCATTACATGCTCGCAAACAATCTCAAAGAAACACTACAATAAAAACTTCGACTATTTACAACTACTACAAGCTAGCTAAATTACTTTTAGCTAGCTATGTATCATCTGACCAATCATCAAAAATAGGCATTTCTATATAGATAGATATTCTCTACTAACAGAAAGGCGTTCTTAAGCAAAATAACCTTAAAATCAGTATAGGTGGTAAGCAGCGTGGTTTCCATGAGCGGGTCGCGCGCCTCCTGCGCCTCCGTGCTGCGCGTCGCGTTCATGGAGCGCCGCCCGCTGCGGCGACGGCCGCACGACTGCAAATAAGAAATCATTTTTTTTTTAAATATATCATTGTAAGAAAAACACCAGTAAACCTTTTTAAATCGTTTAATTTTTTAGCTTCACGCATAATTCGTTTACATTGCATGCAATGAGGAGGAGTTTAATGCTATGCTTTGTATTGGAGGAATTGAAAACTATCATATCACATTATCACATTTTAATATGCAACTAACTCTCTGTGCCAAAATTTCCTCAAATGTTTACTTGTATGTAATTTTAGCAAAGTATTATATATGAAAATTTCTAAGTAAATATGCTTATATTTCCTTTATATTTCTTTTCATTTAAGTCAGATACATTGAAGCAATTGGTAACATAATGATATTATTTTCAACACTTACCGTCCGCTTGTGTTTAAGAATACTGCCGTTAACTGTAGCTTTGGGTGTCTTCTTCCTGTCACTTCCATAGTCAAGTTTACGTTTAGCGTGTTCACCTTTTATTTCCGCCACAGCCCGTGCCGCCAAGCGACCACTGATACGCCTGTGCGAAAAAGACAAACAATTTTAATTATGAAAAACAATTATAATTATACTGTTATAATACAGTCAGTTATGGTTTTTGAGTCATAAATGATTTAAGTTTGGATGCGTTACAAAAATAGGAGTTTAATATTATACAATATGTAATTGAAAGTAGAATAAAAAAAATTGGAAATTCTATTAACAAATAAGATAATGTAACTGAACGAACGTAAAAAAACGAAAGTAATCTATAGTTAAAAATATCTTATATGTATGCAATATTTAACAATGGGATAGTGTTTGACTACAATCGCGATAGTTACAGGTTTGATCCACTCGGTGTACGATTGTTTTTGTTTCCTTGGTCTGGTTTAAAAATTGCTGTGAGGAATTCCTATATACGATTAATGTCTCGGATTCAGGAAGTGAGTGAAGCACGAAGTGTCCTAGCACTAAGTTATCCTACCCTACTGTTTACAAGAAAGCATGAAAGCACTGTTTAAAAATAATCCGTAAAAAATGTCTTTTTTTGAAAAGAAACCAACGTGTAAATAATATTCTAATTTTAAACAATATATGAATGATATTTCAAGTAACACTTAGGCGGAAAGCGGGGACGGAGAAAGCAGGGACGGGCAACGGAGTATCTTAACACTAGGTTCCCACGGTTCCTGCAGTTCCCTGTCTACACTGTAATATGCAGGATAAAGCGTGAAGCAATAAAAAATTTTATGTATTTGAAATCAACAATCACAATAAAAAAAAAACTAAGTATAAACTTAATACAACACTACACAGCACTTATACAACATTAATTACTTAATAAAAATAAAAGCCAACATAATAAAAGCAATAAAGTATTAAAAATGGAGCTACAATTAATCAAAATAATGATTGTGTGCTACACTTGCATAAACAATACTTCTCAATCCCTCTACTTATGTAACACATTCGTAATTACTTTTACTATGAAACTTGCCTGGTTATGTAATGTTCGCACTTCATTAGGTTACAAGCGAGCACTGAAATTGTAGAAGGGTATGAAGAATATTGTTTATAATCAGCGTAATCGATTGATGTTTGTGGGTTCGATTCCCTCTGAGAACAATAACGTAAAGTTCTATTTATGTGTAATAAAATATAATAGTTACTACCATATAGTTAGGTTAATAATAATAATATCGCAATATTTCTAAAAATGTGTGTAAAATATATATACATATCACTCAGTCTTTTTATACGACATAATATAGTACGAAGATAAATAATTTTTGACATGAAAACATCCATCTTCCCCCTAGTGGAAATTGAACCCACAAACCGTCACAATTATAGGCAGACGTTACGTCTGCATAAATAAAGGCTTATATAAAAAATACTTCAATGTCAATGCTATTTACATTTTGACTAAAAATGTGTGTATTTGTGTAAACAACATTATCATAACATGAAAAGCTATTAATAAAATGTTAATTTACTTCATGATTTATTAAATATTACGACCTGCTAACTTTATTCAGTGTTCACTCTAGTATGGTGTATAATGATAGTGTAAAGTTACGGAATAATTTAAATATAATTTGCTAATTATCATTAGGTATACATATTTTATTGTTATTATTTAATTAAGGTAATTTTTAATAATTCTGTTTTCTTGTCTCCTGTAATTTTAATACTTTTGTAACAGCTCTTCTGTTTTTTTTCTGTTTAGTAGCGCTTTACTTTAGTTAGTTATAGTTTAATGTTAAATAACTGTAACTTGCAAATATAATGACATTAGATTATAATACTATTTAGTCTAAGTGAGCGAAATAGCGGAACACTAGTATAGTATTAATAGTTATAATATATTTCTTCATATAATAAATAGTAATAAGTATTTGAGACATAATTTAACCAAATTTACCTCTTAACAGTAGATATAGCAGATCGTTTGAGCGCGGAGAGATTAGAGGAGAGCGTGGTCACCGCCTTGGTGGCGCTGCCGGTGATGAGCTGGCGCTTGGTCGGCGGCCTATTGAAGGATTGGACTGCTTACATTCACTTTGTACTCATATATTTATACTATAATATAGGTATTTTTAAAGACACACACTAATAACTATATAATAAATTCATGACATAATTTTTAACCATTCCCCATATAATTTTTATGATTTGTGGATACTGAGATTCTTATACATATTATATTCAAAAATAAACAGCTGAAAAAAGCTAGACATTGTTAACATAAATATTACTATTTTAAACTCCAATCATTAAAAAGCAATAAATAATAAAATAACTAAACACATATAAGCATGTCCATATGCCAGCTACCTGTGGCGGTCGGCGGCGGCGGCGGCGAGTCCGGCGGCGGTGCGGTTGCGCTTGCCCAGCGGCGACGTGGCCAGCGAGCGGAACAGCGGCGTGGTGGGCGTCAAGCCGCCCGCCGCCTGCTTGCGCGCCGACAGCTTGTTGTGGCGCTCCTGCGGCAGGGACAGGGCAAATGAACACAAAAAAAAGAAACAACTTATTTACTAATGACAGTCTGTTATTCACAAGTCACATTAGTGATGTGTGAATAACACATTGTCTACTTTTCGACTGACTGTTACTTTTTATAGATCTTTTGCGCGTCTCAAAAAATTTGTACTATGGATTTAAAAACTTACAGCTTTTCTGGTTTCCCAATCATCCTGCATCAATTGTAGAAGAGGTTTCCCGTCCACAGTGAAGGTTGTGCCTGTTTTATCTTCATACTCACCGACAAGATCACGAATTTGAGCTTCAATTTTTGGTAGCTGTGAACATATTGTTTATGTGATTATAATTCTTTTCGAAATTCCGAAATTGTTATAAAATTTAATTTTAAACGATTTTTTTGGCTAAATCAAGAGTAACAGAGACAGAAAGGATCTTACCAACTACTTTAAAATTTATTATTTTATTGTATTCCAGTAAAAATTAAGGTGATTTCATATAATGTAAAATCAAGTAAAAAAACAGCTTAAATACATGAGCATCACTATAAATATGAGCCTATTAGTACTGTAGCCACAATAGGCCTTTTAACCTACATTCACCTTCAATCATGAGTCCCAGATTCTCTAACAAAGTTCTGGAAAAGAATTCAACATGGTTCTAGCATCTACAACCATGAAAAACTAATATATCTCATCTCTCTAATATTAAATTACTATTTTATGTCTTCACGCTTTTCATCCCACACATGGCAGGGGGAACCTTAGGAACCTAGCGTTAAGACACTTCATTGCTTTCTCCGTCCCCGCTTTCCGCCTTTTTGAAGCATTGCGTGTGCAGTGATTACAAATTATATACTAGTTTTTACTAGTATCCAACGTACGTTGCTAGCGATGGCCTTGCGCTCCTTCTCCTCGCGCAGCAGCTGCCCGCCGCGGTTGTTGTAGCGGCCGGGCTCGGACGCGCGCGCCTCCAGCTCCGTCATTTTGAGCCATAGGTTTTTACGTGTTACTACTAGCTCGAAGATATGCCTGGAAATAAAACAAGCCTTATAAGTATATTATTTCCAAGAATTTATAATTGAGAGTAATGAAAAGCTTAAGCATATTTATATATTTTTCGTATTGTGTAACATAAATAGTAATTTAAATTTTAATTCACTTCATCAGCAGTACACCTACATGAGAAGTTATAACTACTAGTTTTTTATAAACAATGGTGTCCATTTAATATTGTTCATTTAAATTACAATAACAGAAATGTTATATATTTTCAAACAAACACATTTATTATTTACTTGAAGTCTAAAAGTAGGTAGAACCTACTCAGCAACAGAAACCAAAGAAAAACAATGAAAATCTTACTTATTATCATTGTAGAACTTAGTTATTTTATCCAAATATAATTCATGCAGTGTAAGTGTATCTTCAGTGAATATATCTTGGTAGTAATGAACAAATTCTTCTCTCTCTTCATTTGAATACATAATGTTATCCCACATCAGCTTTATTTTAGTACGGACATTAGCTACAAATACCTGTTGGAATAAATTAATAACATTATTTCTAAAGAATTTACACTTATTTGATTCATATAAAAAAAGTAATTTATTGTATTAAAAAGTTATTTTATAAAATATATATTTTGTCATTAAAAATGTCAAAGTAGTCTTATATCCACTTAATATTCTACCTACTTGAACTGTGGGTATAAATTCCATTGAAATGGTTAATTTCACTAATATTACTTTTAGTAGCTTTCCAAAGTATTTTAAATGTTGTGAAAAATTAGCTAGATTTAGTTGATTTTATTTAAATTTTTCTTTATAGAAATGTTATATTTGTCAGAGTTATTTACAAATTTATTCATTTTAAAATAAACTGACAAATGTAACAAAAAAAGAAGAAAATAAACATTCCTACAAACTAGTAGTGTAGTGCATTTTATATTAGTTCCTACTATACATGTACATTGTATAAAAGAATGCAATACAATCATTTCTCATAATTAAAAAAGACAATAATCAAGTAGGAACTATTGATTAACAATGACTTACTGCAATCTTTTGCCTTTTGATTTGATCACATCTTTTTATTTCCTCTTTAATAGCCGCTTCTGTTGTAGGATGACAGCCAGGGTGAGCTTGCAAGAAGTTTTCCCTATAAACATGATCTTCTTCGAGACAATCCCATAATTTGGACAAGCGTTCCCTTAATTCCAAAACCTGGATATTAAAATTACTGATTTAGGCAGTGTAAAATTGAGTGTCATAACACACAATATATAGAATAATATAAAGAAACAATACAATGAATCCACTATAAAATATATAATATTTAATTCAATATCTTTTGATACCTGATACTTTTTGTGTGTGTTATATTTCATAGTAAATAATAAAAGGAATAATAAAGTGGTCTTTATACCCTATTATTAGTCTGTTCAAATCTTTCTTGCAAGTCTTGTCGCAGCTTAGCCAGTCTATCCATGTTTAAGTCTGTTACTTTAAAATCCACTGACAGAGAAGTAATGGCCATATGTTCAAACTTATTTTGTGGCTTTATTTGTAGTTTATCTAAAAATTTTGAACAAAATCAATAATCAGAATAGAATATGTAAATATTAAATATTTTAACAGCTTGTTTTCAGTTTCTTATGATTTGTTTTGTATTTTTAATATTTCCATTTATATTCTAGCATTAATAAAATCATTAAAACAATAAAAAGTTAACCATATAGCATCCACAGCAGCCATAATTTTTTTACATATATTTTTTTCTATATAGAAATTCATTAAAATATACAAAGCATTTTATATTTGCATATTGTTTGTTAGTTAACCATACATAATTATACAATTTATAAACCATATTTACCCATAATATCCTTAATCTCAACTTGTGTATTTAAAAACAATTCAACCCTCTTGTCTCTTTCAGTTTGAAGTACTTCTAAATGGTCCTTAAGTTTGTCTAATTCATTTTCAGAAGGTAATGGTATTTCTTGCAATTCATGAAAGGTCACACCAAGTTTATCAGTGAGATCCCTTTGCCATTCAAGAAGCCTGTTCATTTTCATTCTACGCTGTTCCATTTGCTCTCGATACCTTTAGATTTTAAAACATAATAAATATATACTAGTAATGGCTAATTCTTGATATTTGTTTGTTTTCTTCATTTTTTATAAGTATAATTTATTATATGCTAAAAATATATTTACCCAGCAATCTGTTCTTCTAATTCTCTCTTGTATTCAACAAGCATCATATCCTCTTTAAAATCCAGTATTGTAATATCAACTGACAAACATCTACTTAATTCTTCAGTTTCTTCCTTTAGTTCTGAAATTAGTTATTTTTTTAGACAATCTATACAAAATTTATACCTTTTAAATACTATTGCATGTATTATTTCAAATAAATTATATTTAAATTATAAACAAATAATAATATGCTTACTGTCAACTTGACCCTGCATAATTTTAAGCTTTTGTCTAGTCTCAGAAATCACATCTCTGTGAAGTTCTTTTTCAATTTGTACTAATGTAGTTATGTTGTCGACTTTGGTCTTATCGTCGACACCCAGATGTGACCAATTCAGCCATAGTTCCTCCATCATGTGACGGACATTTTGTGATATCTCCTGGAGCACCTCATTACTAAAAAGCGGAACGACATGTATTCAAATACTTTTCTATATTAAAAAAGACGTTGAACAAAACCAAAATTAACGAATATTACTAAAAAATAAATTAGCATAACGACCGCAACCTTTTATCTCCTCACCGCCGTTTTATTCTAAGTATGCTTGTATATTTCAATTATTTAAAAACAAGAATTTACAAAATTGAAATATAAACATCTCAATATACATACAATTTACAGAAATTCACAGACATAATAAGCCCATAAAATTATACTTACAAAAGTCGGCTAACATCGTCGGTTAATGTAATCATTTCTTCAAGGTGATATTTAATATTTATTCACTAAAATTCACACATGTACACTCACAATCCTATAAATAAATAGATCAAGTTCTTTTATGATAACATACAAATAATTCAGATAACTCAAAAATAATAACGACACTGGAAGAAGTAAAGGCGAGCCGTGAAGTTAAACGTTTAAAGTTTTTAAAATTCAATACGTTACAAACAAAATATTCAACGCATCGCCATGATTGGCCCGTGATATTTGAATGCAAACAGATAAAAAAGGTTAAAGTTGCCAGACCTAAGGCGATCTAACAAATGACCACTGTTTAGTCATTAGTTTATTAAATTTTCTATTTCTTATTAGTACGACAAGAATCATAATAATACTAAATATATTGCTCATAAACCATATGAACATAAATTTAAGATTAATAAAATACAGCTTTTTATGAGATGAAAATCAGATTTTATACTAAATTCAAATATGTTGAAATGATGGGCGTGGGTTCAAAATATATTTAAACTAAATTAAATTTAATATATTTATATTAAACTTATAACTACACCGCAATCTTACAACTTATAACGCTTAACAACATTATATAATTTAATTTAATGTATGATAAGTTATTAATGGAAATTATAAAAATGAAAACTTCCTGGATAATTTAACTACAAGAAATACATGAGTCACTACAGCAGTTTTTGGAGTGAAGTGTGTTGGATTGAAATAAATATCTCAACTACTTTATTTATTTAACTACTTTATTTATTAGAGAACCGTTGGTTGGCAGACGCGTAAGCGTCTGCCTGTAAATGCGACGGTTTGGGGTTCTATTCCCACTCGGGGATGACGGGTTTTTCTATTCCCATTTTCTTCGCTCTGGAAACTAGGCAAAGCGCATCGTTGAGTTCCGCCACTCAACACGCAATGCCTCGAAAAAGGCGGAGAGTGGGTACGGAGAAAGCACTTAACCTTATGAAAGTTCCTGTAGTTCCCTCTGCCTCTCCTGCAATATGCGGGATAAAGCGTGAAGCTAAAAAAATGATTTTACTTGCTACTGTGGCGCCATCTAT
Source organism: Dione vanillae (assembly GCA_037178615.1). Classification (NCBI taxonomy): domain Eukaryota; kingdom Metazoa; phylum Arthropoda; class Insecta; order Lepidoptera; family Nymphalidae; genus Dione; species Dione vanillae. Next base: position 505,380 of record JAZFAU010000077.1, read on the forward strand.
GCTGCTCGCTTTTTTCTTTTTCACTGGAAAATATATTGAGTTAATATTATAAATATTAGTGTATCATCTATGGAGTTGACTAGTAATAGTTACTTCTGAATTTTATGCTATTTAGTTTTTGTGGTTACTTAATGGCTAGTAATTACCGATTTGAATTAAAAGATTATTTTACTTGGTTGGAATAAATTTTGAAAATCTACCATATTGTTAAATGGCCCTTTTGACTTCTTTTTTAAGAATTTGAACATTTCCTGTTCGTTAAGATCAATTTGAACGTTGATTATCTTTTACGTAACTTTAAGGATGATTTACAGAATGTGGCGAAAACTCCTAGTATTTGCATTAAGTACTTATTACTAATATGTAATATATAATGCAAAAACATGATATTAGTGTACAGGTATGACAAATAGGTAAATACATAATCTACGCAGATAGCTAGCATACTATAATATATCTGAGACGATCATAACTGTTACTATTCTATGATATGTTCTCTTTAAGACAAAGATGTATTAAGAATCTCGCAATATCAGTAAATTCGGACATTTTGAGTTTATTGAAAAGTCTGAGCATCTATATAACTTGCAGATTGATTTTTCCAGTCTATCGATACATAGTTTTCTACTACTGCCGACTCCCAAGTTGCGAACAAATCTATTTATGGACTTCCCCACTTCTGGAAAACTTTCTGAGTAGCTTGCGGTAGAAGATGCCACTCGGCTGGGGGCTTTTTCCGTGATTTATGTTGTATCTCCCCGGCACAGTAGCACTGTTGGCACCAATTGCAAAATTGTTAAACGTCTCAGATCGACACAAAATAATTGTGTCTCCATGACAAAGTTATTTTGTGTCGATCCAAGACACCCAAAAATCCTGCAGCTAGTGCCAACCGTGCTATGGACTTGGTTCCGCCCTCCATTCGAATGTAGGCAATCAATGTGCAGTTTTCCGATTGTATTAGTATGTGAGCGTTTTGTAATCAATTCTCTTTTCTTTGTATTGCTGCAACTACTGCGTATAATTCTTTTTTGTCGCAGTGCCACCTTTTTTGGTTGTTCGACCAGACTCTTGACATTGTCCCTCCGTCCAATTGTGCCCCCCAAACTAAATCCGAAGCGTCCGTCACAAGAAAGTGGCTGGCAGGTTTGTTGTGGACAGGCGAGCTGTGATGATTGGCTTCGCGCACCATATCATCTCTTGTGCCACAACACCTGGGACAGGCAATATTTTCCTGGGCGAATCTTTGTCGAAGTTTCGCAGAAACATCTGCAACGTGCGACAATGCAACCGGCCCCGAGGAATGACAAAATTGGCAAAATTCAATTGTCCTAAAAGTCGTTGTAGATCTCTGAGACATATTCGACTTTTTTGTAGCACTTGGGATATGGATTTGTCTAGTTTGTCCTGTCTCGTTATAGGCAGTGACATTAGATTTTTTGCCATTTGCCAACGTAGTTTCAAATATTTCAAGTCTTGCGTCAGAGTTAGAATCAACTTTTCGTAATTTACTTGCCAGCTCAGGTCCTCCAAGTGCCGCACGGCCTCCACAGCCTACTGACATAACTTGGACTGGTCTTGACTGACCAGAAGGAAGTCGTCTAGATACACTAGAACTCGACAGCCCTTTGCACGCAAGATCTCCGCGACCCAGCATGTCACTGAAGAAAAAAGATATGGCGCTGACACCAGGCCAAACGGAAGACATGTCATTTCGTAAAGTTGGAGCTGGTAACTGATTCTCAGAAAGTATCTGTGAGACCTTGCACATGCCAGTTGAAAATACGCTGAAGAAATGTCCAGCTTTACTATTCAGTCTCGTGGCTGGAGAAATTCTGGAAGCATGGCATGAGAAATCAATCGGAACTGTTTTGCCTTTATGAATTTGTTCAATTCTCGTAGGTCAAAAATTGGATGCATTGAACCGTCGCTTTTCTTTCGTAGAAAGACTTTCGAAATGAAACTTGGCGATTTTTTGGGTACAATCTGCAGAACTTTATTATTTGAGACATTGCAGGGGAAGCATGGGTTGAATATTGCATTAAAACTTTTTTCACTTCGCTCGCCAGCGATCCTTAAATGCTTTTAGACAACCTCTCCCCTCCTGAACTGTCTCGGATAGTCACTTTCTTTCTTTTTTATTTCGAAAGGAATAATTTTTTGTTTGCTTTAAGTTATTAATTTTTTTATAATTCATGCTGAATTGTTTTTATATTACCTTCAGAATTATTTTTTATGTGTGAGCGGTACTGCATTTTAGACGGAACAGAATTTTTATATTTTCTTTTTACTGGTTCAGTCTTATAGGATTGTGTATGCGAGGACTGTAACCAAAACCAAGGTCCCCCAAGAGACTGTATAAGTGACACAAGCTTAGTCTTCTCAAATAAAAATTTTTCACCAGGAAGTCCGTTACTGAGAGCGCTTTGAATATTCTTATCCCGTATTCCATCTAATAGTCTTTTTCGCCTAATCCTTTTTCCGTACACTATTAGTAATGCTTGTTCAGATAATTTATATGATGCAGACAAATTACCAAAGGTTTCGGTCATCTTTTTGAATAGATTATCAGGATTTAATTCTGATGTATTATTATGTGCCCAGTTAATAATACCCTGCAAGCCCGATTATAATAATTCCCTTTGCAGCAATAAAGCGTTCGTTGTCGCGGCCATAATTTCTTCCGTCGAGGCGACACATTTCGTCGTTAATTTTTAAACTACAAAATCCCGTTAAGGCTAGCAATTCTGTCAACGACTTATACGACGACACGACGAATATGAGACCACGTGGGCGAATTAAATTGCCATCATTCAATTAATTGCCGCAGCATTTTTTCATTCGCGGGCTTTAGAAGTTTATTATCGTCAAACACCGTTTTACATAAGATTAAATCAATTGATTTAACCGCACTCGTCGACGGATTCGACAAAAATTTATTATTTTCTTTTGCAGGTACTTTGAAGTTATCATTTGTAAATTCCTTCTTATTTTGAGTACATTGTTGGTGCATAATACAATTGGCAAGAAAACTGGCCTGGTTATATATCGCGTCGATCCGGAGATCGACGGTTACCTGGGCAATACTTCTTTGTTTCTTCTTCGGCGGCTCTTCCATCTCCAAGTCCGGGTCGCTGTTACTCGAACTTGTAGACGAATTTTCGGCATTGTAAACCCTCTAGGTCGTTGATGACAGCGATGTAGCTGTATGAGGACATTCTCTTCATTCAACTCTCCATGTTCTCATGAGGTGGCAAATCCGTCGTGAAAACAACAATAAACTACTAGTCACAGCGCTTACGTTTTCACTATTAGAAATTATCTATCAAACTTTGATAAGTTTTGAGAAAGCGACAACCGTTCTCGGCAAAAGTTCACAACGCTATGATTTGGAAAATAATTCCGTTTATCACTTCACCTTGTTGGCACAGAAACAGGCGCCATCTATTGGTAAAAATTATTACTATTCGTTCTATAATCTAGGCGAAAAATCGCGTGTCTATGGTTAAAGTGTACACTGCTTCTTCATAACAATGCTGTATGTTTTCCTGAGGCACATTAATAAAATGTTAATGCTTAAGTCTACATTACACTAAGTCCCATAAGAATTTGTCTGCTTTTTGTTTGATATATAACTTTGTTTTTATTTGATATTAATTATTTTAATTTAGATATATTTGATATAGACAGTTCAATAAAGTTGTTCAAGTATTTATTAATATATTCGTTTAAATCGACTAAGCCATTTTTAGAATTATTTTCATAAAAGTAAAGAAAAACAGATAAAAATAAGCAAAAAAAAACATTACTTTATTTTTTATTACATTGATAAATACCTCCGTTATTCATGATTCACGTCCAACAGCAATAAAAGAAGTGAAATTTTTAGGAGGGGAAACCGGAATCGAAAACATCATTAAAAATATTTAATCAGGATAATATAAAACCTATATATAAGCTTACTAAGTTTATTTACTTAGCTAATATTTTACAGTTTGTTTCAAATGAAATATATTTTTTTATTGTGAGAAGTTTCTTACTTATTAATTGTTATTTTCTATGTACATATTTAGGTACCAATTTTATTCATATAAGTATTTGTGACTATTTTAACTAAACTTCATTTTAACCTATAAAAAATATACTATCGTTTGAGTTATGCTATTATATTATTTTTATATTTTATAACAATAGATTCCACTTACATATTACATATTTGGATATATATACGTTGTGTATAACTTAAAATTTGTCCATTTAAATATATTAACATCTTTTCGCACTTGACATTTTTTACTTTGTAAGACCCTTTAATAAATAATACCCTGATAGAAGATTCATATTTGTACTTATCTTGACTTTTGGAGCATGTTGACTAGCAGTTATTGATGTTTAACTAGCAGTTGAAAACGTTTAACTAGCACTTCTTTTGCAAAAGTTTAATAGAATCTCAACATTACATATTTTATAATTTATAAAGTATCATAATCGATAACATTTTCTTAATCTCATTCGCAAGAAACATTGAATAGTTTAAGAAATCTTTTATTCAATCTTTAATTGTATATTAACATTTCTCGTTAATATATAATTATCAATTGAATAAGAGAATTGAACAGAATGTTGTCGTTATGTAAGCGAAGTAAGTGTATTCTTGTAGAGAACACTTATCCTATTAAACAAACTTTCGTTAACCGATATTAGTAGACATGGTAAAAGTACTTCTGTACATAATACTCGTATATCTACGCAATACAGCTTAGTCTTTGAATATTAAATAGATCAAACTACTTACGCCGTGTTATACATAATACCGGTAGGCAGTAACGAAATAATAAAAAAACTTATAATAAGTATTTTTTTTAAATATTTACCCTGTTTTATCCCGTAACTTCAAGTTTTATCCCGCTCACTACAGGGTTGGCAAAGGGAACCACAAAACCTTAGGAACCTAGTGCTAGGACACTCTGTTCCGTGCTTTTTGTCGTTGTGTGTTTAGTGTCAGAACTCCATGTGGCGCTTTCCTAGTTGCTAGAGCGAAGAAAATGGAAGTAAAATAACGTATTCTCCCTGAATGGGAATCTAACTCACAAACTGTAGCGTTTACAGGCTAACGCTGCACTTCTGCGACAACGACCCTCCTATAACAAATTTAATTTGCTGAAATAATTTGATAAAATGTAGAGACATTGACGAATTTGTATTGTTGCTCAGTTAAGTTGACGAAAAATAATTGATATCAAAAATATTTAAATTAAAAATATTTATTACATATAGGTGATATAACTAATGAGTAAAAGTTAGAAATTCATATTACACTGCTCGCGCAGTGGCCGCGACCCGAAGTTTCCAACATAATCAGTTAGTAAAATGCTATAATTTTCTACGTAATTAACCATTTGGCTGACTTGATTTCCACATGCCTTTGCATAAAAATTACTTAGACCAACTACGATTATTGACAAATTGACTAAGATTCACAATAATTGTGCAACTTTAAGCATAAGGCACCATAACATTTCAACATTTTTTTTATTAGACTGTCCTAATCACGGTCACAGTTATTAACATATATAACATATGCTTTTAATTAAAATGTTAATAAGTTTTTATTACAGGTGCTTCATAATCATATACTAATTTATAATAACATTACAAGAGTTTAGTGGAAAATTATAATATATTTATAAAATAGTGTGAGTAGAGGTGAATATAACCAACATTTTTTGTGTGTTTTTATCTCACACATAGCAGGGTAGGCAGTGGGAACCGCAGGAACCCTAGGAAATTAGTGTAAAGCCACTCCGTTCCCTGCTTTCCTCCGTTTGGAGGCATTGCGTGTTGAGTGGTGGAACTCAACGCGACGCGCTGCCTAGTTGCCAAAACAAAGAAAATTGAAATGAAAAAATCAACACACACAAACCGTCGCATTTTTAAGCAGATTTATTACATTTAATTTAATTTTTAAGCATTTTCCAAACGTGAGGGCTGTAGTAGTTCGTCCCCACTTCACGCATTCTAGTTATATCGGTCTTTATTATAAATACAAGAACTCTCCCATGAGAGATGAATGCACAAGCACTAATTAATAGCTAAGCGTTTGCCAATAGCACTACGCCGGACTACGTCTAGACATTAGTTCATGATTAGTATAATAAACATTATAACTATGCAGTAGTAAATAAGTTCAATCGATCTTCTTTAAATAAAAAGCCTTGATTAAATTCCATTTTACTCTTCGAATAGCATAAGTACATACTAAAAATATATAATTGCGTAAGAGCTTATGTACCGTGATCCAAAAATCTATAATAAATATTGAACATATTTATATTTTATTGTATATATTAGATGTTTTAAGAAATCTATATATCACATGCACGTTTTAAAACAACTTACTTAGCTTAGAAAACTATAAGAATTTAATAAATAGATATTATTTATTTAAATTCGACTAAGTATAGGACGATTAAAAATGTTCCCTTTTAAGAAAATGCTTTGAAATAAAATATTGTGTCATATTGTAAATCATAAAATAAAAATTATAATAAATCATTACTGTTTTATCAAGATTACTAGTTTACTATTACCGAGCAAATCAAAATCTCGTCACGTCTCACTTATTGAGTGTAATACTAGAAATTTGTGCTTATGTGCAAACAGTGTGACTAAGTGATAATCATATTATTACATCAATAAACTTGTTGGCATCATCCATTAAAATTTCAAAGGAAACAATCGCTTTTATATATTTCCTTCTATATATATCCTTCTTATATCTAAAGATTGAATGCCTTCTTAGGTGTACATTACTTTAAAAGTTAATTTTATGTATATATATTAATAATATGAACTAATACATTTTAAGTGTAAGAAAAATAATAATTTAACACAAGTAAATTACAGGTATATCTAATAGTTTTACATGTCTTCGATATATATCATATGAAAATTTAAAAAAAAAATGATATTGATATACTTACAACTTGCAATTGATCCATATTTCTCAAGCTCAAACTAACATTGAGACTCGAATTTCATCGAGTTGCAGTTACTGTGTCAATCTTGGACTATAGATTTATTTTACGTAATATACGGTAAGATCGAATAACTTTGCATTGCCTGTTCCCATTTCTATGTAATAATTTTAGCCGGTTTTATCTGAAAGTAATAATTTCTCATTTTATAATTGAAATCAAAGTAACACTTAATTAGCATAAATTTTGCTACAAAAAATTCTATTTATGTTTAAAATTAAGAGACGACGAGTTAGGAAGATGTCGTTCACTAACAAATATGAGTATAGACATGTATTTGTCATTTTATTACTTTAGTTACACACTTATTAACATATACATCGAGAGACCATACTTGTGCCATATAATAAAGAATATAAAGAAATCATTTAATAAGGTAAAATGTGATTTTTTAGGTGAAATAATTTACTTAAAAAAATCGCACAGACTAAATAAACATACATTTGATATATAAGTATGTCTTCTATATCTTTAGCATAGATCATGCGTTTATTTTATGTTTACGACCAACATAGTGAAGCTATATATGCTTACGTAGAAGTAAAAATTATAAAACTGATTTTAATTTTTTCTTCATTTAGATATTTTTAATAAGCTGAGATAAAAAGTAAGAATGAGGTGCATTTATACGCGTTAGAATAAAATTTATATAATATATAAAAGGAGGAAGTGATTTAGAGACCAATTACGTACATAGTGATATCAAAAGTTCTGCTATTTAACAGTCTAATAAAAATTGCTTATTGCTAAATGTCTCTTTGGCACATACCTATAGTTCTTTGAAATTAATAATTTTAAGGCATAATTCGACTATATAAGATCAGATTGTAATTGTGATAGATTTGTTTATTTATTAAACATTTTAACCATAACCATTTGTACAATACAAATATATGTTACAATTAATAATCTATGCACGCTAAGAAATGAAAGCCCTAGTACCGACATATATATGTAGCATATAAATAATATCCTTTAAGTAAGAGCAATATTTATCTCTGCACGATTCTTTATTTGACATTCACTCTATTTAAAAAAAAAAACAATAAATTTACGACAATAAATACAGGATTTTATTCGTTATCGACAAACAGGTAACACGGTAGTTATGTTAGTTCAGTTGCAAAATATTGCTAGTAATTACCTCTGTTATTATCTTCTTGCAGCAAATATATACTTGTAATTATGCGTATTTTTGCTTGTTGAATGAGAATAGTAGGTATATCTTTAACATTTAATACTAAAAAAATAAAAATTTTTAAATAAAAACGACCTTTCGACACATTTAATGGAATTTTTTGTAATGCATTATGTAGAAAATACATATATTACATACAAAATCGATTTTTTATTTTGTACTAACGTACCATGTGTTCACAATATAAAGATTCTCTTCTCTTAAAATATATTGGTAGTAAAATATTATTTTGTTGATCCAAAATAAACTTTATTTGAACAGGCAACAAGTTTATTTTTATAAAAGCAGCCCATTACTTTCAATTGTTAACGGGAAGCATTAAATTTCATTACGTCTTCATATTTTTTCTTAAGTTTCACTATCGTATGCTTATTTAGTTTTAAAATTTATTTAAATACATTACACCATACGTTATATTATTAAGTTGTGAATAGAATTCAATTCAATTAAGCTTTTTAAACGAAAGCTCTACGTGTATATTTACCTTATATAAGAATATTATTTCTCGTAATATATTTTTTCTTGTTAATTTAAATTGCGTATAGAGTTAAATTGTTGTTATTTTTAAAATTCCTCTGTGAAAGGTTGTCAGTAGGATAACAAGTTCCTAGTCAAATGACTCTTATTTGAAACATAATGTTTCGTTTATATTGGATCCAAAGACAATGTAAATAAATATTTACGACACACAATTATCGTCGTAAAGTAATGTAATAGATTGAACTTGGGAAGGATGAATTATCTATCTTTCTCTTGCATTTTCTTCGCTCTGGTAGCTGTTGGTATGCGCCTAGTTCAAATAAATGAAATTATGCCTCGAAAGGTAGAAAGTGAGGAATGGAGTGTCTTAACAAGGTTCCCACGGTTCCCTTTGCCTACCCTACGAGCGAAATACAACGTGAAGCTAAAAAAATTATAATTTGTTATAAAGATGTATACAGTATAAGTAAGTAACGTGGGATACGTTTTCCGTAATGGCTAAAAATAATGTATGTATGTTTTACATGTACTCAATATCAAGACTGACGACTGAGGTATTTTGTGATTTAATTAATTTAGATTTCACAAATTGATAGAGGTATATAATGGCAACACAAAATGTTTTATATAAAATCTGTATTACTGGCCTTAATTTCCACTGTCGTTACTTATATTCGTCATGCGAAATGTTTTTATTTTAAGCACTTAAGTCTTTCACAAATTTGTAACTCAATGAAAGTTAAGTAAATGGTACATTGAATGTTTCGCTAACTATTTTTATTTTAGAAATAAAAATTTTTACAAGCAAAAAATATATTATCTTTTTACTGATATCTATACTATAAATATGAATAATTTAAATACATATATGCAAAAAATAACCATAAAAATTATATTTTTATGTTAACTTTTTTTTAGTTTTCAACACACATAACTGATAAAAATCAAACGTCTAATTTCTATCAATTGACTTTTTCTCAAGCCTGTCGACAAATTTCTAGCTATTGTTCTTAAGACGCGGACGAAATGCCAATGTACCGTTCCAAGTGCGCGTAATATTAAAGCAGAGCACTCACACACGCGAATGTCAGTGAAACTGAGTATATAAGCGATGCAAATAGCAATTGCTTGCATTACCCACCACCCTTTCGTGGAGTCAATACTATTGAATCAACTACAATGAAGTACCTTGTGCGTAAAGTTTTGTTTTTAATATCTAATTAAAATGTAGTTTGATTAGTAGTCATAAATAAAGTGTTGTTGTTTATTTATGAAGAGCTAATGAACCACTAATAAAATATGTTTCTTCCTGAAGTATCGGTTATTGTTACTATTATATTATAGGAAACCTTTCTCGTTATATAAGTAAACTGAGTTTCTCGTGATTTTAGAAGAACTCATTGTAACAATGTGTACCGATACAGGTTTAATTAGAATTGATATGTGTACCGTGAAGATGATTATACCAATAACCTTGAAAACATCAGTTTTCATTTGTGTTTCATTTGTATTGTCTTTGATTTTCAGATATTCTTGGGGCTTTTCACACTTGCGGCTGCCTACCCAGGTTTCATTCACCAGGAGGCCCCGCAACAATCTGAAGGTTTCGATCATCAGGCCTTTATTGGCGAGTCAGGACATCATCATCAGGTTCAACATGAACATGCCAAATCTCACCAATCTATTAAATTTGAACACTTCCATCCTGTACCTGTGTACGTCAAGAAAGAACATAGCCATCTCCTGAAGCACCCTCTTGAAAAGGGCAAATCTGAACAGAATTTAAAACAAATTCACCCTGAGACCCAACACAGCCATGGTGGTGGACTTGTTCTAGAAGACCACAGACTAGACACAGAACACTTTGCCGCCAGTCTCGGTCATGGAGGACTAGAACACGGTCTCGAACAAGGATCTTACGAGCAAGGGGGACTGGAACATGCGGGTGTACAGCAAGGCTATGAACACTTTGCTGGGAGCTACGAAGGTGGCGAAGGACTTAAGGCATACGCCGAATCTCAGCCTGAAATTCAGGGACACTACTACTCTGGACACGAGCAAGCTCTATCAGGAAACAGCGGAGAGGGTTACAAATTCGAACACTATTAATCGCATTTAGCTTAAGTCCTACGGGCATAACGGTGTAATGTCACCGTTCTCTCATATATTTATAAGATATTTTTCTTGCCTGTTAGGTACTGTGATTGTACAGTATGTAAGATTTTCTTAACTGACGCTTCGTGATTAATATTACATCGCAATTTGATCAAATGTACCTGATAGTAGGTTAGAGAGAAATTTATTTTGACTACCCGTGAATTCTTTTAGTGGTGTAAATATTGCTAATCTTGTGACACTTAAATTATGACATGTATTTTATACCTTCATGTGTGTCGTCCTTGCTTGTTTTTTATAGTATTATTATGATTATGATAAAGACGTATGATGAGTCCCTGTGAAATTGTGATATAAATAAATGTTGAATTTTAATGACTTATTAACTTTCTTATAAAGTCAACTTTTAAAGAACATAAATAAATTATATAGATATTTAATTTATCCATGATAATTTGTGTCAAATATCTTTATATCTTTTATTTATTACCTAACAAGCAACCAATTAGTTAATATTCGTGTCGAATCATCAGAAACGTTGATACATTAGCATAATACAGTTATGTTTGTACTAAAGTGAGTGGGTGTCCACAGAGATTAAATAATACGCGGTAATACAAACATACCTATTACGTCCGTAGCTTGTCGGGCTTAACAATGTAAATGTGGTTATGTAATATCAGATTTCGGTCGTATTTAATTAGACCTCAGGATTTCTAGACTATTAATTAGACTTAATAAAAACAATGTGCAATACAAACCCATTATATTAAGTAATAATTCATGTAGACAATTTAATTACTATTTGCAAAGTTATGGCCGTGGATGGTCCAGTTTCAATTTCCTCAAGCATAACAGATTTTGAAACTTCATAAAAGTGAGTCAGCATGCTGCTAGCTGGGGATTGCGCAAAACGGTAGTCACAACAACTTTATCTATAGTCAATAGATTGTTTTTAATTGATATTCACTTTGATAAAGTCACGATGCGTAAGTTAAGGGCCTATTACTATCGTAATATTGTGGCGAGGCAAAGATGACATAAATAGTAGTTTTATTAAATATTGATTCTTATAACAAAATGCCTCATGAAAGAGTACTTGCCACTATGGTTTTATATTAAAAATATTATATATGTTCGATGAAAATTTAATTATTAATACAATTAACAATTTGCGCATTGTGCGCATTCTATAGAAATATGTAAAGTAAAATGTATAAAGATTACACAATTTATAGCCCACATTATGGTCGATTGCATCCTTAAATAGCATTGTCTATGAATATTTTACAGCGAATGGTCTCATTTAACCGAATATCAACGTAGAAACAATTTGAAATTACAATACATTATTGTCCGGTTTTCGCAAATTATTTTAATGTGATAATTTCATTCCGTTGAAATATTTCGTGCAAATTAAAATGAAATGAACCAAAAATGTAACTAGAAATATTGCACTATTAAATATTTTTCTGGTTTATTATAATTTCTAGGCACCAGGCATAAAACAGCTTGATCCATACAGACTTGAATAAAATTGTACGCTTCGAGGAATATAACATGAAGGCTTTCGTAACAGCAAATATATAATTATTACTTATTTAGGCATCTATTATAGATTTATTACTACTCACTAGATCTCGTTAAAACTAGACACATTTGAGACAAGACAAGTGTATCTCGCGCAAACTATATCGTTGAGAAAAAAATCAAAAGATATTTTTTTTATTTTTTTTAGCTTCACGCTTTATCCCGGGCATGGCAGCGTAGGCAGAGGGAACTGCAGGAACCATTGGAACCTAGTGCTAAGACACTCCGTTGCTTAGTCCCTGCCTACTCCGTCCCCGCTTTCCGCTGTTTTCATGCTGCCGCTGTTTGGCATTGCATGTTGAGTGGCGGAACTCAACGCCACGTTTTGCCTTAGTTGCCAGAGCGAAGAAAATGGAAACAGAAAAGTTCATCTTCCCCGACTGGGGATCGAACCCAGAAACCGTCGCGTTAGCCGCGTTACAGGCAGACGTTGCGCCTCTGCGCCACGACGGACCTCTCAAAGATATGAACGTACATATTTGCTTAATGTTTTTGAATTTAATATGAAAATCACCGCACAACGAAAACCTACAGAGCACTTCCCGTTAACATATAAATCCGTTGATACGAATGAAAGTGTAGGCTTGTTAACTTAGTTACTTAGCTTAGTTTACTCATTATTACTACGCTTGTCAGCAATTTTGAAAACTATGCTATTTAGATATATTCATTTTGTGATTATCACTTTTTTAGAAATTAGCTTTTGTTTAATTAAATATTTTAATGTTATACATATATGTCATATAAACGTTCGTTGATGGTCCCGGATGGACCTCTCCTTAGGAAAATACCTTTACACTGTAGATATGTTGTTATACACGTTTAAGCATACGTGCCGTGAATAAAAATGGTTTTTTCTTTGTTTATACTCAATAGATTTAAAATAACTTTCTCCGCGTGCTTAGGTGAAGTGGCATTTCAAATACATACGTACAAAGTACTAGCGACCGGCTCGCAGCTTTTACGCTTTAGTAAACTGAATTGTGTTCGTTGCGAAATTTTATATGAAATTTGATTTGACGATTAAATTTAACTCTAATTTCCTTTCAAATCGTTTTATCTTATATTTACACTAATATTCAATTCTACGCTTTTAGCGTGACATTATATTGCTTAAGCTAAAAATAATACTATATTTTCACGTCAGCTAACGGTATAATTTTTTAACTGCAAGAGATGCTAAGTTAAGTCTATTCTAGTCTGTATATAGGAAGGATTTATTTATTTGGTTTATGCAAATATGATCATATTTCGGACTTTCGTAAGAAATTCATCTCCCAATCCGTCTTCGCAGGAATTCTCATATACTTCCTTTTTTTTTACTGCATTCTGTTTAATCCTAATTCTCCTCCCTACCTCAGAGAGTAATTTGAGTTCAATAACCTCACATTAAAAATACCTTCTCATTCTTTTTCCTTTTATTATAGCACATTCAGCTTTAATATCCAAAAATAATAAAATTTTTGATGTGTTTTGTTTAGGTTTAAGCGTCGCTTAAGGAATACTTTTTTACGCCGTAAATTTTCCAATTCTTGTTGTTCTTACAAATATTTGTATGCCATTGTTTTATTTTTGTTTTTATATTTTATGTATGTATATCAGTAACAATGTTTATATATGTATATGCATGAATATATTATGTTTTTTTGTTTGATTATATCTATTTATGTGTTATTTCTTTATATCACAAGTAATTATGTCATTATATTATATAATTATCAATTCTTAACTTTCATACTCTAACCCTAGTTACATGACAGAGATTGCTACTTGTGCAATAAGGCCGCCTTTTGTAATTTTTTTTAATATTGTCCTGTGTTTCTGGTTGTGTTATCATTATGACATGTTAATCACGAACAGCAGCTAGTATAGATATAAAATCTTAAAACGAATCTAGCGAATAAATCTTAAAAAGAATCTAGCGAATATAAGCGGGCGAAGCAGCGACTGGGTCGCTAGAATTAGTTTAATTTGGTTAACTTCAAATACGTTTGTGCAATATAAAGCGTTCGATTTCTCCTTTCAAAAATCGATTATTTTGTATTAAGATTTTTAAAATTTGTATGCTGGCTATAAAATATATTTAAATATTTATGTTAAGCATAAATTATATTCTTGCTATGAATTTTTAGTTTTAGTATATTCGAGTTTATTATATACCTACTATAGCATATATTGTGCTGGCGTAATAAAATATATTTACTGAAAATTGTGATAAAGGTAATCAAAAGTTATACTTGCACTATAGAATAATTGTTGGTCAGGCATACACACGGGATAACCTTATGACAAGATTATGTTTTGTATAGATGACTAAAATTAAGCTAATGTTAGTAGTAACTCATTGTTATAAAGTGATTTTTGCATACTATTCTATGAAATGTATAATGAATTCTTTTTTCTTTTTGTTTGGAACATGTATAAAATATTTTTAGTGTCACCAAGAAACATAAAAATCACATAGAGAAGTGTTAGTTAATATTAAGCTTATTTTCTTCTTTTTTTCATAACCTTTATTGTGTTAAAGTAAATATTTTAGTTAGTCGGAAACAACAACTACCTTAAATAGTTATGTTACGAAATGTGAAGAGAATTTTTCTCAGTTCTTATTCTAATTATATATTAAGATAAAATATTATATTTATTTCCGAGAAGGACAAACCAGAAAAATAGAAAAGACTTGAAATTCCAATTCAGTGACTCAATAATTTTTGTCAAATATCATTCAACTCAAGAAAATGTATTTTTTTAATTTTTAACCCACTTTTAAATGGAGGAAAGGACATGTTAAACTTAACTTTCATTATTAAACTATCACAATAAGGACCGTCGTGGCGCAGAGGCGTAAAGTCTGCCTGTAACGCGACGGTTTCTGGGTTCGATCCCCAGTCGGAGAAGATGGATTTTTCTATTTCCATTTTCTTCGCTCTGGCGAACTAGGCAAAGCGCGGCGTTGAGTTCCGCCACTCAACACGCAATGCCTCGAAAAAGGCGGAAAGCGGGGACGCAGAAAGCAGGGACTAAGCAACAGAGTGTCTTAACACTAAGTTCCCACGGTCCCTGCACTTCCCTCTGCCTACCCTGCCATGTGCGGGATAAAGCGTGAAGCTAAAAAAAAAAACAATAAGCGGTCTCTTAACGTTATTAAAGTTTTTTAAAAATACCCTATACAACCCGCGAAACTGTCTCACTCTTCATTTCACAGAACTATATTGGGATCTTTTTTTCTAGTTCCTTATTTATGTCATCTAGCAAATGAATAATCTACGAGAATTGTCATTTTTGGAGACTCACTTCGTGAAAACAATAGTTATCTCGCTTGTAAAATATAACTTTTAAAATGTGTATATTGTATTGTCACTGCTTACTGTATTTATGTGATAAAACAAATAAATAAATAAAATGTGCCTTCACGCTTACCTATAAAAATGATTAATTTAAGAGGCTAATTATTACGTAACATCTACGCTACATCAATTATTCACATGAAATATTCGTTGTTATCGCTTCAGGAGCTTTGAAATAGAAACATAGCCAAAATAACCGGCCATAAATTTCGTGGTAAAACGTTATATCTGTATTATTTTAAGTCATAACAATAACAACGTAAACATGATTTTTTGTATAATAGTTAATAAGAGATATTAATTAAATAAATAAGAAAGTTATTTTTAAAAACGGAAGAGTTACTTGTCTGTTAAATAAATTAAGTCATAAAATTTTGGGGTTTTGCGTAAGTATAATTTCGAATTCGAATTCTTGAAGAATAATTAATTTATTCTAAATATTGCTAATCGAAAGTAGTTGACGCTCTTATGAAAAATTTTTGGTATAAAAAACTCGTAACATCTTTAGCCTACAACAGATATTCACGTGCTCTCATCAAGGAGTGCCGTAAACTTAAAAGATGCAGTCATCAGTAAGTAATATTGACATCTAAGCTGTTAGCACATTATATTCACAAATATAAAAAAAAGTCACTTAATTAGTTTATTGTATATACTAGTGATTTAATCCAAAATTTTATGTTTTACAGGTATATTTGATTTTAGCGTTAATAGCTTTTAGTACAGGGAAACAATTAGATTCTGGGCCTAAAGTTTCAAAAGAGGCATCCCAATCTTCAGATATATCTAAAAACCCTAATAAAAGATATGCTACAAAAGAGATAATATTATATCTTACACCAAGTGAAATCAAAGAATTGCAAGGAGCGAGGAATCTAGAGAGTAAAGAATCATCCGCTGAAAATCAAAAAGAAGAGCAACAACAATTATCTCTTCAAAATTATAACGACCAACAACAACAAAGAGCAGTGGTTACAATATTTTAAATCATTACAAGTTGAAGGAGCCTAATGAAGATTGGCAAAACTCATACTATTCTCAAAGTAAACCTGTTTTTGAAAATCAAGGTGACAGTGCGTTTGGCGCATACAATTTTGAACAAAACATTAAACAACAAGAACAAAATATTAAGGAACAAGAAGAACGAAATCGTCAAGAATCTGAATGGGTGGCATTCAAAAACGATGCTGCAGCTAAAAAACAAGACGAAGAATTTTTACAGAACCAACTTCAAGAACACTGGTACCGCCTTCTAAACCACAATCGCGCTCAATTAAGAGGCTTGTCTGCCATTAGCAAGGAACAAAGAAATTCTGAGTCCTCTAGCGAGAGTGAAAAGCCAGTGGAAAGGTGGCAAGCCGCTTCTAAAATCCAAGAAAATAAGAAATCGGACATAGAAAAACAAATAGAAATCATTTTACAGGAAGCATCTGAACTTGAAAAGCAAAGTATCCGAAATGAGGACAGTCATATTAATAATAGGCCACCTATAGTAATTCAGAAAGAAGTCAGAGTTATCAAGCACCATCCAATTCCTATAGTCGAAAAAGTGAAGGTGCCTGTGCATAGACCAGTTCTTGTTCCTGTACCTGAACCTTATGAAGTTAAAGTACCGCATCCATATCCTGTGCCATTCGAAGTCGTAAAGCATATTCCTGTGCCAGTTGTTTTAAATAGCTAAAAATTAAATGATGTAAGATATAAAAGCTGAAATACCTGTTCAAAGTTCAAATAAGTAGTAGTTAAGTACAAATAGTACTTAATATAAATATTTTGTAAAATGTGTTAAATATAATGTACTTACTTCTTTAAGTAAAGATTTTGTTAGTAATACGAAAATATTTTATTGCCACATAGATATTTAATCTTTCTTTAACTTTAAAAGCACAGAGCAATTTGCTTAGTTTCTTTAAAATAGTTTAAATTATTTAACATTTAATTGTTTTTTTATTGTTGAAATACTGATTTTTACTAGTAACTGGTAATTTTGATAAAATTTTGAATGCCATACTAAGCATATAAAAAATAGTCAAAACTAAAGTACTTAAAAGTTATTTGTTATTTTTTAATTAATAAAAAGTTGAGTGAAACGCGAGTCTCATATAGGGTTCCGTGCCAATTGGTTGATTTTAGGTCAAAAGTACAACGAGTAAAGTTGACAAATTTACTTTTATTACGTCGAATGAAATTTGTCTGATATAAAATACACTAATAACGTTTATATATATATATATATATATATATATATATATATATATATATATATATATATTCCTATCATGTATTAATCAATTTTACCTTTGTTTATACTATACGTTCAAATGTCTCAACCATCAAATTTTACAACTCTAGGTCAACGGGGTCTACTACAATTTTAAATTAGACTTTTTAAATATCATTTTAAATCACCAGTAGTATATGTATTTGGGCGAGGCTTCTAGTTTATTAAGGTTTCTACCTCATAATGAAATCACCTGGAAGAATCAAGGTATATTTAATATAAAAATATTCAAGAGCTCAAAGAAAACAAGATAAAAATAAAGTTTCGTAATCGAAACATACAGGGTACTTCTCGTTGACTTACTGATAACGAAATTTCAGTTAGAACTTATCGTACGAACAAAGTGAAAAATTCGAAAATTTGATATTTATAGGTATATAACAAATAAACTATGACAAGCTTATACTATAGTTTATTTATTTTTATTTTATTAACGCACACTAGTGATCTTTGACGATAAATAAGAATACATAAAGATTACAGACTTATCAATATACATATGTGCATTAGGGAAAAGTCTCAAAATTAATAGTTTAACTTTTACAAAATTGTGTTTAAATGTGGCCGCAAAATTAAGTTTTAAATTACAACTTTTAAGTCAATATAACTTTATTACCAGCAATTTATTAAAGTAAAAATATCAATAATATTGTATTACAATTTTATACACAATATATGAAAAAAAAAAACATTAAAATTTTTATTGTTATGATTTTTTTTAATATTTTTAACTAAAAATTAACTATTCTATTACAAATTGCTAATCTTAAAGAATGTGTATTCTAGATGTACATCCAAATAAATAAAAGATTGCATATAATATTTTGTATATTTTATATGTGGTAAAAATAATTTGTCTAAATTTAGCTTTTAGGTGCAACTGTAGTGGCGGCTCCACCTGCAACGGTTGAAGAATCTGGTTTACCTGCAATTTGGACAAAGGTTATTTAGTAATCTGATTAAATCTAATATAAGAAAGCTGAAGATTTTTTCGTTAAAAGCGTTATTTTGAAACATTTGGTTCGAAAATAAGCATGTAGTAGTATATTTCGATTCATCTACGGTCAGAACAACCTCGGAAATACAGGAGAATTTATCATACACGGTATAATTAGGAAAAAACGAAATTCTTACAGGATCGTTTTTTTGTCTGTCTGACTGTTCGTCTGTCAAGACCATTTTGTCAAAAACATGCGGAGGAATCAAGTAGAAATTAATTGCAATAGAATTCGAAAAAATCAAGCTTCTAAATCAACGTAATCAACAGCATTTATGCTTAAATTTTTGCATTTTGTACGAAAATTGTCATGTAATCAATGTCTACAGGGTACTTCCCGTAAGTAAGTCGAAATTATGATATTTATACATATATCTCAGAAACAAGCTACATCTATACTATTCATTCCATTTCTTACAGAATAAGCGTTTTTCGTTCATTTAAGATTTTTTTAGTTAGTCTTAATACTATATATAAGCTTTATATAAAACGCTACAAAGCACCTGTGGTATTGGATGAACCCGGCGCTGCTGATGTTAATGAACCACCTTAAAAAAATAAGCCGTTAACATATAATTTATAAAAGTTAACACAGACGCACGATTTTACATTTTCCTTATTAAATAGATTACCTGGAGTTGTCTTACTATCGTCACCTCCTTTGGATTCGGTAGATTTGTCCCTAAAAAATCATTTGTATTTGTATTATGAAAAATAGTAGTAAAAATATATATATTTAACAATTTAAAATATAAGGACTCATTCATAAATTGATATAGCACAAAAATAACACTTGCCTAATTTCCAAAATAGTTTTAGTTATTATTTCCCCATCAGTGGAAAACACAGCTTGGTAAACACCTTCAAATATTGACATGTACTCCGTTATACGAACTAGAATGGCAGAAGGCGTTACCTGTAATTTTTTTTATATATAAAATTATTACATATTTGTGTGTACCTTACATTACGAACATTTTAAATAATGACAGATTCTTAAGATGGACAAGAAATTCGGCTTTGTATTGAGTGACTGGCTGGAGATTATTTCTATATCTTTTAAAAAAATCTAAGTTATTTTTTTATATAAAACCTAATTTTTGATTTTTTAAAATTCGCATAAACCATTGATTTTATTATTATCAATATTTGTATACAAATTAATTTAAGCTTTTGTTTCCTTGTTGTATGAACATAAAATTATAAGTTTGTATATTTAATGGTTTTCTTTTTTACTGTAAAACATTATTTCAACTGTGTTTAACTGTACGTAGCGTATGAATTATGAATGGTTGTTGTTTTTTTAATCATCCGCTAAGAGTGCTTAGCTAGCTGTTAAGTGTTATGTACAATGTAAATAGGTTTACCGTATTTTTTTAGAAATTAATTAATGCACGTTATGTTGGATTGTCTAATAAATAAATATCCTAATATTAAACTAGAAAATAAAATATTCACTAGAAGCTTAAGTTAATATATTTTTGGAAAATATTGATATTTTTTTTATTTACCAATTACTTTAATTGTTTCGGGTTCTAAATAAACGTCATTCAATTATATTAAATTTAATTAAATTCATTTAAGATTTATATATGGATTCACTTTAATTAGGAGTTCTAAAAGTTTCTATTATTTGATTTTTATGTATAACAATAGGGAATCTACATTTTTATATGTTATATTAATCTTACTTTAAAATAATAATCGTTTTTGCGAATAACATAACGTCGTCGTGGCGCAGAGGCGCAACGTCTGCCTGTAACGCGACGGTTACTGGGGTCCATCTCCAGTCGGAGAAGATAGATTTTTCTATTTCCATTTTCTTCGCTCTGGCAAACTAGGCAAAAGCGCGGCGTTGAGTTCCGCCACTCAACACGCAATGCCTCGAAAAAGGCGGAAAGCGGGGACAAAGAAAGCAGGGACTAAGCAACGGAGTGTCTTAACACTAGGTTCCCACGGTCCCTGCAGTTCCCTCTGCCTACCCTGCCACGTGCGGGATAAAGCGTGAAGCTAAAAAAAAGAAAAAAAATAATATTAAAAGTACTTATGCGAAAATAACTTACCACATAAAAAGCTATTGGTCCAATATTACTTCTTCTATACGAAGTCTCCAATGGTATACCATTTACGTTAACCTACAATTAAAGAGTTTTCTTAAATAATTTTATACGTGACTAAATTGTAATATATAAAAATTCACTATGCCAACTTGATTAATTAGCTAATATCATATTGTAAGTGTTGCAGAATTTACATTAAACTCAAAATTTTATTATTGACTTTTTGATAACACACCTTGCTGTATTTATGTATGTTCTATAAGATTTCTATAGAGGCCAATATAGATTTATCTTTACAATTATTATAATAATTTCGATCTGTACAGTTTCAATGAGAATTTTCTTTACTTTTCAGCATTTGCTTACTACTACTTTTCTTTTTTTATGTTACTTTCTTATAGATATTTTAACAACAAACACAAAAACGTACTTTTTCTACTGTACAACTTTCACATGAAAATTGAACTTCATGTTCAAACGGCTCGCCTTCCTTGGGAGCATCTTTTGTGTCCACTTTTCTTATTGTAACTCCTATATAAATAATTATTTTCAAATTAACAATTTAAAATCGTAAGTATTAAAAATTGATGTAATGTAATTAATTGTAAGTATTAAAATATTAATGAACATAGAAATAATAATTACCAGGTGCTATAATAATATAAAAAATATTATTAATATCTTGTATATATTTTGTAATCAATAAATCAGAACTTTAGCAAAATAATAATCATACTTACAATTATCTGAAAAGGAGAAATAAAATTATTTAATATAATACAACGATATATGTAAAACTTACTAATGGTTCTATAAACAATATTCCAACTTACTATCAATAACCGCTATAATCTTATTATAGACTGTTCCACTTCTGTTAAAGTATCCCATGTATACACAGGATAAATTGTCTTCAAATCTGTAGAGATTAATGTTTTCTATTAAAATATTTAATTTCCCAAATATGAAACAATACGTGTAGCGGGAAATGCTTATTATAAATGTGTTACCGAAGCATGGAATTGTAAATAATTTAATTTTTAGAGTAAAGATCGAAGTTTTAAATAGAGCTCAAATTTTTTAGATATAAAAATACTACCAATACGATTTTTATATACGATTAATATAAGATTTTCTTCAATACGAATCTTATACGATTTTCTTCATTATTTTTGTAAACACATTTTAAAACAAAATAAGAAATAAAAGACATCTAACTGGTTTTAGTCAGTCACATAAAAATTGTACCTAGGAAAATTAAAGCTGACCATTTTAGTAATAGACACAATAGATACTCTGCCGCTATTGAGCATACTCTCTCCATTACAAAGGACGTCCGTAATAACGCAGTCATCACAATTATAAGTGACGGTCTTCTCAAAATGCTTGCCAACTTCATTAGAAATTGTGAGGCGAGTGGATTTTATTGCTAAAAATAAAATATTATCATTAATATTCTCCGTTAATAAATAAAAGTATATATAGTAGGTCTTGAAAACATTAAGTCTTCAGTAAAAAAAATGCTGAGTAAACATATGTAAAATTTTTAATATTTTTTTTTAGAAGGAAAATCTTACTCAGTCTACGTTCTTATTTCGATTGTTACAGTAATTACTTAATAACTTGTTAAAAAAAGGCAATATTTTAAATAGTAACATACCGTTCTCTGCAAAAATAATTATGAATTAGAATTAAAAACATATAACGAAACCCAAATTAAATCTGTTCATGATTATTTTTTTATTTTTATTGTTATTTATCACTTACCAGTATCTGAAAAATAAACAACAGTTGTAATAGGATTTATTTCAAAGTAAATTAACGTTTCTGAATTATTTAGTAATTATTGATTATTTTACCTTTTTCTGAAAAGGAAAAATATATTT
This sequence comes from Dione vanillae, assembly GCA_037178615.1. Lineage (NCBI taxonomy): Eukaryota > Metazoa > Arthropoda > Insecta > Lepidoptera > Nymphalidae > Dione > Dione vanillae. Next base: position 528,371 of record JAZFAU010000077.1, read on the forward strand.
CCATTAAAATTAGATCTTGTGTATCTTTACTCTATTATTGTAATAGTCCTAGTATTATAAATGATCAATATCAAATTACCTGGAGCTGAAAAAGAAAAAAAAATGTTTAATTATAATACATTGAAACAATTCTAAGTTATCAAATTCAGTCTCAATCTAGTCAATTCCGTAATATCAAATAATCAATTCAGTAATATCAAAACAATAACATTAACATAAATTACTGTTTTTATAGTATAATGCAGCCCATTTTTATTATTTTGCCCATATACATTATGTTAATCTTATGTACAATTGGGCCTCCGTGCCGTGCTTATTTTGCGTTTGATAACTCACATAAGTAACTGTTATTAAGTAACAACGACTAAGATGAGCTTTCAATACAGATCCTTGATCAACCTTAAGCTATATACCTATGTTCTAAGAGTCAATTTTAGAAATGAAATATTTAAAAAAATACGGATCGGTTAATATATCGTTGTATCCGACCGCATATAAATATTATTATGGATGTAAATGGACTGTTTTTTGTTGTATAATGTAAAAAAAAATCACATAATTGTGATGGTTTCTGATAAGACGTACAAAAAAAAACAAAACAAATGCAAATGCAAATGCATGAATAATAAAAATGAATAAGTATTAGTGTAGCGGGGCAAAGACATCGTTAGGTGAGTCGATAGTCGATGGAAATCAAATCTGATATACTCGTATAGAAATAGTGAAAGCCCCTTTTAAATTGTACACTTTTAACCAAATTTATATAAAGAAGTACACTTGATCAATAAGGCGACAATAAAATATTTCAATATGTTAATAAGTAACTTATGCACTTACATAACACGCTTAAAACTTTTAATCTTTCTTCTGCACCGTCTTTGTTTTGCATAATAGCAAAATAATCACCAAAATCAAGATGTGTGTTTCCTTCTACATCTATTTCTATTAATTGTTGACTGAAAACAAAAACTGTATCAAAATTCTGTCCTGTTGTTCTACGTATATATTCTTTCATGTTTTTATTTCTATTAATTGTTGACTGAAAACAAAAACTGTCTCAAAATTCTGTCCTGTTGTTCTACGTATATATTCTTTTATGTTTTTATTTCTATTAATTGTTGACTGAAAACAAAAACTGTATCAAAATTCTGTCCTGTTGTTCTACGTATATATTCTTTTATGTTTTTATTGTTAATTTCTCTTTATATTGCTTCACTATAAACAACTAATACTTCTAACATTGAGATCGTAAGTTCAATTATTTAACTGTTTTAAAAATCATCATCAACCAGCATACAATTTGTCATATTCTGATGGGGAGATTACTATACTATAATTTTTATATACGTAAAGTGAAATTAGTGTATAAGTAGTTCTAGTGCAGTGAAGTTAGTCTACAAGTAGTAGTAGTTAATATGTAAGAGTGAAGTTGTTTATGAAACATTTGATATTAGCAATGCAGTGTATAATTTAAAACGTGTCTGAACTCACCGTCTGCCTTGTCTGAAAAAAGAAAATGGATATGTAACATACACTGTATAGGTGTTTAAACAATCCATTTCAATTCACGAAAATCTACAGGAAACAAAATAAATCATTTTCTCAAGTCTTCATCATCTCTCTTGAAGACAAAACATAGCATTAAGCTCCACCATTCGACACGCAATGTCTCCAATAAATGGGGCGAAAAGGACGAAGTGAAGTATCTTAGCTCAGTACCCTATATTGGTTCGCCTTCGCTTACCCTATATTGGTAAAATAGTTTCCATAAAGTTATTTCGCGAAAATAGGGTAGAACTAGACTCTCTAACTCTAGGTATAGAATGGTGATGATATTTTATATCGATTTCTGTTACTATGACAAATATTGTATCTTTACCTTTTTTTGTAATTTAAACATACCTATCTGTATAGTCCCTAATCCTGTACTTCGATGTATCCAGGTTATAAATAACTCCATCAGAAGGTCGCACCATAATACCAAGAAGTCGACAATAATCACATCGATATGGAATCTCAGTACTATTAAGCCTTTGACCGTGAAGAATCCTCAAAATCGGAGCTGACATTCTAGCAGAGGACGGATCTAAAAGAAAGAAAATTATATTGAGAACTTCATAAAAATTAACTTCATTTTATCAAACTGCAATACAAATTTACATTTGACTATTCAAGATTTGACAAACGAAGCTGTAGGTAGACTACCTACTGTCTAATGTCACCTGATGTCTAATGTCACCTTAGGGAAATGTCTTGGATATAAAATGGATCTCTTTTAAACATGCATTCCTCTTTTGTGTGATGCTATCTCCTTTTTACCGTACATTCTCCATTCAACGTGACATTGGCGAAGTGACTTGTGCTCAACTGGCACGCTCGGAACGCCATAATTAAAGAGAAGAAGAAGAAGAAGAAGAAAGAAATCTCTTGACGCAAATTAAATTTTTCTACAAAATTTGAACCCTTTCAAAAAATACGTGAAAGTGTTAATAAGACAAATATCAAATACCAATTCGTTTCTTATTTAGGTACTATTATATATTTAGGAATGTGTTATAATCGTATAGATACTAACACAAATAAAATTCGTCAATGATAGTAGTGTTTGATCCACTTTTCTTTACAGCTTTTACTCGATAACCGCCATAATGTTTTTTGGACCAGGCAGGAAATTTATAGGTCACTTTCAAGAACCTGCCATTAGGACTGACTTTCGTTGTGTAAAATTGTGGTGGTAAAGGAGTCTGAAATAAATGGTGTAATTTAAATTATAGTCATATTATTAAATGAAAATCAACTTATTGACATACATTCAAATTGGAATAAATTTTAAGAAAAATAATAAAGCAGGTCTTAATTTGTTACATGTTGCTTTGAAATGAAGTAACTTAGTGATTCTTTCGTTTTAATAACAATATTATCTTTTATACAAAGAATATACAACGTCATTGTAAAAGCTAAATATTTTTACCTAATTATCATAAATACGTGTTAGAAAAACTCACCCAGTTTGTACTTTTGACGTTTTTCTCCTAAGAGCAGATATTAACACTTCAATTATTTGAAATATGACAGAATTCTAGCAATAAAAAATCAAATAAACAAATCTTACATGAGAATCCACGTGATGAAACAGTATGGAGTCAAATTTATAACCGTCAGGTATGACTACTCTTCTTGTGCTACTGGTATAATTTTTAGCAGCTTGAGGAACATATTCAATGTGGCTGTCAACTTAAGATATAAGACAAAGTTTAGTTTATTATAATTTAATCAACAAGGTACTATTTAAAGGTAAGGTTAATGACATGGGACGAGGTGAAAGAGGTGTGTGTGCGCTCCGTTCCCTTTGACTACTCTGCTAGGGATAAGGCAAGAATTTATGGATCTATGTAGGCAGTACTGAAATATCATAATTTCTAAAAAATAAATTTAAATAAGTATATTACGAACATAGATTATTGTAACCCGTATTTACTACAGGCCTAAATAAAAGCTAATTACAAATATGCCTAATTTTTTTATTTAATTATTTAAATGAGTACTTTTGGAAACAGCTCATATAAGATTATTTTTTTAATAATTATAAACTAATAACTTACCAGGTATCGCTTTAAAACAACAGCTATGTTTAGTGTGACTTTCTTTTTTAAATGATATAAGTATATAATAATGACTAAGTATAATTAATGATTGTTATTGTTACGTTATGTTTATTACAAATATTTTTTTATATTTTATAATTAAAGTAGAATTAATTTTGTACTGGATTCAAACATTTTTTAATTGTAATAATTAATGGAAATACTTATAAATTATAGAAAATGTGATTTTACACTACAACATTTATATTTAAGTTATAAAAAATACTTACGTGGCACAATTTCTAAAAATATAAAGACATTTAATTATTTGTAAGAAATAGTAAAGGTTTCAAAAAATAAATAACTTAATTAAATAAGCAAAAGTAAAACAAGTAACGTACCATCTCCTAAAATTAAATAGAAAATAAATAAACAATAACCAAAATATAAATTAAGTTAGAAAATTAAATTAATATATAAAGAACTGTTTTTTTTATACAACTTGAACTATGAAATAAATTACTACTGCTACTAAGTACTCATAAAATTGAATATTATACTAAAATTACTTACGTTCATATTCTAAAAGGATACGGCAATTTAATAAATTAAATTAATATAAGTACTTCATTACTATAAAAAAATAAAATTAAAGTTAATTTTACATACCGTCATTGCCTAGTGAAGAAATATATCATACATATTATAAAATCATCAGAATTTTATATTGTGGTTTAAATTTTCCATTAAAATATATTTAGGAATAATTATTAAATATTACAAAACCAAAAATAACTGTTTTTTTGCAATAAACGAAACATGTAAAAGAAAATTCAAATATTTACTTACGTTCAACTGTAAGATAATATTAGTAAATATTTAATGTCTATTAATTGACTTATAAAAACACAAATTAATACAATTAAAATTAAAAATATTTAAGCAAAAATAATGTATATTTCAAATTACCGTAATTATCTGTAATAAAAATAGTGTATGATTATAATTGAAACAAAGTATTTATTTATTGTTGCTATGTTTACATTTCATAATACAATTTTAATTATCTCTATAAATCTGTAAATCTGTTGTTCACCGCTTTATATGTTATTATTCAGTCAAAATGGGCTATCCACTTTTGTTTTGGTGAACATTTGTTAGTGAATCATTCTTTTTGTCTCACACCTAAATTTCTAGAATAATACTTACGCCATAATTCATTTGCGAGTAACGCTTGATCTGGTGACGGTAGACTGTAAATATATCCAATTTGGCATGGATTCCAATGATCACATACTTCCCTGTCAGGGTCTAACTCTGTTACAAATTTATAGGTCTGCAAAAATTGCATAAAATTTCATAAATATTGTGGATACATTATTTTATTTCAATTTTAAATTATGATATTTTAGATGAATAATTTTCGTACCCTATCGGGGTAATATCGGTAATGGACCACTATATCATCAGTGTCTTCTAAAGCACATTTGTTTGTAGTATAGTTTAAAGAGGTCCTTTCGATGGGCGCACATCCAATGACAGTCGATCCATTTCGAGGTAAGTCAGGACCTTCAATTTTGTGTCCTGTAAAATATTTTTAATATACAAAAACAGATAGCACATAGTTTAGCTGCCATGCATATATGGAACCATACCATACCCTATGATTTTTTTATGTAGATGCCCTTTATAATATACATAGGAACGTGTTAAAAAAAGAATAATTCAGAAAGTGCAATTATAATAATTAACAATTACCTACAAAACATTAAAAATCAATAATCTTATAAATATATTCAACAACGGCAATTTTACACAAACTACTCTGTAGGCGTAATTTTATGCGTAGGCAAACTAAATTGTAGTCTTGTACTACAAGTCATAAATTCAATACATAACTTATGTGAAAATATTTTAAACAATATTTAAACTCGAAAATTAAATAAAAAATGGAACAGAAACGATAAATATTTAATTATGTACTATGCACTGCGTCTGTTTTACTTACTATTACAAAAGAAGTATTTATTTTCAGCTACATAGAGTTCCTTATCTTCGGCACTAAGGCAAGAGTCATACATAATTTGAGTAGGTTCGACGTCCTCTTCACACATAAGAACGCCAGACCCATCTGGCTCTTTGGGTGCTCTGTTTGCAGGACAACGATAGAGCATGCCTAAGATTCGTATAATAGAGAAGAATTATTATTAAACAATACCTTTAACCTCTTCTATATTATTTATACTGTAATAAAATGATTAATATTATTTTTGTCGTTTTAAATCTATATATTCTATAATTTGTAGGAAACTTTGTGATATATTCGTAATATTTATAATCTAGTTTCAAGAGACTCCGTTACAATTACCAGAGCTGCTATCATAATTCAATTTCGCCCAAGGGCTCAAAGTCACAACGAAGACGTTTACAGTCGAGATCATTTATAATTTTAAATATAAATTATAATGATTATCTATAAATGTGCCCTGCTTAAAAAATGGTTCTGTGCAGGGAAATGTAACATTCTAGTACAATATCAATCTATAATTTTAAAATTTTTGTCTGTCTTCTTGTATGGTTGGCTGTTTGTGATGCGATGTACATGTGGCACACTTTTGAATGAATTTGAATGAATTTGATGAATATTTTTTACAATACTTTTAGATCTAGACAAAATCTAGACTATAAAAGAGACACTTGATGTTGGGCCATTTTAATGCTGCCAGAACAAAAATGTAAATCAGGTGGTAAGTACGATTACGAAGTTGTGTACCATACTACATTAAGAGGATATATAGCACATATAATAAAATAAAGAAGAAGAAGAAGAAGAGTGGAAGAGTTTATTTCAACACCCTTACGAACCTAATCTACTTATATACCGGTTAAAATCAAACAATTCTTTTTATGATACACAGTATCATAAAAATGATATATGAGTACATTAATCGAGGGAGGCTGTAGGCTATTACATGACGATTATCATCTCAATGTAACCTACTATGCCCGCGGTCAGATTTACCTTAGACACAGCTGTAAAACATTTACCTTTTCTTATAATTAGAGGCGGTTTGTTCCTAATCTCAGCGATGGTGACGCCCTTTTCACCATTTTGTATGGCCGTCATTATTCTTTTATAGAGTGTTGTGCGTCTCTCTTGTTCGGCGATTATGTACGGCAGGAGTTCTTCCGATAAAACATCTACTTTTTTCTTGGCTTCTGCGTTCATCTGATAAGATTTTAATATAATGTACATAATATAACATTTTTTGATAAATAACAGTTGAATAACATAATTATAAACTTATTATTTTTAAATTTCTGCTTACCCTGTCCGCGTCCTTGTTAAATTTAATACCAGTGCCATCCTAAAAAACACGAATAAAAAAATTCTACATTTATTTCCCAAAAAATATAAATAAAACAATTTTTAAATAAACATATCAACATTATAAGCGTTAAAACTTAGGACAAGGAATTTGATAAGTAAAATATATTATATAAGATGAACTTACGACAGCTTGCCTTCTCACGATATTAGCAAGGTATCGACCTCGCCGCGTCGCTGGTAACAAAACGCTGCCTGCTTGAACTTCATCTCCTGTCTACATATAGGTATGTAATTATTTTATTTCCGCTGAAGTAGTCTTGTATGTGCAAATATATATTTTTAAAATAATAGAAATATTAAAGTAATAAAGTCTTTTATAATTATAGCTTATGTTTGTAAGATATTAATACGGAATTGAAAATCTTTAATAATGCATAGCAATTAGTTAAATTAAATGAAAAATATGAAAATATTGTTAATAAGATATGTGCAAGGCAATAAATATATTTAATAAACTTTAATTTTTTTGTGATCCAGTGTCCAGTGTCTCAATATGCAATTTCTTGACTGACTGACTTGACTGACTTAAATATTTTCCCTCTGTCTACCGGGAAATATGTAAAATACATGTCAAGCTATTTATTAATAGATTTTGAAAATTACTTTACCGGTTGGTAGCCACATTGTGAAAATTCAAAAAGGCATAGAAATAAAAAACAGATCCGTCTTTTGGTCATGGCGGCAGAAATGAAATAAATTTTATTGCAGGTTTGCAGGTTTCAAAAAAACCAGTAATTGCTTCGTTAAACTGCACTAATCAATTTCAAGACTATTTTTATTGTGCTATAAAACGATAGCCACGATAGTTTAAAAAATTATTTGTAAAAATATTTTAGTAACATCTTAAGAAATATAAAGTTATCTAAATAGCTCTAAATCATGCATTAATTATACACCAAGTGCATTCAAAAGTATAATGTTGAACAGAATTAAACTCTTTTTTACCTATCGGAACACATGAAAATTATATAAATGTGCCGGCAATTTTGTTAAGCTATAAAATTGCTATTTTTTTAACTTTAATGTAATAAACTGTATTAATAATAAAAAAAATAGATACTGTTAAAGTCTTGTCGTTTTCGCAACATAGCACAATTTACGTAGGAAATCTAGTGTAATATCAATTCTTAACATTTCCTTTATCGAACAGTGTGTTAGATATAATAATCATGAATCCAAGTATAGATATAATTCACAGCCACAGTGTTTATATAAAGACTTCTCTTGTGTCACGACTGATATAATTGAATTAAGGTTTTTTAAGTAAAAGAGTAAATTATACCATCTAAATCTTAAATCTTTATTATTTTAATGTAACCAATAATAGCAGTCTAAAAATAGCTATAATAATACTATATATTAAATAGTTTAGTAATTTTATCATGTTTCATCCGAAGATATATCAACAGCTTAGTTTCTAGTGTGAACAAAATACTGCTGGTACGGAATATATTTTTCTATTTCAACGGGCGCTAACTTTTCTGATTCCCTTTCTTGTTGTATTACTGGTACAGGAATGTGTTTGATAACTTTATAAGGCACAGGATAAGGATGAGGTATTTTTACTGCATATGGCTCTGGAACAGGAACTAGCACAGGTGTCGGCACTTCTACTTTGACTTGCTTGACATAGGGAACTGGGCGATGCTTAGTAATCTTTACCTCATGGTGAACTAGTATTGGGGGTGAGTTTGCAATGGCTTCCGCTTGTGCAAGTGCGCTTTGCTTTTCTAACTCTTGGCGATGACGTTGTCGTATAAGTTTTTCGATTTCAATAGCATTTTTCTGATCATTATGTCTTGGAGCATATTGCAATTGTATTAAAGGTTTTTCAATTGGATTTACAAATGCTTGTTCATCGGAAATATCTTTTGGTAATTGAACAGATAAAGCCTGTAATTGAATTCTATTTTCATTTAGTAAAGGTCTCCATTGTTCTTGTCTGCCGTTTAGTAAACGTTCTTCTTCAGCCTTTTTTTCAGCAACAGAACTTATTGGCAACCACCCATCTACTTGTACTTTGTTTTCTGCTATGATTTGCTCATTTCCACTTTGAATGAATTCCTTCTGTTTGGGATATATATAATGAAAACTGTGTGGTACTTCGATTTTTGGTAGATTTTGGCTCTGAACATGTACAAGCTCTAGGTTATTTTGTTTGCTTCTGTCTGACGATGAATCAGATTCTATATATGCAACTTGAGATTTTTCAGATGTAGCTATCCTCGCCACTTTTATATTTTCAAATTGTTGACGAACAAGTTCTTCGTGTTCACGAAAACTTAAATGATCTGCTGACGACTGTTCTGATATTTTTGTTAAAGACTTAGGACTAACTAAACCTTTTTCCGCTTTTAAGGCCTGTATTTGGCTAGGTGTTAAATATAAAATAATTTCCTTAGTTACATATCGTTTTTGTGGCTTTTGTGTAGTATTCACAGAAGAGTTTGATGATTCTTTAACAGCTTCTGGTCCCGCTTTCAGTTGTTTTGCTTGTATTTCTGATTGTGCCAGCAGCAGCGCTATTAAAAATATCTGTAAATAAATAATAATATTATAATTATTTAAATAAGAAATATACATATATACATATATGCTCAAAAAATAACAATGCTCTAAGGAAATGTACGAAATACCATCATTTAGAAACAATATCAACAAGGTATATATTCATATTAACTTTTTTTTAATATTTGATTGCATTTTTTACATACATATAGCTCCATTGTGGTAGGAAGCACCCTCGGCCGTCGCAATAGAACGTCTGTGGGTATAAAAGAAGAATTCCAATTTTATATAGCAAACGAATCTCCAAAACGGTACGTATATGTAACTAACTAATTTTGAATCGTAAAATGACATGGTTAGGTTATGAATGAACTAGCATTGACCGTATATGCAAATTAAAAACTTTTTCGTTAATATTGCTACATTAACATATTCAATTTTGATTTTCACAACTTACGGAAGGAGAATTATGATTAGATTTTTAAATTATTAAAAAATAGAAATTATATACGTAATCTATATATTTACATAATTAATTTTTGATTTTGTTAGGAAACATTTATTTTTATATTAATTTGGGGCTGTGATTTTATACAGTATTTGTACTGTAACTGTATATGTATTTTTTTTTAGTCTCCAGTAAGTAAAGTGATAACTGGAGGAGATGCATAAGACGCTTTTGCTTAACTCGCGACATATATTCACCTCGAATCATACAAATATTTTTTTAAACAAATATGAAGCAGGTATATTTTGCACGGTGCTATTACATACAAATATTTTTTTAAACAAATATGAAGTAGGTATATTTTGTACGGTGCTATTACATTGCGGCAATGTTCAAGGAATGCTATAAAGTTTTTAGGTTATACTCAAAAAAACATTCAATTTTAAAGTTTTCTTATATCGTAAAAACGTTTACACTGAAAGATCATAAATTCCTTTCGAATCAGTGCATCCGATTCTACCCTTGATGGGTAGGATCTAGCGAAAACTATCTTTAACACGCTGTAGGGCTCATATTAACCTTAACGTCAAAATTACATTCACCTGTTTTATGCTTGTTTAATTTTAGTTTATTTTTATTGTTTTTTTTTTTTTGACGTGAGAACGTCTTAAATTAGGTTGCGGCTCGGAGTCACTCATGAAAAAGTGTAACGCCCGGTAACGTTACGATGAGTCACCGAACTATGATTGGTCGGATTCGCTTCGGATCGGAAAGTGTGGAGTGCTTAGATTCGTCATTTACAAGGGTGACATGTGCATGACTGACGTTACTTGCTTCACCGCTAATACTAGCTTCAAGTTTATACTCGGTGCTGTATATATTCATCCAGGAGCTAGTATGCAGGATATTGGAATGTTACTATATCAAGGACTCGGTCCGTACGTTCACAACAGCCAGTACGTGCCACCGTTCGTGCAAGTTGATTCAAGTATACCGATGTATACCGATTCTTCTGTGTGGTGATATTAACAAAAACGTAAAGTCTGACAACTCGTTTCTTAATTTCATGAAATATGCGTATAATCTTGATTGCGTATCAAACGTTTCTAAGTCAACTACGTTAAAAGGAACAATCATCGACTTGACTTTCACAAGACACATTACAGCAGAAACACTTCCTTTCATTTCATATTTCTCCTATCATCGTCCTATCCTCAACAAAATCACTCAAATAGGAATTAGTTAAGTGTAAGTTTACATGTTCAATGTTTTAGTAAACAAAATATATTTTCTATAGTTAAAATTTGTTCAATTTAATAATATTCATATCAATAAATATTCTACCGAGAAAAAGACGTTGTCACGTAAAATCTTCGCCCGTAAAACCGACTTTACAGGCAGCCATTGTTTTTTTAGATCTACATTTTTGCTGCTTATTGTAATAAATTTGTGACATATTCTATAGTTATAGGGCTACATATACTTATAACATTACGGAATAAGGTATCCTTAGTTCATTTCAAACAAAATTAGTGCACATACCCATTAAACTGAGATTAACAATAATTTCTATTAGTTAAAGTTCACGTTGACTATGAAAGTGGACGTGAGTTGGCCATTTTTATTTTTCCATTTTATTAAAAAAACATCTATTTTAATTCGTGTTTAAACTTAAAAACAGTAATAAAGAAGAAACCGATACTAATAGACGGAACAAACTTTATTTTTACATAGCAATTAAACCTGCCATATTTGATACATAATATCATAGAATCATAGAAGTATAGATAAACCAATTTAAATTGACAAGTATAAATCATCGAAAATTAAGTTAAATACTATCGTGTAGCAGTGTAGGAAAGGTCTTTTATTATTGCAATGAATTTAATTACTAATCATGAGCATAATTATATTAGAATTGGCTTCTGATATCTTAAATTTTAGTAGGTATATGGTAGAGAACAGAGTGCATGAGGAGCAATAATTTCTTTTGCATATTTGCAGCAATTTCAATGAATTAATGAAAGCTTTTCTGTTACCAAAAATTTAAATAAATTTTAATGATTTTTTGAATTTATCGTTAACTTTTTTCTAACACATCTGGTCGAGGTAAACTCTTTCTATATACAAGGTAAGTATAGAAACATACTAATGAGCCACAACACATTTTGTAGTTTGTTTCAGCATAACTCTTTCTATTTTTATGGTAAACAGGCAGGCATTTTAATTTAGGTATTTTTATATTACGTAATATTCCGAGTCGAAGTCCACGACGGCAAAAAACGCATGAGCTAATAAGTTATTGGTAATATTATTTATATAAATGTTCTTTAAAGGTCATAGTCAATATGTTTTTACATTATTTAATTTTTTTTTGGTATATTTAAATTGTATATACGAATTTATGTTGACATTATTAAATTGAATTAACTCTCTAAAATATTTTCTCTCCAACATTATGTAAAAGCTATTAATAATATAAGCGGGTCCGTGTGCTTTGGAGTTTTTTAAGCGATTTTTTTTATTCGACTTAGACTTATAATACTATGTAATATTGAAACGACATTTAACTAAATTAAAAATAAATACTTCAAGTTATAAATGCTTTGTTGCTAAAATTAAAGTTTTTGTTTATCTTTCAATAATACACTCTAACAGTACTTTGTTAAATAAGTAAGGATTATTATTTTTATGATTTTTATAGTATTAATCCACACTCAAGATAGAAAAAAATTACTCAAAGACATAAAATATGAACGATGGGGAATTTAAACCCGCACCTCTTCCAAGCACTCTAACCACATAACGCATTATAGCACATGTTCTTTAAGTAAGGATTACATACATAAGTATTAGGTACATACTTCAGCTTAATTCTAGCAAAAATTATCAAGTAAATTTATTGGTTTTATTTATAAAACAACATTTTTCATATAAATAAATTACATATATATAAAAAAAAAAAAAAGGTGTGTGTGCAATTCACACACGATAGAAGTGGAACTTCAGTAAATCGAGAAAAGAATGAGATGAATATATATACAAAGGGTAGGATAATTACAAAGTTTATTCGTTTAAAAATGAAAGTATTTTGATTTATTTAAAAAGATATTTTATTTAACATATGTTACATAATTTATTGATCAAGTTCCATATTTTCAGTTTCAACAAATGATACAAGAGACTTATGATAACTAAAATACGATACAAATATTTTAGTTTCAATTTGGTTGATATATCTTTGGAATACTGCATCTATTACCGTTTTTGATCTCATAGTTGATTGAGTGCGATTGTTACACATTTTTAAATTAAATGTTGTATCGAGAAACTCAATCAAAGGAAGCGCTGTATCCGATGCAAAATTTATGTTAAAATCCCCACTTAAAATCATCGGAATTTTGTCATAATTCTTTTTGAGAATTCGCGATACCTCTGGGGTATATTTGATCAAATTTTCATGTATAAATTCAATAACTGATTTTATTGATTGGTTGGGAGAGATGTAAATTGCTAAAATCAAAACTAAATCTCCCTGGTCATTTCTGCTTTCACAGGCACATATTTCTCCAACTTTCGAAAGCTGAACAGACAATGATTCCAGCTGTTGTGCATTGAGATCTATTTGTGGCGTAACAACACGGGCTCCATCATTTACGTTGTGATAGATTGCTACTCCGCCTGCCCTCGTACGTGGTCTTTTGTAATTAACAACAATATTAAAATTTGGAATGTCTACAATATCTTCATTATTCATCCATGTCTCCGAAAGAATTAAAAAATTTGACGACGACACTATATTATCATATTGCGGATCCTGTACATGAGCTCGTAAGCTTTGAAAGTTGAAGGTAAACAGTGACATTCCTTTTCTTTTATTTAAGAAATCATGTAAAACATTTCCAATTGTCTGAAGTCGATTTAAGTTCAGCCTTCGAAATTCATGTTGTAGATCAATTGTAGGTACTGACGCTCTTCGGCCATGATAAAGCTATATAACAAAAAAATTTCACATAAATTCGTCCAATCGTCTTTTTTTGAAATGTAAAAATATATTTCTAGGTTTCTATTAGACAAGGCCCCTGGAAAATTTATTTCAGTTCATACTTAACATACGTATTTACTTCTTTCATAGTTTTATTATGCTTAGACTTATATCTAAATGTTATATGCATAATACTTATCTAAGTAACAAATTGAGCAATGTCGGTAATGTTGGTTATAATCTTACTATTAAAAGTACACATTGAGTGTAGTACGGAATAAAGATAAAAATCAAAACATCTATATTATCTTTATTTTGTTCATGATGATTTTTTGGTATAGCAGATAAGAGAACGGCGTTAAAAAAGCGTTAAGCTCTCTTCTCATTCTGATGTTTCCAGATATTGCGAATTAAATCGCGAATATCATTTAAAAATTCATAGCACAACTCTTTTTAAAGTCGTTGATACAGTAAATCAAATATTTTCATAATTCCAAAAATAAAATGTTTAATTACACAGGATTTAACAGAAGATATAAGTATGAAAATAAAGGATAATAAGCCATCCAAAAAAACCTACAACACAAATTTATAAATACGTTTTGTTCAATTACATTAGCGTCGTAATATTTTGTTAATATTTTAGTCAATGCGCCATCTAGTGAATGCCATGAAATATTTTACTGCATAGCATACAATTGTTGCTTTATATTTATGTTTTTCTTCGGATAAGAGTATATACTTTCTTAATATTAAATGTAGACTACTGTGTAACTATGTGTAACTATTTTAGCTATAAGATAATGTTTTCTTTTTTAACAATTAACTCCACAGATTTATTAAGGTAAAATTAAAAAAAGTAATATTCAGTTATTTTTTTTATTTACAATATATTAATATTCTCTGTTTTCTCTGTTTTTATTTAGTTTAATGTTGCTCATAATCAGTCCAGGCACTGTACATATATCAAGATAAGCTTCACACATATAAGTTTTAGTAACAATTTGACCTCACTTTTTCTCTTAAATAAACCAAAAACAATAAATACATACACATATACAATATATATAACATTTAAAATTACAACTAGCATTATTTCCTGAAAGGTTTAATGGATGTTAAAGGACGATTATAAATAAAATAATATATAATGGAGTTATAAAGTGTATCATGTTATTATATTAGGTCATGATTTTCAATTTTATAATGTAAATAAAAATATTGTGCTACTTTTATAACAAACCTATCTACACATTAAAATATCAAGTTGCTGTGAGCGTTTAATACTAAATATATACAAACATATATAATAAGTAATTCAAAACTAACGGTGCCACAAAGATTTTTTTTTGCCAAAATGAAATCTATAATAAACATTTTAAATTTTAAATCTCAATACTGCCTAAGATTACAAGAGACTACGAAATTAAACAGTACAGGAGTAATTTTGAACAACTATAAAACTACTATTATTGTTAATTAGAAATTTGTATAAATGTTAAATTTAGAAACGTTCTACATTAATCAGTATTAAAATGCTTATTTCAGAATATTATCATTCAAAAATATGAAAATTCTTTTTATATGTGTCTAAGGTATGTATTATTATAATTTTTTCTATTGTATATATTAAACTACGTAAATACTATATTAAAAAAATAAACAAAGAGGAGAGACCGATAATATAAAATAGTGTGTATATTTCTGTCTCATTCTTTACCGGCTTCATTCAACACATTTTTGTATTTGTGTCTCTTACCTGTCGCATTTCCGTTGCATAAGGTTTGAAATCACAACGATTCTAAAGAAGTTTCACTTCAATATTTTATTTTAACTTTACATATATACAACTAATGACTAAATTATGTACAATTATATTGACTATTTGGCACGGTCACGATTTAAAGACTATTTCACCAGCAGCAACTCTTTTTCTTGTAGTGAGTGACGTGTTTGATGATATGGATTGGATATGGTTTCCATACAGCAACAGGTACCTCTACAGTCTTCTCGACTGGCACGTGAACCTTCTTAATCACTTCTACAGGCCTGTCTACAGGCACATGTACTTTTTTGATAACTTCAAATGGTACATGTTTAACAACCTCAACAGGGACGGGTCTTTCAACTTCAACGTGCTCAGTTTTGTACACGGGGTAAGGGACGCGCTTCACAACATCGACATGAACTGGGTAAGGCTGTGGAACTGGTACTTTGACTTCTTGGCGCACGGGCACAGGCACTGCTTGAGGTACTGCTACCTGAACATGGTGAGTTACTTCAATGGGTATACGGCGGACGACATTCTGTACAACTGATTGAAGTTCATATCTTGAGGCTTGGGCAATTGGGCGCCCAACGGTAACAGATGTGCCAATTACTCTTGGAGGTCCAGCTAAGGTGAGAGAAGCACCAGGAATTACTCTTACTCCATTAATGACATCAACGCCACCAATTCCAGGTCCATTTAGTCCCGGGTCACTGAATCCAGCTCCTCCTAGTCCTGGTCCGCTGGCGAGTCCACTACCTCCAAGTCCAATACCTCCAACTCCTACGTTACCAACCAAGCCTCCATCAAGTCCAGGTCCACCTAAACCTGCGCCAGCAAGAGCTCCATCTGCTAAAGAAGATCCTGGTGCTGAACTACCGATAAAGGGGTCACCAAGCGCTCCATTTAAGCTACCAGAGCCATCTCCAACTAATGAGCCACCAAGTGCAGATCCACTGTCAAAGTTTGAACCACTTATTAGGCCTGGTCCGCTGCCTGCCAGTGAGCTACTGTCTAGCGATGAGCTATGCAAGTGTTCATCATTGAAATTACCTCCACTTGCAGATGGTCCACTCAGATCTACAGAGGCAGGTCCTGACAGAGCCGGAGCTGGAGCTCCATATAATGATGAAGGTGGACCGTATGACGCAGATGGTGCGCTCAAGGCTGAATCTACATAAGAATCCTGACCGTGATGATTACCAGCCAATATACCTGCAGCGGCACTATAAACAAGTGCTGATAGAAACACTCCCCTAATCTGAAACAATTGTTTATATAAATTAGTACTTAGTCCTAGATAAATAGATATTTAAGACATTTTAATATTTCAAATATTTTACTACAAATTTCTGTGAAACTCACTAGAAAGGCCATGGCTATTAGCTAAACGCCCAAAGCCAACTAAAATAAGTTGTTGTTGTGTGTTCCGAGTTTCGGAGGTTTCTGACTTGATGACATACTAGAACCACATATTTATACTGGTCAAAGGCGTCGCTTTTTCCATACACATATGAATAAATTATTTGAACGGATGTTGTCGTAGTAGTAGTAGAAAAATATAATATTTTGAATTAATCACAAATGCCAAGGTATTTAATATTTGTATCAGGATTAAATAAAATCATTGCGTGATATAATCTTAATGTAAGAAATATTATTTAGAATTATAATAAACGTTTTATTTCTTTTATTAAAATTTTAATGTACACAATTAGACAAGATATTATTATAAATTGAATTTACTTCATTGTTCTGTAATAAGACCTTAAAGCCTTTTATTTATATCAAAAACTGAAACACATTGTATAAACTACAAATATGGAAATAATTTATACAGTGTACTATAATTTATATCACTGTCATAATTAGAAAAGTATATTTATATAATAATGTTTATAACCGTTTATTATGTAATATTTTAAAATTAGGCCACAAACAAAATCATAATAAATTATTCTTAAACCTATTAGCTAATAGAGTATAAATTATCATGACCTATATTAATCTACTTATAAGAAAGAAAACATCTTTCATGTGACGTAATAACTCTGCACTGGTCCCTTTATTAGGCAACTTTTGATTTTTATGTAAACTGGTTGCGTTTCTAGTTTCACCTGGATTATGGGAATTTATATGTAGATGAGTAGTATAGTACCGTCTGGCCGATATTTTTTTGACTTCCGGTTGTATTCTGTGTCATTATTCTTGTATAATTATAAGGTAAATATATTATATTTTCGACGTGGGCCTAATACAATATTTCGCAATAACGGGTGTGATTAACCAGTTCCGACTTATTGCAGATCCGATCTCAATTTTCACTCTTTGTATTACGGTGTGGCCATGTTTACACAACTTAGCGACAGCATTTATTTTCTAAAACATTTCGTAATATGTGGAATTTGCAATATAAAAAAGTTGCATATTTGTTTAATTTACCTACAAATCTATATATAATCAGAGCAGTTTAATCCAGATCTCTAATTATGACGTTTGAGTATGCGGATTTGTAATGATACTTTTATTACTTTTAAATTATTAACATAGATCAAATTGAGATACTTGTTAAGAATTACATAACAATGACCTGCTTTTATTTTCTAATTTTTCTTGATATTTTATTTGCGTAGATACAAGCAATAATTGTCAAAATATAAACATTGGATTCAGAAAAAGTTGGCTAATTAGTATGTACACATACATACGAGTATGTATGTAAATAAACTTTCATGTTGTGATATAATTTGCCACCATAATTTTGTTATTACTTAAGAGGAAAGTTTTTTTAATACAAAAAATGTAGGAAATATTTTAGATGCCATAAAGATAAAAATAAATTTTCAGTAAATATGATACAGTTTCTTTCACATTTTTCTTAAAAATTGTAAAGTAAGTTTAATATACAGATTTGGATCTCTTATGTCATTGTAAAATATAGCTTTCAGGTGTTCTCATTATAACACATTAGCCAAGAACCCCTCAACGGCAAAGTTGGCAAACGACAAAGAGTACCTGGAAATAAATATTGAAGATCGAAACCGCAGATAGCGGGAAGAAATCGAAATGGGCAGAATATATCTTTACAAGTACACAAAAATGATGTATTGCTCAGGCATTTCTTTGTCTGTTTGAGCTTAAGGCAGATAGTCCAATTATTTATTTTATTACCCCACATCCCTTATATTCCGACTTGCGATTATAAACAAAAAAATAGTTCAATAAGTTTGTCTTGTTTTAATATTTAGGAAAAAAAATAAGTGTCAAATTCATTTAATGTAAAAATTAATTCCCTTTTAACATTTCGTTGCTCTATATATAATTGTCATATTACAAGATTTTTAAGCAGTTGCGTTCACCTTATTATTAAGATAAATAAGACAAAAGTAAAACAAAAAATGTTAAAAATAATATTTTTATTAAAGTAAATTTAAGATTACAAAGGTAAATTTTAATTGTTAAAACCAAATAAAATATGTATCCTATATAATATTTATTATCAAGAAACTCAATGCTACACATTGACTTTTTATAAAACAAAAGATAAGAATTATAAAACGACAATTATTATATAATTAGACGACGTGCTGTGCAGTTGTGCTACGATCGTCCTACTGTTTGTTTGTTTCAGTTTTGGTAGTAATTACCAACTTTCAATAGATAATTATTATTATAACATATAATTATTATTAACAAGGCACAGACATAGACATAGGTCTTTATTTGACATTGAGATAGAATTTTATAAAAAAATCTATAATTAAATTGAGGACCGTCGTGGCGCAGAGGCGCAACGTCTGCCTGTAATGCGGCTAACGCGACGGTTTCTGGGTTCGATCCCCAGTCGGGGAAGATGGATTTTTCTATTTCCATTTTCTTCGCTCTGGCAACTAAGGCAAAGCGCGGCGTTGAGTTCCGCCACTCAACACGCAATGCCTCGAAAACGGCGGAAAGTGGGGACGGAGTAAGCAGGGACTAAGTAACGGAGTGTCTTAACACTAGGTTCATATGGTTCCTGCAGTTCACTCTGCCTACCCTGCCATGTGCGGGATAAAGCGTGAAGCTAAAAAAAGAAAAAAAAAATCTATAATTAAAAAAAAAAAAAAAAATCTATAATTATCATTAACAGCCTACTTTATTTTAAAGTATCCCGTAATAATTAAAGTATCTATTTTAATAACATATTTTCTTACAATACTTTCACAATTTTTTTTACAAATACCTAATTGTTTCTCCAAATTCTTTCTTTTTATTTTATTAATTAGTATAAGGTCATGAAATAATACCAATATATCTTTGGATTATCGTTTTATTAAGTAATCAAACTTATATTACTATTTACAAAACGAAAAATAAAGTTTGAATATACAATTCATTTTCCTAAATTAATGACTTAGTTATCACCCTACTGTGCAGCCTCTAGATGAGCTATCGACGTGAAACATATTTACAAATAAATGAATTAAGCTTGCAGTATGAATGAATTTACAAATATTTTCTATTGTTTACCACTGGGACCATCCGTGTCCGTGGCTAGAGCCATGACCGTGGCTGGAGTGGCTGTGTGCCTTGTGGTGAACTGTCTTCACGACAGGTACTGGGTAGGACTTCACGACATGAACGGGAATCTTTCTAAGTTTTACAATTGGAACTTCAACCACTCTTTCGACTGGCACTGGATGGTCTACTGCTACCTGAACGACCTTTTCGACTGGTACTTTGATAATCTTCTCAACTGGATAAGGTACTGGTTTATCTACTTTCACATGTTGAATCTTAACAACGGGTACTGGGATTTTCCTCACAACTGGGACTTGGACGGGATAAGGTTGCGGCACACGAATTTGAACGGGTTGAGGAACTGGTACTGGTACAGGCTGGGGTACTCTGTGTGTCACCTCACGGACGACTTGATAGGTTTCATCGCGCACGCGATACTGTGTAGGAGCTCCATTGTTGTTAGCTAAGCCATGAATTTCAGTAATGACTGGTGCTTTAGGTCCTGGAGGAGGAGCATTACCTCCAATGAGTCCAAGTCCACCTACATTGGGACCTTGAAACGCAAATCCTGGACCAGAAGCACCACCAGGCCCGGAGAGAACACCAAGTGGTTGTGATAAAGCGGCGCCAGAAGCTGAAAAACTTGCACTAGGTCCTGAGAAACCTACTCCAGGTAACGCTGCACCAGCACCTACTGGTGGTGCTACAAGAGCTCCACTGAATCCAGATCCAGATAAATCACCTGAACCTAGAGATATATCAGTGAGACCAGAGGAACCTAGACCAATATTAGCATGGCCGCTTGAAAATCCACCACCAATAAATCCACCGCCAGAATATGTGGCAGATGGAAGAGATCCCGCTGGGAACGAGCTTGGTGAAAAACTTGAAGATAAACTAGGAGCACCTAGGTTACTGTGCAAATCATGGCCTAATTCTTCGTGATGACTATGTCCATGCAATACCCCCGCATAGCTGCTACTCAGTAGAATGGTCAACGTAGTCAATTTTGTCTGTAAATAAAATTAAAAAAAAAATTATGTCCCAATGCTTTTTAAAAGTACTCAATTAAAAATTTTTTCAATGCATATTACTCACAAGTGTAGCCATGGTGTCTAGCTAACCGCTGGCTACTCAAGTAACGCTGTCTGTTCTTTAACAAGCTGAGCTTGTATGTGTATATTTTGTCTATTTCCGTCATATTTATATAGTTGTGTCGTTTATACGGTATAAACGACTCCGAAATCAAGCAAAAAACTGGTTTAAGATATACCTTTCCTTTTCTAACGGATATGTTATTCATCTGAATTAATTCCACTACCAGTTACTTAATTTGTGTCCTACTGAGAAATATAGGCGCATCACTAATGCCATCGGTTACCTAATACGTGACACATTGAGAAAAGCTTATATATATGTAAATTTTGTTTATTATTTAAATATGCTATCGCTTAGAACTTTTTTGCTATTCCAATATTTTTTAAGAAAGTGTGTTGTTATCTACGTGATTTTTATTTTCTGCTTGTTTTCCAAATATAATAAAAAGTAAATAAAAAATAAAATGATTATTTTTATATTCTTTTAAGTGTTAATCCACACTGAGGATAGAAAAAAATACTTGCACGGTTCGCAAAAGGTCGTGGGTTCGAGTTCTGCAGCGTTAAAATTTTTATATGTTTTGTTTAAGTCAATAAAATGTTGTTAAATAGCAAAAATGATCAATTAAAGTACCGCGTAAAATTAATCAAGCTTACAAGTACCAACATTCATCACACTGTATTATTATTAGGAGTTAGTTTTTAGCCATTTTGTTGTAAATAAAATAATAAAAGTAGCTTAATGAGGAACGTCGAGGCACAGAGGCGTAAGTGTCTACCTGTAAACGGTTGAGGGTTCGATTCCGACTCGGAGAAGATGGATTTTTCTATTTCAATTTTCTTCGTTCTGGAAACTAGGCAAAGCGCGGCGTTGATTTCTGTCATTCAACACGCAATGCCTCGAATAAGGCGGAAAGCGGGGACGGAGAAAGCAGGGACTAAGCAATGGAGTGTCTTCTACACTAGGTTCATATGGTTCCTGCAGTTCTCTCTGCCTACCCTGCAATATGCGGGATAAAAGAGTGAAGCTATAAAAAAAACATAATTGTCTATTAGCATTTAAAACTATAGTATACAAAGCTGAAATCTGTTTTCTCTTGCGATAAACTGAAAAAAATATTATTTTGCTCGATATTATCCAATTACGTAATGACAAAGTTACTATTACATTTTATGATAAGATCAAGACAATTAGGCGGCAATCAATTGTCATCATTTTTACACGCTATGTATAAAAGCGTTAGACTATCAAATGTTTTGTGAATTTCTTCAGTGGACAATGCTCTGGGCAAGGTGATGCGTTTAGAAAGCGAGACATGCGCACACGCATTCGTCTTCTCGCCGTATCTACTGTGTTCCTTGACACGTACTAGAAATGTGCTAGAAATGTAAAATTATTAGACATCATTATCATTTAAATTATGTTATAATATTACGAACAAAACAAATTTAAGTACCACGTATTAGCATACATATTTCGATTTTACTGAACTTAAGCAGTTTCTAAAAGCTTTGAATTTTACATTTTGTAAAAATTAAAAATAAAAAAATATGTTATTCTGTTTATTCGAACCCTTAGATAACCTAAGTTGAAATATTATATTTTTGATAATGGATATCTCTTATTTAATTGTATTTTACGAATGCAAATACTATTTTTATGCTTATAAATATAATTTTCATCATATTACCTTTGGATGCTTGTATTACTCTTTATAATTGGACATTAGCAAGAGAAATCAAATAGAGGGAAATTGATTAACACCGTGATGTAATCTTTAATTTATATTGAACTCCTAGTTATTATACAGGGTATCTGACACGGCGGCCGTTATCAGAACTACTTATAGGGGACAATATTTCAAGGCTATATACAAAAAACTAATTCACAATTATCAATAGTTTAGGCACAGGATCATTTTTCCTATTTCACGATATTTATACGTACTGTGTAACGTGTGAGGTAGTCATAATTAAATAGGAATGACGTATAGACCTCGTACTACAGATTGTCGTTGTCAATATGTCACCTTTCATGCAAAAAAATAACCTAATGAGAAAGGGATATATCTCTTTCCGGCTCTCACAGGATAGTGTACGCTTGCGTCATACTTGAGAAATGGCGTTTTATTTCAGAATTATAACTTAATTCTTTATTTTGTTTGAAAAAATATTTTTTTATTTTTGAAAATTTTACTTATTTTATAATTTTACCAAGTTTATGAAGGCTACTTATTACTATACTTTAAATAAAGGTCGCGGTAACATCCACACCCTGTATAATATTTCTAAAAAAATAGATACTGATCCATCTTAAGAAAATACAAACACATTACTGGTGGGTTAATGGCTAAATTTCCCATTTTTTCACTCAGCCATTCTAATGTTATTCTTTTATAAAGTCAGCCCCTAACAATTACTTGTCCAGTAAAGATTTAAAATTGTGTTTTTAATTAATCGCAGCAATTTTGTATTGTAAATAAACCTAATTTTTATATATTTTTTTTTACTTTTTTAAGCTGTATTTAATTTCATAGATAAAGCTTCAAATTTACATTATTTTATTTATGGAAATTGAAAGGACAATAGACAGTGAATAAAATGTTTTTTCAAATGTTTTCAAACATGTAATTATATAAACATAATATAACAACAAACAGACAAATAACATATAACTTATCACAATAAAAAAATATTTACAATATATTTTACTAATAATGAACCTTAATTATATTTTTATTTACAAAACAAACCATTCTGATAAATGCGATATTTATGAAAATACCCATACGATACGTACATATAATAAAAGATATCTAATTGTAAAAAGATCATAACTATTTTAATTAATAGATAAGACAAGATAAGACAAAATTATTAAATAATATTAAGACTATTCTTACAGTCGTCGCTTTGTTATGGTCTATGCAACTGTAAAAGTTAATGTAACAATTTCATTGTATCCTAATATTTTAAATAAAATGTTAATAAATAGGCCACTTTAGTAGTATTAAGAAGCCTAGCAATGTGCTCATGTTTAGTAATAATTATACAAATTGAACAGTTAATAGTATATTGTCATCAAAAAATTAATTTAAATACATTGATTTTATTTAAAGCTGTACTTTCATAAAAAGCTGTTTTTTACTTATTTGTAACTTACTATATAACTAAACTTCTAATTAATAATAAATCGAATTATAAGGACCTGTAATAATATTAGTAAGTATTACATTTTTAGTCTAATTTTGTACAGATTTAACAATGAAATCAAAAATTTAAACTGATTTTTCATCTTTAATATCTACTTCATCTTCTGCAAAAGAAAGAGAACGTTTAATTGAACCCATTTCCTCATTTAAAGAGGCACCAGCTTCAAATAATGGCTCAGTTTTGTGAATTCGTAACATTTTTGGTTTAATTATACGACGTCTGTGAATCATTTTATCTCCTTTGTGAACGGTTCTATGGCGTGAATTGTGAAGAGGCGGAGGCTTCAATAATGGGTAAGGTTCATCAATTTCTGATTTGGGATATTTTCTTTTATAAGAGTATCTATTATTGTATGTAGTACTTGGATGTTTGTGTCTCTCACTTAATGACCTATGACTCGAATTGTAAACGTTTTTATATTTGTCATCGTTTAAATTCAATTCTTCATTTGTGTCTGATACATCTGTTAAATCGGTATTACCCTCATCTTCATCTATAACTGCCCCAATAGGATGATTATTAGATGAATTTGCAATGGGAATGCTTTCCGGTTCCTCTTCACTTCGTGAATATTTTACTCCTTGATAAGGAAAGCGTCCAATACTATACATATCGTAAAAGGAATTACTAAACGGATTTATAATACCATTATTGTCATTTTTTACTTGAAAAAGTTGTTGTAACTGTGAGACATCTAGCTTCATGGGGGAGGGCTTATGCATTTCGCTCCGTAACGAAGTCATTCGGCTGTCATCAAAAGCTGGATTACCTTTTAACATATCTTCTATTAATTTAAGATCAACATTATAAGGATTAGCTACTCTAAAACCATTGATGGTCGGTAGCAAATTGCCAGATTGAGAATCGTATTCTGGTTGATTGATATTTGGATTAGATTGTTTATGAGCCATTAATTTGTTAAGTAACTCTGCTGCAACATCGATATGGTGATTCTGAACGTTTTGATTTACTCGAGGAGGTAATGGTGTTGGAATATTACTTTCAAAATTATTATTTCGGTTTCGCTGCAATTCTGAATTGTAACCCTGAGTTAAACGGTAGGGTATGTCATTAAATTTTAATAGGTTTGTGATATCAGTGTTCTGAGGACGTGTCAGACTATGTTGATGCGTATTTGCTAGTGACTGAATGTTATCATAAGGATTACTTGCAGTTTGACTACCAAAATTTAAAGACTGACTTAAATCATCTACAAAACGCTTTTCTCCTGATTCAGAGCCCTTGCTGTATAACGGCGTTTGATGTTTTACGTAGTTTTGTTCCAATTGTTTTAATTTATCCGAAAAATCTTCAGGTTTAGATTTTATTGAATATAATGTGTTTTTGTCTTTAAAATATGGATCCATGGCATGCCTTAAAAATTGCTTTTGAGCTTGGGCTTGGTCCGTTAGTTCTTTATAATATACAAAATTACTGTATCTATTAGGGGAAACGGCATCAGAAGATTTACTTGACGGATCATTACTTTGTACGACGTTAGAAACATCTATAGGTACTATGTTTTTTAGGGCTTTTTCATGGTCAAATGGTAATTTTTGTCTGTTATCTAAAGCTTCTCTTTGATTGTATATGAAAGGGCTGACTGTAACTGAGTCAGACTGATCACTATATTGTTTATTTCGTTTATCAATGTCATTTTTGTAAAATAAATTACTATTGTAATTGTTTGAAAAATACTTATTGACTTCTAATTGTTGCTTATAATTTTCATGCGCTTTTGCAGCAGCTTTTGCAAACTCTTCTGCATCTAATTTTTCTGTAGCTGGTTTTGTATTTTGGTCATAACTATACGTCTTACCGGAGTCCATTTGAAAGTTTACTTGACTAATTGCTCCAGTTTCAGGTTGTAAGCTATGAATTTGATATTTAAAGTAGTTACTCTTTGTTGATATTTCTGGTTCAAATGAAGATTTTTTTTCAGATAACTTCCACCCATAATCACCGTGAGAATAAACCTCAGGTTGACTTGTGTCTTGTTCATAATCCCTAGCTTGATTTCTTACATTGTGATATACTTGGAAGTCTGGTTGAGCATAGTTAAAATATAGATTATTGGCAGCAGGACTATTTCCATTTCGATGTATATCACTGTTGGACATATCTGTAATTGCCTCTTGGTAATTATTTTGCTGGTTATTATTATATTTCAAAATTTCATAGTTCTTTTGAGAATACATTTCAGACTTTGGCAAAGAATTTAAAGCAGCGCTAATAGGAGCTTGCCAGTAATTGGGCAATTTTTCAGGATAAATAGATATATTTGGTGCTAATGTCGATGAAATAAAATCAGTTTGATGTTGGTTTTGATTGTGCAATGGATATCTGATTCCATTCACTGAGTTATCGTAATGATCCATCTGCATTGACTTACTAAATTCGTTGGACTTTTCATAGTTATTTCCAATAGTACTTACTCTGTTATTATAATCCACGGTCCCAAACTGACCATTTGATATTGGAGAGGAGACATATTGCTGGTAATTTTGTGGACTAGAAAGATATATTGAGGAAGAGCTTGAAACGTATGTATTAGCAGGTGTTCCGATATATTGAGGATTTGGTATTGGCGTAGTCAGATAAGGAGGATTTGGTGTGCTTTGCGTTGCGTCAACGTTATACACATATGGATTATACTGATATGAATTTGAGTTAGTTTGGTAGGTATATGATTTTGGGTCCAATGTTGATATTTGATTGGACTGTTGGTCATAATTAGCAGCCGGTACAGTGGAATATTGATACTGAGGCTGTGGAGTAGCTGTATAAGGCAAAGCAGACATTTGCGTTGACAGTTGTTGCTGTTGGTAATACTGATTTTCAGATTTCATTTTTTGCAAAAAATCTTCAGGTGGTAAAGAATATTGCACTGCTGCATACTGATTACTTTCCCCTGAATTACTATCAAGTGGAACATAATTGTCTTTTGACACTTTATCGTCATCTTGCTGCTGTTGAAATGGATTTTTAATACGATAAACTTTTCGGGTCCTGCTCCGATCACTTCGAATAAAATCACCATTATTATTGTCAGGCAAATGGTATTGACCATTCAACGAACCTATAGAGGGACTATTAATTGTTTCGCTTTGTCCCTCGTTGATGGTATACTGTTGTAAACGGAGGAAATCTTCATTACTAAAGCCATCTTGGCAGCCAGCTATTTTGATGACAAAAATTGCGACTAGTATCCGTATCTGAAACAAAATAGAAACGTAATATTACTAAAACAAAAAAAAAAACATTGAGCTATACAGTTATAAATGTATGGTTAACCAATTATTAATTATTCTCAGACACATATTCCTTAAAATATATTAATAGATAATTGCATGTGACTTGGTAACCTGTATTATAACTTGGTAACTGTCAAATTATACTTTTAAAACTATTCAGTAAGATTTTACGATTACAAGTGAAAATAACTTAAATATATACTTTACTAAATTGTTATAGTTTTCTAATAACATTTTTTCAAAGCCTAAAATTTGTTTTTTTTTATAATTACCTTATTAATATTAATATTGTTTACAATTACTACACAGCTCGAAGTTAAATAGAGATGTCATGTCATTATATAAATAATCGTTCAAGTGAAATTTAAACCTTATCGCTTTCTGTTATCTATACATATTAAATATTATGTTAAATAAAAGTTATATGCAAGCATAAACTTTATAAACAGCGTAACGTAAAATTAAAGCAAAGATATTAAATCTACACATATTAATATGTTATGTTGCATAGTGATGTCAGTTTCCTTTAGAAAACATTAGTTACAGTATGCCTAGAAAGGGCGAGGGGCAAACGATAACCTTAACCTAAGAGGATAGCATGACTAATATGGAATAGTTCCTATAAATAGTTATAATCGACAAGTCTAGACACTGTGGCGTGGGAATATAAACGTAAGGTAAAGGCTTATTCAACTTTCACTTTCTTAAATTTTATTTAAATAAAGCTGTTAATTCGAAAACAATAAGGGCTTGTACAAATATTGTATTTTACAATAGAAAGAAAATTTAACAGATTTACATTCTTACAATTATTTATAATTTATTAAATAATTGAAAATCGGGACCATGCGACTCAATTGTGTGAAATTATCGATGTAAACCCAAATTGGAATTTATCACCAATTAAATTGATTTTTGATTCAAATTAGAAATTATTTCATTGGATATTTTAATTGCCAAAAGTAAAGTAATAATATGATTTAAATAATTATATATTTGATAAGAAGCTATATTTGAATGATAAAGATTACTAGTCAACAAAAGCTAGAGGCAAAGGTCATCGCGACAGCAGAATCTTCAATGCATTTTCTCTGCCCTTTAGGAGTCACGACAAGGATGCGGGGAAAGCGTTTATTAACGAGTCGCAGCTTACGTTATTTATTACATACACTGTTTATTCAATACATGATATAATACTATGACAACCATTATTAATGAATGAATTATAATCGTTTCTTTTCTCTGGTGAGGAAAAGCCAAAATCTAACACAAGACATGCAATGTCTTGAATTTAGGCACAAAGCGGAAGGAAAAAAATTGGCACTTTGTGTTACGACGTCCTCATTTGCCGCCCAAAATAAAATATTGTAGGTTAAGTGGGGGAACTCAACGCCTTGTTTTGTCTTCTTACCGTTGCAACGAAATGAAAGTGTTTAATTCTCCTGAAAGTATCAAACCCACTACTATCGCGTTTACAGTCAGTTTATATATTATTTTATTAAAAGTTAGTATTTATTATTTTTAAGCTTAGTTATTTACGAGATTTACGAGATATAAATTATTTTACTTCTATTAAACTACCCAAAGTATCCTTAACTATAATAAAAAGTAAAAAAAAATGCAATTGTAGTATTTATTAAATTAATACTACTTTAGAAAGTCTGGAAAAGTTTTGTTATATGAATGATATTTTTAGCATGAAGGACCTCTTGTTGTATTAGCATACTTTTCACATTACACATCGATCAATATATTGTGGAATCCAATGAAATCATCACATCAATATTTATATTAAAAACTTTCATAGTTAGGAAAATACTGTTTTATGAATATTGCATATTTTATATAGCCAAATCCATGACATTAGTTTAGTTTCTCAAGAAAATTATGACATACAGGAGTTTGAAAATCGATTTCAACTAAATTACTCTTGATCTATAAAATAATAAATATTAATATTTATTTACATTTTAGTAGTAAACACTTTATTAACAAATTTTACAGATTATTTTATTTTAAAATAGTTATAAACACAAATACTCAAAGATAAATTAAAAAATTTTGATTTTATAAACATCTTCTTTATCCTGCACGTGCGTAGATGAGTGTTAATAGTGTTATTTTAGCTTAAACCTGAAACTAGAGATCATTCGGACGTGGAATTACTTTTTTACCGACTGAATTAAAAATATATAATATAAAACGCAGAAATATGGTATCTCATGTCACCTTGATAGTAGATCGAACCTTTTTACTTTTTTTATAGTCAAATACTGCTACGGTGACCTAAATTATCAATATTATACCTACTATATATCCTAAAGGAAAATTGAATCCGTTGGGCTAACAGCCAGCTGAGCATATGAAAAACTTATAAATTTAATTAAAAATATCGTAGTCACTACGCAATATTTAAGATAGAATATAATGTATACTGCAACATAAGAGCGTCATACAAACAATAACAACAAAACTTTACTTTAACAAAAAAGATTAAGATTTATGGTAAAGCCTTAAAGTGGGATGCCATTTTATACTAAATGTGGTTCAAGGAGTTATATAACATGGTCATATAACATAGAGAAAGTCATTGCATTATTTTCTACCTAAATATAAAGGTTAAATATATATTGACAATGATATCTTGTTTTTAACAAAATAAACCAGTTTTAACCAATTCTCTTCTAATACATCAAATGAGCTGAAAATAAAATAACAAAGAAGCTAAAATCGAAAAAAAAACAATCGTAATAAAACTTATGAAGTTATGATTATCTGTCATATCATAATATTTTTCTTTACGATATTAAAATTCAATTATTTTGTTGTTTCACAGTTTTAAGAATCATTATATATTCTTATGACATAATTTTTTAATATACCTTTTACATCTAATATAAATACAATTATATTATAAGTAAATAATATTTATTCTACTTTGTGAAGGAAAATAAGCCTAAAAGTAGTAAAAAAAATACATGTCTCTACTTATAAACGTGACTAAAAAACGTTTCTGTAATGACAATTTGTAGGTTTTAATTTTAACTCATGTACCTGATATTCTGTATATACCTATAGTTTAACTGGGTTGCCAGGAGAACTCTATAACATGATAGTCCGCAATATATAGCATTATAATAAATACAATTGTTTTACGACCACCACTAAACACTTGAGTTCATAATTTCGTAATTTTCTACAATCCACTGTACCAATAAAAGAGATGATTTCAATTTCTATAGTTGATACATTTATAGACGATGTGCATTTATTAACTATCTTGTTATGGTAACAACTGTTTTTATTTCTAATCACAATCTCAATGAGGACCGTTGTGGCGTGGAGGCGCAACGTCTGCCTGTAACGTGACGGTTTCTGGGTTCGATTCCCCGTCGGGGAAGATGGATTTTTCTATTTCCATTTTCTTCACTCTGGTATACTAGGCAAATCACGTCGTTGAGTTCCGCCACTCAACACGCAATTCCTCGATAAAAAGGCAGAAAGCGAGGGCGGAGAAAGCAGGGCCTAAGCAACGGAGTGTCTTGACAATAGGTTCCCACGCATTGTTCCCTGCAGTTCCATCTGCCTACCCTGCCATGTGCGGGAGAAAGCGTGAAGCTAAAAAAAACAATCTTAATTTGTTTCTAATCTCCCTATAATGTTTCTTTGTAATTGTTTTATGTTTTATTGCAAAAATGTTTTGTTTTGTCATAAGGTTTATCAAGTTCAGTATGGAGCAGTGGTACAATATCTGTAATACAGTTGTAGTTCGACGAAAAGTCGTGTTAGTTATTAAAATCCTTGCTTTGATAATAAAACAAAAGTGTTGAAAATTAGCTGAGATGTGGGGACAAATGTGTCTTTAACATTAGGTATGCTCTGCCTACCGAGATAATGTAATTAAAGTTATAATTATAAATTACCGCCACGTTGACGCATTTATAAAGCAATGTATCAATATGATACGTAATACGTCTCACTTCAATTTTTTTAGTTACATTTGGGCTCATATTTATGTTTAAAATGTTTTTGTGTCACCAGTTTGATCTGGATTAGAGTATTTTTTTAATAGTATCAATTTTATAGTTTTTAAAAAGAATATTAAATTGTATAGAAATAAAAGAATAACAATTTAAAATATGAGATTTTACAGCAAAGTAGTTGCTATGTGTGTAATCTAACTTATAAGAATGATAAAGAGAATAGAAATATCAACGCCAGAGATAAAATATGCTGCTAAAGAAGCGACTCATATTAACAACGTCCGTCCACTGTATAAATATTTCGCCTTTTGTAAATAGTCATACTAGTCGTCGAGGACCATCATGGCGCGGAGACAGCGTCTGCCTGTAACTACGACAATATCGTTTCCTACTTGCGAAGAATGAATTATTTTCATTTTTTTACAAAGTGACACATTATAGAGTCAAGCTATAAAGAAAATATGATTTACATTTTATTTTAGCTTCACACTTTATCCCGCGTATTGCAGAGTAGGCAGAGGGAACTGCAGGAATCATATGAACCTCGTGTTAAGACATTCCGTTGCTTAGTCCCTGCTTTCTCCGTCCCCGCTTTCCGCCGTTTTGGAGGCATTGCGTGATTAGTGACGAAATTCAACGCTGCGCTTTGGCTAGTTGCCAGAGCGATGAAAAGGGAAATAGAAAATCATCTTCCTCGAGTGAGAATCGAACCCTCAAACCTTCGCGTTTACAGGCAGAAGCTTACGCTTCTGTGGTCCACGGTCCTCAAAATCCAATGGTACAGCAGGCAAGTTCACTCTATTCTTGGGTTCATTCCTAGGAGTTGGTATCTCATTCGTTACGTTTACACTTTGACGTTGTCTCACTAAATAAATATGGCCTTATACACGAATTCAACTTTATTATTTATGAATTAGGTGTAACAAATTGCGTGCGATTTACTTCGCATATAACTATTTGTTACGTCCAATTTATATCCTACCAAAATCTACGAGAAATAAACATAAAAAATAAATGTGTGTTGTTAATGCTTTTGCAAAAACTACTAATATCGTAATAAATGTTTCGTTTCGCCTGAAAATATGGAAACTTTTGTATTTTTTTTTATTTTTATAGCTTCACGCTTTATCCCGCATATTGTAGGGTAGGCAGAGGGAATTGCAGGAACCATATGAACCCAGTGTTAAGACACTCCGTTGCTTAGTTCTTACTTTCTCTGTCCCGACTTTCCGCCTTTTTCGAGGCATTGCGGTTGAGTGGCGGAACTCAACGCTGCGCTTTGCCTAGTTCCAGAGAGAAGAAAATGGAAATAGAAAAAACCATCTTCCCCGAGTGGGAATCGAACCCTCAAACAGCAGCATGCGATTACGCCTCTGCGCCACGACGGCATTTTGTATTTATTCTTCATATGTATATATGTAAACACATATTAACAATTCATTTTAAATTATTAATAAAATTACATTTTGTAAAATACATTTTTTAGCTTAAACGATAATTTAATCGCTGTCCATTTGTTAATAGAGACGGTTGTTATTTGTTTCAAAGTTATATACGTCATAAAAAATCGTGCCTATATATACTTATTATACACTAAAATCCCGCTTTCTGAAATTTATTCACTTCCAATGGTTGGCTGGAAGAGATTTCTTTTAGAAATAAGTTCACCATTGTCAACGAAATTTTCTTATTTGTGTATTTCGTTAGTAAATTTTTTATGTGCAATAAAGAATATATATTTATTTATATGCAGATAAACTTGTCCCAAGTAGAAAAATCATTTATCCTTAAAACGGTTTATTCTATTTTAAAAGTAAGTTAGGTTATGTAAGTAGTAGGTAATATATGTAGAGTCCTACTTGAAAATATACATAATCAAGTTTAAAAGATTCATTTTACTGAATTTAAAGAAAAAATCCAGTCAAGGTGTTCGATTTGAATAATCTCTCTATAATTATGTTACTGGGCCAAGAATAATTTTCTCTGGTTTAGTATTACATAAAATATGTAGAAAGTATGTGAATTTTTTATTTTTTATTTGATATATGACCTAATAATATGTACTATGCGTAAATATTTTGTTAATTACGAGTCCAATTGCTTAATGCTTTAACCACGAATTCATGTTTATGTAGACCTGTTTCTAATTAATAGTTTAGGCTGTATTTTGCTTTGTTGAATAAAGGCTTATCGTTTTGAATCGAACGATTTGGCTATAAATTGATTTAATTGAAGTTGAAGGTAACTTAAATAGAATTTTTATTAACGTAAACAGAAGTGTTTGTTTTAAATAAATTCATATAATTTAGTTAATAGTTTTTTTATAAATTTTAAATATATAACGTGAATATATATTTAATTAAAAATCTACACTGGTGCAAAACTTACCATTCGCTTAGCCATAATGTGGTTTGACAAAAGCTACACTAACAAGCACTGATTAAATTGTTACAATCACAACATTGTACACAAACACAAAAATCCAATATAATTCTTCGTGGCCTTAGTTATAGGGTGTGTTTTGTTACTTAGGCGATGGTGAAATGAAGTTCAAGGATAGGCAATGTTAGGTTTATATACGGGGGTAGCGGAGCGTGGTAGTGTTAGTGTGACTCGGTGGGTGCATGCACAGATGCAATTGAATGCACACATATGCAGCGGGTACCGCTTCTAATGTTAACTGTGAAAACATTCATTTTAAGTACCATTTATATTTGTTATATAACTATTGGAAAGTAAGATTTTGTAAAACTATTTTAAAATTATTATAAGAGCCTAGTGTTATTTTAAGTTATATTCGATATAAGCATTTGTGTCAATAAATAAATAAATAAATAAATAAATATATATATATATATATATATATATATATATATATATATATATATATATATATATATATATATATATATATATATATATATATATATATATATTGAAATTAGTATGGTTACATCTATTTATGTTTTATAGACACTTCGTTTCTCTGCTCATTTAAAAAATAAAGCACCGTTACATGACTAAACACGAAATCGAAACTGAAGGATAAAACGTAAAGTTAGAAAATATGTTTATGAATATTGAATTGTGAAGACCATCGTAGCGCTGTGGCGTCTGTCAGCAAACGCGACGATTTGTAGGTTCGATTCCCACATGGGGTAGAGGGATTTTTTTCATTTTCTTCACGCTGGTAACTAGACTTGGCTAACTAGCTTGGTGTTGAGTTTCGTCACTCAACACGAAATGCTTAGAAAACGTGGAAAGCGGCAAACGGAGTGTCTTAACACTAGGTTCGCATAGTTCCTGCTGAAATGTTATGTGAATCTGTTACTCTAAAACGTCACTAAAATGTAAAGTTTATTTCTTAAAATTATCTATTATTTATTATCTTTAATATTTTCCTTAAGCAATAAGAAAATCACAACCGATATCGAGATAAGATTGATTGACGATCACTTCCTAGTTCCATACTGCGATCTAAGAATTTGATAGAATCTAAGTAACGTTACTGCTAAATATTAACAAGCGCTGTATCAATTTTATGTAGTAAAAATTATAGAGTTGTTCAAGCTCTAGTACATAAATTTTAAACGCCTCAGGAAGGAAACACACCTGCACTTTGTTTATGAGTTCGACAGTCTAAGATATTCCTGGGGCGTCATATTGAGAAATGAATGGCAATGGAAATTGGCAGCCTTTCTAAGCATTCCCATAGTCTTTGAGTCTTTAATAAATGATATTGTAAATCTGCTGCAATAAAGATAAATCCTAACTAAATATCTTATACAATAGTTTAAACCTTACACTAAATGGACTTATGAATAAACGGCGATTGCTAATCTCGTTTCTTACGTTTATAAAACCATTGAGATTGTTGAAAACACAATGTGATTTTTCAATTTGTTCAGTACTCATTGAAATTGTCATGACATTAAATGAATGATTGAATGAATGATTACTATGAGATATATAGAATAAATATATCAAAAAATAATATATGCTGAAATATTAACGATATATTCATTTCAATATATTACGTCTAAATAGCTATATATTTATAGAAATAAGAATGAGGGATAGTAAATTTAAAAATATTTGCCGATTGATTACGACGCCGAACAAAAAATTAAATTCAACTGTGGCAAAAGAGTGAAAAATAGCTTTAGCTATTACTAGTTTAAATTTAGAGACAGACGTGACAAATAATATGATAATAATGCCCAAATTGATAACTGTAATAAAAGTTCCTAAGATCAATTAATTTGTTAATTTATTAAAGATTGTTAATTGAGCTATAGTTGACATATAAAACAACAAGTTTTAAGGTAGGGCAGATTTCACTCTCGCCGTTTTCCGCATTTTATCCAATACCGGCTACCAGGAATCAGGAAAAGGCGCGACCCTTGCCTGTCCGGTCGCCTGTTGTGCTACCATGAGATATACGGTTGTAATGTTTTATATTAACGCATTTATTTTAAAATATATTAAATAGTTTTTACTGTTAAGTAAACTAGCAATAATAAAATAATAATTAAATTTCTGCCATATTATCCATTTTTTTTATATAAATATTGTCAAAAAATTATCTATGCCATCAAATAATATATTTAATATAATTATTCAATTAGTAAAAGTTATAAATATTAAGAAAATATTAAAAACTTACAATAAAAATATACCAAAACTTGTAGAGGCATTTAGTTCAGCGTATAATTTTAAAGTAGTAGGCGCTGTGCGTCTTGTACGTGTGTATCAGTACTATCGGAAGTGTTCCAACTCAATCTGTTACATCATCGTTACAGGAACTGTTTTGTAGTACCATAATTTCTTTATTTGGTGTACCAGGAGATAAATACACGTTGCTCATTAAGCACTAATATTTGTTAACGTACAAAATATATTTAATAGAAAGTACTAAAATATATCAATAATGCTTTCTTTATGAAAAGTACAATACTTTTGATAAAGAAAGCATTATTGGACTAGTTTTATAATTGCAGTATTTGATTTTCAGAGCTTGTCAACTCTTATTAGTTATTTTTCAGTGACGTAGACTTATTAAATTTGACGAAAAAAGATTTCTAACAGTACATATGATGGGCAATGAAAGAGAATAAATCTCAAAATTGATCATACTAATGTTTTTTTCTTCCTGTAGTAATCTCTGGTGTTACAACGAACGAAAAGGCGAACGCTCGTTTGCCTGTTTTTCATATAAAATAAATTTGTAGTTCGTTTCATACAAAATTAGTAGATACGACCACAAAAGCAAGCTGATCCTTGAATGAATTACTTTAGTTGCTAAAAAATGTTTAAATATTAATAATAATTATTATTTCTGAAACATCTTTACAGATTTAAATTATTTTGTGAACTTTAATAGTGTGGGTAAAAATACTATTTTGTCATATACATTTTATTCCTATAAAAGTAATTAATAAACATAACTACTTAATAACATAGTAAATTACCTAGATATGAAACAAATTGTTATGAGTGAGCGTCTGCCTGTAAACGCGACGGTTTGAGGGATCGATTCCCACTCGGGGAAGATGGATTTTTCTATTTCCATTTTCTTCGCTCTGGAAACTAAGCAAAGCGCGGCGTTGAGTTCCGCCACTCAACACGCAATGCCTCGAAAAAGGCGAAAAGCGGGGACGGAGAAAGTGTCTTAACATTGGGTTCATATAGTTTCTGCAGTTTCCTCTGCCTACCCTGCAAAATGCAGGATAAAGCGTGAAGCTAAAAAAACACTGTTTTCCATACATATTACATAAATATCTTACATAAATACGAACAAGATGTGGGAAACTGGCTAACCTAACCAACCAAACTTCTCCGTTTTCCGCCTTACGTATTACGTGTTGTCTGGCGGAACTCAACGCCACGCTTTGTCTTGTTAACAGAGCCACAAGAAAAAATAATTTATTCCCTAGAAGCGGAAATCGAATCCAAAACCGTCACGCTCACAATCAGGAGCGGTGCCGATATTCCATTACAGCTTCTTTTATTATTCAACGGTAACGATAAAACTAAACTTGGACAATATAAATGAAGTTGGAATAAATTACAACAATGCAGCTTATAAACAATTTATTAAACAAAACAATTAAATATTTTTCTTTCTTATATCTATAAAAGGTATTAAAAAAAACATAGGTAACACATATAACGTTATTTTCTTAATTATTTACAAATATTGCACTTCACAACAGCCTATTCGCTGATCAGCTAATAAGCTGAATACACATAATACCACAATATATTAAAACTACATATTAAACATGGTGCCAACTTATTTGTCTTATTCTTACCACACAAGAATTCACAATGTAATAAGAATTTACGGAAAGTAAAAAGCTTTTTTTATAAGAAAAGAAATGAAAGTACTGTCTATGCTAACTTTACTTCACACTAACTATTTTCCAATTTTTATCTAATGACTGCATTCTACGTATTAAATGTTTTTAGAGTAGAGTAGTAGAGTATATTTTAAAAAATCACATTAGAAGTAATCAAAACAAAATTCAGTAACAAACTATACTACACATAATTACGACTTTTCACTTCTGTCGTTTTGTTTTCGGGCAGCACCTGACGAAGTGTCAGATCGACTATCTTGTTTGACCATTCTCTTAGGATGTGAATGATAATTTCTTGGATAAGAAGGCTTTGTGGCAACTGGAGCTACGCGTTGACTCGCTGTGTAATCATTTTCAGAGCTATAGGCGCTATAGTGGCCAACTTGAGTATAGTGCATAGGTTGAGAATTAACGTAAGATACTTTATCACTTGATGGATGTCTAAGTACCGTTTGTGGTACCATTACTTTATACTGAGATTGGTATTTTGCAGAGGGCACGGGAGTGACATAGCTAACAGTTTGTACACTGGGCTGTGGTTGTTTCTTTTGTGAGTTATATGTGTACGGTAACACAGTAGCAATAGTGTGGTCTTTACTAGGATAATTTTCAGAGAGTGTATACGATTTGCTTGAATCTTCCTTTCCCCTGCTTTGGTATACATAGCTGTGAGGCACATTAGAAGCAATTGTTTCCTGATACTGTTCACTGTGTATTAAATTAGATGGTACTATAGAAACTGATTTGATAGGGTGGACTCCTTGTTTCTTTGAATAGTATTCAGATGATTGTGAACTATATGTAGGTGATGCAGATTCATATTGAGATGAAACCACTTGTTTCGAATAGCCATCATTAGCATTATTTATGTCATACGCTTCAGGATCAGCAGAAACATACTGTGAAGCATCTGGTTGTGAAGTCGGTTGTGGGGCACCTTGGGATTCATATTCAACTTCTTGAGATTGTTGTCCGCTAGAATATTGAGGTGCTGCATACTCTACATTTTGTGAAGGATCTTCTGAACTCGACTGCTGTTCCACAACCGATTGTTCATTTTGGTACTCACTTGTTACTGATCCTGCTTGTGATTCATGTTGATATTGTGGTTGAATATAATACGCTTGCATTTTAAGCTCAGTTTGTGGAACATATTTGTATTCGTATTGGTATTGTTGTTGAGACGGATGTTGGTACAAAGTTTGTGGCTGTGATACCAAATATTTTTCTTGGTTGTAACTCACTGGGTATCTTGCCATAACGGGCTTAACAGCAGAATATTGAACTCCCGAGTAGTCAGACTGAGTATAAGTAGGCTTGACGTACGGATTAGAGTACTGGTGGGATACTGAATCAGTTTGAACATTTGAATTTTGATAAGACATTATTTTGGGGGCATAGGGATACCCATTTTTCTGAAAATATTGGTTGACTAGTTCTTGAAGGTTCACACTGTTTAAATGTTGAGATAAAGGATAATTTTTAGGTAAATTAGGGTAAAGTTCAGCTGTAGGATTTTTTAAATAAGAACTTGGTACTCTGAGAACTAATACAGGTACTATTCTTTGATTTTGATTCAAATAAGAGTTTTGGGCACGCAAATGATCTTGTGTTAAGCCAGCGCTTTGATACTGAGGATTTTTAAGAAGTTGTGAAGCGTCTACAAAATAATTAGGCATTACTGAAGGAAAGTTTCCACTTAAACCAGAAAACTCTTGTCCATTATATGTAGTGTACAATGTTT
The DNA here is from genome assembly GCA_037178615.1 of Dione vanillae. Classification (NCBI taxonomy): domain Eukaryota; kingdom Metazoa; phylum Arthropoda; class Insecta; order Lepidoptera; family Nymphalidae; genus Dione; species Dione vanillae. Next base: position 568,208 of record JAZFAU010000077.1, read on the forward strand.
GTGCCGCTTTTTCACCTGAATATGAGGGAGCAGATGCCTCAACCGCTTTTTCGTAACCAGTTTTAAATTCAACTGATGGCTTATCATAAGTATAGGATGGCTCTTCATTTTTTACAGGTACTAACTCATAAGCCTGAGATGGTTGTATTTCGACGCTAGAAACATGAGAATTTGAATATTTATTATTTGAAAGCGAACTATACTGTGATCCTTGGTGGTTATCTCTTGCCGGAATATCTTCTTGTGAATAAGGATATATCATGAATTTTCCTTTGTCTTGATTTGATTTTCCAAAGTATGTATATGAGTATCCATTATTTGTCCTATATCCATAACCAAGGTTAGCATCTATTGTACGCTTGCCTTTTCCCTTTGTGTCTGTATCATTCACAATTTCTATGGCAATAACAGCTGGAAACGCAGGTTTTGTAGGCTGTGAAGCATCGTCACTATTATTTTTCAAGTTAGCTTTATTTTCTTCTTTTTTGGTATCAGTTGGTGCTTCCGATTTTACGCCAAATTTTTCCTCAACTTCTCTTAAGAAATTCTTTTCATCTACTGTTAAAACCTCTGATTTTTTATTTTTCTCTAAAGATTCGTTCTTATATTTCTTTGGATCTGGCTCAGCTATTCCTGCCGCCAACACACCGAGGAATAATGTCTGAAAAATTGAAAATTCGTATATATAATAAATTATTTTAAAAAAACATTTAAATATATATTGTAGTTGGTTGATGGTTTTAACGCACTTCATTTTCTTCTTTACGCCTATTATATAGAAAAAGGTAATAAATTTCAATAGATAGCATCTTTAATGATTATAAGTAAATTTACATACATCATTATACTGTACCATACTCTACTATTCGGCTTACGACCAAATTTAAGACCTCATGGAGTGGTGGATAAATGCCACGCTTTGGAAAATGTATGAAAATAGAAATAATTAATTCTACCGATTACAAATCGAACGAACATAAAAACTACTTCTAGTATTTTATTCTATAAAAAAAACGAATACATTTAATAGTAGTCATAATTAAAATGAAAAATAACTTTACTGGTAGCACTAAATTTATCTTGTCTTGTTGTTCGAAATGTTATACGACTTATAAATATTATACTGTATACAGCATATATTTTAATTATCAAATGATTTAGTATTCACGTATGATACATGACACAATATCACTAACAAGCTTTCGCTACAATGAGAACAATCTGTTATAATAAGACTGCACGCATGCAAAGATGAAGCACATTACGTGTCGCTGTAGTAATGCGAGAAGAAAGCGAAATTCAACGATTTAAATCGACATAATATAAAGAGAAAACCTACATCCAGTGGAATTGCAATATACAAGCACTTTCCTACATTCACTGATCCCGATATAGTGCACTTCTTGAACCCCTAATAAAATTTAAATCGTACATTAGTGGTAAGTCAATTGAATTCCAGGCATCCTTTAAGATTAGTCAAGGCCTACATTTTTTTTTTCAAATTACACTTTACACCTGGCACTAACAGTAGTAATTCTTATTGAATTGAAAGTAAAGGGCAAGATGCTACAATAAAATGAATGAGAAACAATACTCCATTACATATTAACAATTACAAGTCAAAACGCATCGAGTATTAAATGACCTGTTATTAAACGTGTATGCGCAATCACGATGACTTGTAAAGAGATTTTGAATCGTATCCAGGTCAAATTATGATATTACTGCATACTAAATCGATAGTAAAGATTACTTCGCACTTCTATGAGAACTTTCAGAGTTACGAAAATAGGAAATTGGCCAATATTAAATAGAAGATGCTGTCATTTGTATGATGAAATAAATATACAGCCTGACAGATATAAAATTTGTATGAATAATATTTACAGTAAAACTTTTAAGGTAAAACGTTTAAGGTCATAAAAATAAATGAATAACGAAATGTCATTGTACACATCGATTGATTAAATGTATTTTAATGATAAGTATACGAATATATTAAATTTCAACTTTATTAAATTGTAGCGGCTCGTTCACGGCTTCACCTACTTGTAAAATATTATTGGATTGACTCCTTAAATGCACTTACTTACTTAGTGCAGTAACTTATTACTTAACAGATTTAATTACAGTTTTCGTTGTATACATATGCATGCATACCACGAAAATTGTAATTAAATCGGTTAAGTATTTTTTGAGACTAGTGTGCACATACGCACCGACAAATAAACAATAATTTTAGAAAACATTGTAGAGTTAGAGTAGTAAAAATGTTTTTTTCACATATATTCCGTGTACAGACAGCGATTAGTTACAATTTTATCATAACAGATGCTTATATCTAATATAGCTTATAGATTATATCAATAGTTGATTACAAACACTTGATAATCTAGAACTTGTAAAACATTGAAAGAAAATTATTTATAAATTATTTTTTAAATTATTTTTAAATTATTTTTTTTATTTATTTACCACAAAATTTTGAGAAATCCTTTCATTATGTTTCCCAAAGCCTACATGTTAAACTTCCGTTTTTTACGCCCCGTACTTTGGCCAGTCTTTCGATAACTCAGTTAATACATATAACATACATATTGTTATTGTTATTTTTGTACTAATCAATTAAAATGTTTAATTTTACTAAATTGATAAATAAATTACGTTAGATTATATCTGAAAGTAAAAAAGAAATTGAAAATTTTAATAGCATATAATAAATGCTAAGTACCGCCGAAGTTCGCTTGAGTAATACTTTGCCAAAAACACAATAATAATGTAAATTCCCATAAACAAATTAGAAACATGCCAAGATAAAATAATACGTTAGAAATACTTTGACATAAGGTTGAATTTTGTCGTTTTATATAAATATAATTATAATAATTACTAAGATTATAATCATGAGTGAAATGTGAATTACGCAACGGTCATAAATTTTAATAAAGACAGATGTTGCCGTCATGCTATCTGAGATTTTACAGGTCGCTTGCTAAATTTGATATAAAGACGGTTATATAAAACGAATACTTAGTCCAAACACAATCGACGTGTGTAATTAAAAATTGAAACTTAAAATTCATTTTGACTTTTAGCAAGAATTTTTTGCTATTTATGGAATAATAATTAATGACTGTCGTAGTAATTTTAATTTGCATTTATATTGATGATATATGATAATGATAGTATATTTAAATATTATATAGTAATAGTTTATAGGCCCATATTGTGCAGTGAGATAGCATCTGACAGAAGAACGAAGGTTTTAGGTTCTACCCCCTTTGGAGAGAGTTAATTTTTTTTACCTGCTTTGACAGAACAATGAGCAGTGTTGAACGACGTAACTTAATACGCAATGGTTCAAATTCACGCGGAATTGTGGGAACGTATTGTCTTGGTTCAAATAAATAATTTCTCCTACATTTTTATATAATGTGATGAATTTTAATATTATAGCTATATGTTTCATATCGTTTATAAGCCTACAATAATAATGTTGACTATTTATTCATATTATTGTATAATTAAATAACTTGCTTCTTTAGTCGGATAAAGCTTTACATTTTTCTGCCTTAAAAAAATCTAAGGCATTCAAATGTCATATGTATATAAAGTAGATTGAACTCTTAAAAAGTTCGGTAACAATTACGGTTTAGTTAATACGCTATATTTGGGTTTTGGGCACTATTTTTTATATTTATTAGGATTAAGTATTTATTTATCCTAATAGTTTTATATATAATAAGGACATAACGGGATTGTAACGGTACTTGGCTATTGATTGTCATCGTTGATTGTTACCTAGATTTTAGTATGCGCTATACGGCAAATCCTCTTGGGCACTGTTATTTTATTTGTTTTCTTAACAATTTGAAACAAACAAATGCAATCAAGTTGCAAAATTATACATACAACAGCGTAACAATTTCAAGTTTCTCGTGTCAATAACTCGTCATAGATTGAGACCATTATTTATTCCTTACGTGTTTTTGGCCAATTTCTTTATGATAACAATGCCAATAAATATTTACATATTTTGTGAGATTGACTAATGAGTTACGATTATGGCCGTAATTATAAGCATATCTATCTTCACTTAATAAGAAGATATTAGGTCTGGTCACGAAAAAAATATACTATAAGAGAGATGGTACATAAATTCACGTTTTATTTTGGCTAATTTAATTCACAACTCTTATTATTTCTATGAGCAATTTATTAATATGCTTATTTAAGTATCATAAATATTCATAAGTTAATAAAATATGTTACATAATTAGAAATTTTACGCACAGCCGATATTATGCTAATTTCTGTTTTCTAGGTTGAGGTCGTGTCTGATCGTAAATTACGGTTAGAAACATTATATTTCTCGCTTTAGTGGTAAGTATTTATATGTAACACATACATAAAACAAACTAAAGCTACTAAGTGGCTACTAATAGCGATTTAGTAGATATTATCTATGAAATTTTTATAAACCTATAGTGCTATTGCTAGTCTTAGGAACTATAAATCCTACAGTACATTTTGAGTTGACACATTCTTTATTTGTTAGGTAGTCCGTACGTATGTACAGCATTCTGCTATAGGTAAATGCTATCGTTTTAAAAAGCATAACGTATCTTAAACTGTATTTAATTAAAATTAAAATATTTCTTTATAAAGAGCAATTATGAAAGTAGTCATAAAATAGCTTTAGTTAATTCAATCAATTCAATTCATCAATTCAATTGTCAAGAAAAATATAAATTTTGTTATATACAGTGTTTAACGTAATAAATATTTATTGGACTCTGTTGTAAATTTAATTTCCAAATAAAATTTCACCGGAAATCGTGTCTTTTTTTCAATTCCGCCATTTGTTGTGTAACCTTTTAGCTTAGTAAATAGAAAGTAATATACACTCATGTTGCTTATGTTTTATTCAAACAAAAATATACTGAATACTAATTTTATCTCCAAAATCGTAATAAACTGTGAAGTTACGCTTTTTATACTTAAAGAAGATCTCAGATGGCTTAGCTACACGCTTTTACCCTTTATCCTTTGTATACTACGTAACTACTAACTTTTCGTCGAATTTGAGAGGAGACAGACTGAAAATCAAATCCAAAACTTTCAACCTTATAAACTACAGTCCAACTGAGTCAAAATGACTTTAAGTCAGTTTAATATCTGATTTGGTGAATATCATAAGTGGAAATTCTGTCCTCGCCTACTTTGTCTATAAATAGATATTTTAGCTGTAAGACATTTAATATATGGCCTCTGTTATTACAACGTAATATAAATAGCTTGTTAAAAAGTCAAATATTGTAGTAAAAATCGCTGTATATAATTTATTTTATTAAACTTCAAGTTCAATGACCTTGAGATAAATTAAGCAAAATTTTATCAGCTCGTTAAGAATATTGTGTAAATTTTTTAAGATGATGGTGAAGGTATTTTAATTTACTACCTTTCAAGTTTCTGTCACTAAGATAAATATTTAAACTTTTTTGTACTTAATAATTGATATTTATTAATTATTTAATACAAAGAACATGCTATAGAACTTTATAATATACAATGGTTCATTTCTCTTTTATAATAGTGGATTTTTAATATTAAAATCAGATTTGCCCTTATTGCTAGAGCATAAGCACAAATAATAAAAACCAGATAATAAATAAGAGGTCAATAAATTAATTTCTACACTTTTATTCCACGCTTTATGCCACTTTGAAAGACTTGTAGAAAAACAGAGAGCTTAATAATTTCTCTACCTCAAATCTAACTTATTTATTCTAGCTGTAACATTTTCGCAAGAAAACTAGAGAAAAATTAAAGGAAAATTCTCGTAAGCAACTTTTTTGTTACAATTAAGTTGGTAGTTTATTCCAGTAGTAACATAAGAACTACCAAGATTCCGTTTTTGTATACGATCTCGTCTTATAAGAGTTAAATAAATAATAAGTATTATTTTAAATCGTGTTTATATATAATTGAACGTACGGTAAGCGATCGTAAAATTTATGAAATATCTTTAATATATAATAAAAATATAAGTATCATAATTGTATTAATATTAATTCATAATTAACCATAATTAATTATCAATTAAATTATTATAATTAACCTACATTTCTAACTTAATAAACATTATAAAGTATTTAATAGTACAAAAAGTAATATTTACCAAAGCAAGCCACCGCATTTTATGTTTTCTGTAGTTATCGCTGAATCACTCTCTGTCAAAAGAAAAAAAAATCCCATATCAATCACAGCACAACACTAACACTTAACACCATAATCAACACTATGCCACATTAGTTTGAAATATACAAACAAATATATGCTTAATCTGATTACAATAAATGCATAAATTCTGTGGCGTATTCGTGTATGTTTTACAAAACATTTGGTTAACTGTACCTGTTTTGGTGTTCCAGTGGTCGAGTACGTGCTGAGCAATGGGTCTGTGAATCACTATGTTACGTTCTTTTATACCTCGGAAGAGTTCGAGATGCGCTGAGGCTCTGTCCGAAAGCACACCGGCGTTGTGGTACATACGACAGACTAGCTTGCGCACTTTCACTTACATATCCTGCAAACATACACCAGACTGGACAAATTGCACTATTAAAAGCTTGTAGTAATTATAAAATATATATATGAAACCGTTATATTTAACTATGTAATTATATATAAAGTATATGGATAAGTATCCTTAAATTGATTAAAATATTTTATCAAAAAACTCAAAAAATCTATTTACATATAAATATATCTAAACGTACCACCAGATGTCTGGCATTTTAAAAATGAGGCATGGTAGTTAATGAAGACTCGCCTTCATTTATGGAATGAACTATAGAAGACGATCAGTGGCGCTTTCAAGTTATTTGCATATAAGTAGAGTTGAACTAACCTGTACATGTTTCAATACAAGACAAATGAGTCTCTTTAAATTTTTATCATAACACGTCGCATGACATGACCTACAAAAATACTTTTAATTTAATTAAGCTAAATAGTAATTACTTTTTAAATAATAAGTATCGCGAGCAATAGAATATAAAAAATAAAGCAATAACATATATAGGAATACTTTGGATTTTCTTAAAATTAAGTTTAAGGGAGAAATTATAACACGGTTATATATGTGTAATGATTAGGTCACAATTACCCACATTCAGTGCAACCGGTTAACGCATCAGTAATGAATTCAAGTTACATTATCTTCCTTAATCAAGTTATTGGTCATTATGCACCTTAATTTACGTTTACATAAAGTATGTTAAAATTGCACGTAACCAATAGTAAATAAAGTAATAAGAAAAAAAAGCTGGACTATGTTGTGACTAGACTTACATACGTTTGTATATGTAACATTTTCTATAACACATTTAACATTTACTATTGAAAGTAATATATATGTCGATACATGATACAATTTATAAATATTTAATAAAGGTGTATATAATTACATGTCATCTAAAACAATTCATATTACTAAAGTCGCCGTTGCTCAGTGGCACATCATATGAAGGTTATTAGTTCGATTCCCACTTGATGGAATGAGTTGCTTTCCTTTCTCCGTTCGCATCTTACAAGATAACACTTGATGCGTAAAATGATTCAAATAAACATCATATATATATATATATATATATATATATATATATATATATATATATATATATATATATATATATATATATATATATATATATATATATATATATATATATATATATATATATATATATATATATATATATATATATATATATATATATATATATATATATATATATATATATATATATATATATATATATATATATATGTCGCAACCGGGTGAATTATTACGCCATCTAGCGGTACATGTTGACAACTGTGTTATTGAATAATTTCCGGAACGCCAGCGCCACGTAGTGGCACTCGATGGAGTTTGTGTAAGCGTGCGCCAGAGGGGGAACGTCGGACTTCACTTCACTCCGAGCGTTCGGCGCGTGCGGTCACAGAACCATCGCGCATTCCGGTCGCCTACTTAAACTATTACTGAGTGATTATTATACTGTGGTTGATTGTACAAGTGTGTTTCTTTGATCCTTCGTCACCCACCGATAGACGCCCACATAGGAAAACTATGAACTATAACTGTCATGATGGCCCTCCGCCGTCATCAGAAGTGGGATCAGCGTTGGATCAAAACAATGAAACGAATATGTGGCGTGCAATGTTCGAGCAACAAAACCAGAACATGCGAGCATTGATTGAGGTCCTACAATCTTCTAAGCCAGCCTACCATGAAGAACTACCCGCATTCGATCCTGAGAAGAAGGATGCTAATGCAAGATCCTGGTGCGCGACGGCTGACTTGTGTTTCGCTGAAAATCCTCCAAGCGGCGGTCGACTTGTTTTGACAGTCAGCAAGGCGCTAAAAGGTGAAGCATCAACTTGGTAATCTCAAATAGCCTACGAGGGTATCACGTGGGTTGAATTCAAAGCTCTCTTCACGACACGATTTATTTCGACCGAAACATTGGCGGGTACCCTCATTAAGATGAGTGCCGAGAAACCAAGTGAAAAAGAAACACTACCCGCATTTGCAAGTCGATTAATTTCGTCGTTGACCAACCGATGGAAAGACGTAAACAAAGAAGAAATCGCCGTAGCAACAGTACTCGCTCACTTGTCACAGTTCGAGCCGCGACTCCAGCGCATGGCATTTACTACGAACATTACATCGAGGGAGAAATTACAGCAAGAACTTAGTGCTTTTTCACATCTAAAGTGCCACCACCAGTGAACTGTCAAATACAACTGACTGTGAAGCGAGAGAGAATGACCCAAGTTCAGTGTTTTAACTGTGGCAAAAGTGGTCATAAGCGGGTTGAATGCAGAAGTAAATCGATTGACACGAGAGGACGGCCCACACCTACAACTACGTCGAGTCAAGCATCGCAGCAGCCGGCAGCCAAGCCCTTGGTTTGCTTTAAATGTGGCAAGCCGGGTCACATCGCCGCGCGGTGCAGTAGCAGCGGCCATGGCGGCAGCGGGCCCGTCATCGGTGGCACATACGGCAGCGAGCGACGCGTTGACGTTTGCACGGTGCAGCCACCGTCCGGGACATTAATACACAAAGGTGAATTAATTCAGTTTACTTATAATTCTAGTGCTGAATGCTCGTTAGTTAAAGAAAGTTTTTTATCAAAATTCTGTGGCAAGTGTCACAATAATGTTGTTGCTATGACTGGTATTGGTAAAACACAAGCATTCAGTACAGAACAGATTTTATGTTATGTAACGATTAACAGTCACCCTCTAGAAATCTTATTACATGTTAAAGGCTTTAAATTCTAAGCGTACGTACAAATATGCACACGATAGATTAACAAAGATGCCAGCAGGTCATTTACCAGTCGATGTTGGTATTGATGATAGTTGTAACGATATTGACGAGTAAGCTTAATGTGTGTAGACGAGTAAGGAGTGCTAGCGGCCGTATTGTGTTCGACCGTACCTGTAGTTATTACGTAGCCGTAGCCCGGTAGAAGTCGGCATCTCTTGAGGCAACTCAAGTAGACCGTGGGTGCGCGGTGCGCGTTTAACTCAGGCGGAGGTCGGGGTCTAAGAGAGACCATTATGGTGTGTAGTCACGGGGTGATACACATGGTTTTCGATCCACGCGGTGGATGCGGCAGGGCAATGTGATTGCCAGTCGGCTAGAGAGCCGTGGCGCTAGAGGTTTTTACTCGTAGAGTTTTGTAAAGTTTAAAGATAATGTGGCAGTATAGTGTTAATGTGGAATAAAATGACTGTGGTATCTGGCCTGGCGTGGTGATCTTGTTGTAATTGTAATTTGATTATTTTGAATTCCTATTGTTCGATAATGTTTTAAAGTAGAGCTGAAGTTGGGTTGCTAACTGAAATTAAGCTGCAGTGATCTAAGAGTTTCTTTTTTTTATCCGACGTGTGTATAATGTCAGAAGTGGCCGAGCAGAACAAGGTTTTCCCGTGTTATGTTTTGTCGGCAGGTTAACCATCACACGAGGACGTGTGCAAGCAGGATGGCCGTGTCGCAACCGGGTGAATTATTACGCCATCTAGCGGTACATGTTGACAACTGTGTTATTGAATAATTTCCGGAACGCCAGCGCCACGTAGTGGCACTCGATGGAGTTTGTGTAAGCGTGCGCCAGAGGGGGAACGTCGGACTTCACTTCACTCCGAGCGTTCGGCGCGTGCGGTCACAGAACCATCGCGCATTCCGGTCGCCTACTTAAACTATTACTGAGTGATTATTATACTGTGGTTGATTGTACAAGTGTGTTTCTTTGATCCTTCGTCACCCACCGATAGACGCCCACATAGGAAAACTATGAACTATAACTGTCATGATGGCCCTCCGCCGTTATATATATATATATATATATATATATATATATATATATATATATATATATATATATATATATATATATATATATATATATATATATATATATATATATATATATATATATATATATATATATATATATATATATATATATATATATATATATATATACAAATCTCTATATGCACATTTCTACTACAGAAGGAAACCGACAAAATGATAATAAAACATATCTGTGGAAACATACTCTTAGCATAATAAAAAACATTACTTTGACACTTGTTGAGTAATAACCCGATTTATATAGACGGCGTAATGTGAATATAATGTCTTAAATTTTCGCAACATTATCCCATATAACAGATCATCCATTTTTCTTTTATGTAACAAATATTACAAGAAGCAATGTGATGTTAGTTTCAATGAAGTAATTTGTTAAGACAAATACACACATTAACGAAATTGAATACACTGTTCAAATGCTATAAAACTTACCTCACATAAACTGGAAAGAACATCACAGAGCTATAAATTGACATCTTGAAATTTGTTACATCTGTAATCAGTAAATAAGTCGTTTTATTAATTTAACACTTTTTGGAATTATTTAATTTTGGGATTGACTAATAACGCGCTCAAATGTCAAATGTCTAAATCCAATGGACAAAGGTGTAGAATTCGGTAAACGCCAAAATAATGAGAAGAAGAAAAAGTTACGTGTATAATTAGTGTAATGAATTACTAATTGAACTTCAAGTTCGAATATCGGCTATATTTTTATCCAAAAGGTACCACAAATAATATGATGATCAAAATCATAAAGTACATCTATGATTTTCTAAAAATTAAATATTTGCGCATTAGTTATTTATTTTGAATTATTTTCCTTTGTAAAGGACTACCTAGTGGCAGGCAGAAACGCGTCTCGATCAGTCAATCTACGTCACGTCACGTAAAAAGTCCCGCTATTCAGCCGTTCCAACTTAACATTAGGGCTGGCGTATACGCAATATTTTTAATTAAAGCTACATAATCAAATTAGATAATCTAAAATAAGTTTCTATAAAATCAAAAATTTTCAGCATATAATTAGATCTTTCAAACGCTTATATTGGTAATCATTAAGTCAATAATAACATCTATTAATGTAATTAAAAATATTCATCACTTTTATCTGTATATAAATATTCTTGAATATATAAAATAAATAAATCAAATTGACTAGTAATAATTTTTTTTCTATTAGAAAATGCAATATTTAAGAATGTAATAAAAAGAACAACAAGAATATGTCCATGCCCTAACATAAAAACAAAGATGGGAACTTGTTCGTTCTTCCATAGCAAAACTATTACATTATTATAGCAGAGAAAAGAGACAGTTTGTGTAACTAAATTAGTGTTGTATAATAGTGAAGTTTTATTTATAAATTAATTAAGTAGACTATTTTCTAACATTACATCTTCATTGCATATATTTGTTAAGTACTTTCACTGAAAAAACTTTATATTTGGCTACAGCGAACAAGTATAATAACACGCTACTAAGTTCAAAGCAAATTAGATAAGTAATATATGTAATATATACTGTATATGTTTATGATATGTTTATGATATGATAAGTAATATATACTTTATATGTATGACATCTTATAGTTTTTTTTTAGAATTAGTCTTAAGCTTCTTCAAAAACTGTATAAGAGACTGTATATGAGACTCTATATATAACCAAAATTTCATAAAAAAATCTTTTGAACAACTTATACAACGAACAATTGAATTGAATCTAAATAAAATGTTAGATTAATGAACATACATATTCATAATAAGGTCAATCTCGTAATAAATCATCGTCTAATCATTAAAAAATCTAAATTAGGTAAGTGTTATGTGTAACATCATCAATTGCAAATTCGACCTCTATTGAGCCATCTTTTATTAAGTAAGTTCACAAACTTATATATACATATGTATATATTTGCTCGTATGTCAAACTACGCAACTCGTTCAGTTGGTTAGCATATACTTTTATCATTTTTATTATAAACTAAAAGGTAGATAGCTGTAATTCACGATAATTTAATTAATAATATTTTAAGATTGATCAGGATTCCTTTATCAATACATTAAAATATTTTTCAAAGAAAATAAAACATTTCTTGACCAATGATTAAAATAAAAGCAAGGTCAATAAAATCTAGGATCCCTACATTGACTTTCAATCCAACCCATCAACTTTAACATAACCATTTAAGTCATCCAGGCTTTTCGTCTATTGATTCATTAATATTTCGATAATTTTTGCCTTAAAATCTGAATCTTTTTAATAGATACAAACCTCTCTCCTTTAAACCTCTAAATATACTAAGTAGGATGAATTAAATACTATACCTCACTTAGTTAACTCGCTTTAATTAAAACAATCTGTTACACTATAAATATTTTGAAAATATGATAATATAACACGCTTTCGTTTTTTTTTTTCTGTACTTAAAAATTTCTACGCAGGTATCTGTTTTTAATGTCCGGTATAAAATAATTTTGCCAAGTTGTGCAATCGACGACTACTTCATTAATAAAATTGCCGGTTAAACAAGTGCAAAGACGATAAATTGTTACGATACCAAGGAAGTGTAGCCTCTACATGACACTTAAGTCTTCCTATTGCGTATATGGTGTGAGAATAAATTGATTATTTGACAATATTGCGTTGCAGAACTACAGTTTTAATATAGCTCTTTAGCTAAAAACAAAGAATTTAAGAATAATAACAAAAAACGAAGTATAACGTATAGAGAACCGTCGTGGCGCAGAGGCGTAAGCGTCTGCCTGTAAACGCGACGGTTTGAGGGTTCGATTCCCACTCAGAGAAGATGGATTTTTCTATTTCCATTTTTTTCGCTCTGGAAAACTAGGCGAAACGCGGCATTAAGTTCCGCCACTCGACACGCCATGCCTCGAAAAGAGGCGGAAAGCGGGGACGGAGAAAGCAGGGACTAAGCAACGTAGTGTGTGTAGTATGCGGGATAAAAGTGTGAAGCTATAAAACAAAAGAAAAAAAAAAACAAAGTATAATTGCGTTCAAGTTTATAGCAAAAGCAACTTAATTAGTGCTTAATTTTATGTAAACTTTTTTCATGTTTCACCATTTACAAAAAGTATATTTTCAATTCTTTATGTAGTTTGATGACAGTATTCTATTTAAATCCTATCTCAGCCATTGTCACTAGGAATATTTCTATATGAGGAAATAAAAATTAAACTATGTATACTAAATGGGAACATACTAAACGTAAATGTAGCAGTCAAAATATAATTTATTATTGAAAATAAAAAAAAATATTTCATGTGTGAATCGTGACGAGATACAAAAGGAATTCTAAAATTAACCTTAAAACTTGCATTACTTTGATAGTTTTGCAAGAACATTTCATCATTAGGATGTTAAATAGCTGTAATTGTTGCATATATTTCTCATTACAATAAAAAAATATTTAAAACATTACTTGCCATTTTATTATATACATAACGCAATCGGCCAATGTTACTAAAATAAAATTTAACTGAAAAGTAACTACTGTATGCCATATTTTCTTAAATGGTAAAATAATCATATTTTTAAAACTTATTCGTTATTTTACGATTTATATACATTTATTATACTACAAATGACTAACAAACAATATTGTGCGTACTTCTGAAGGCATCCATTAATTTTGATTGAGTGACCTACTTTATATTACTGTACTGAACAACTGGTAACACTGATGGATGTGCCAAAACAATCTTACTTCGATGATTCATAGTATGTAATCAAAATTGTGCTATCATTTATTTTCTTTGCGGATGTAGAATATTCAAACATAACGTTACATAATAGAATTAAACGACAAGAAAATTTCATACTAAACAAAATTGTCATTCCTTTTATAGCTTCGAATTATAATCTTTATAAAGTTTACTTTTGTTACTATAAGTTGTTATGGTTATATCATTTAATGATTATACCAGATAGAAAAAGATAGGAAACAGTCAAGGAGATTCAACTTTTAGAATGTGCGTATTAAAGTTAATTTATATTGTTATAATTCGTTAAAATAAATCCTAAATGAGGTAATTGAATGTAATTGAAAATATATAATGACATTTATATATGGGAAAAATTAAAATCTGTATAACTTATAGTGCTTTCTTTAATGATAATTTATAGGCAAATAACATTAACTGCAGTTGGAGGATTCAAATATGTATAAATTTTCCTTATTGATTAAGTAAGTTATGTAGAACCAAAAGTAAGGAGAAAATATGTTTATCCTACCGCCTTTAACTTAAAATGTTAGACGTTTAACCTGTCAGACTAATGCCTTATAACGCCACATAGTATTGCGAACAAACATGCGCGATTTTTACAATATTCTTAGATTTTATTCAATTTAATCTAAGCACTTCTTAATTTATAAATACGAGTCAATACAAATAGTAATATTATCAATAGAATGCTTATTTCTTTTACTTTTTATTACAAAACACTTACAATTCTATTTAGTTCCCTTACTTCAGCTCCATACAATAAAATAATATATGAAGATATTTATTTCACGATGTAACTTTTACTAAATTTAAAATTATATTTACCAAATAATATGTTATACTACTTATCTTATATAATTTCAACAACCTGTATACATAATTAAATAGGCGTCATATTTAATTACTGTGTCATAAAACATTTTCATCACGACGAAAAAGTTATGTATAAGGTAACAAATCAAACTTCAATCCAATAAACATTATTATGGGCTTTGGGAATTTTTTTTATATTTATAACATTTAATACTATAATAAAATGAAATAATTATATATGTATATTTTTGTACTACTGTTTTTTAATGTATATAAATAAAAAGATAAAAAGTCAACTCAGTCCAATTAAAATTAAAGACCAATAGATTCATAGTACAAGCTAAAAAAATACTCAATACGTGTGTACTTCCATATAATTGCTGTCAAATTGCTGTAACGCAGCAAAATAAATAAAAAGATATGGTTTTCGTAGAAAAAATAAAAAATGTAAATGTGCGAATAATTTTAATGAAAATTTTATATTTTGATGTGAGTATTAAAAAGAAAAAAATTAAAAATTTGTTATTTAAGTTCTAAACATAGTTAAAGAATTTAGTCAATTTTTAAAAATATTAAAATAGAGAGGATAAAAAATAAAAGTTAGGGATATAGGGTTATATGCTTATCCAGAAAGAGCGGCACGCCAAACGATTAAGATTTTTTGATTTCTTTTACTTTGGCTTGTCTATTTAGCTTTAACTGACATCAGATATTACAGATGCTTGATTTTTATATGATGGCATGTTAGACAATAGCATTTTATTCTTATTTTTGAGCTGGCTGCTTTGTGTTTGTTCTAGATGTACCACTTTTCAAAACCAATCAACATAGTCTAGATCCTGCCTAAAGCATTTATAAAATAAAAACATTATAATAAACAAACATTTTTTTGTATTTTTACTTATACTTGTTTAATTAATAATCGTTTAGTGTTTTCACACATGCCAAGATAATTAATAAGTTTTTTTTTTTTTTTTTTTTTTTTTTTTTTTTTTTTTTTTTTAGCTTCACGCTTTATCCCGCACATGGCAGGGTAGGCAGAGGGAACTGCAGGAACCATACGAACCTAGTGTTAAGACACTCCGTTACGTAGTCCCTGCTTACTCCGTCCCCACTTTCCGCCGTTTTCGAGGCATTGCGTGTTGAGTGGCGGAACTCAACGCCGCGCTTTGCCTTAGTTGCCAGAGCGAAGAAAATGGAAATAGAAAAATCCATCTTCCCCGACTGGGGATCGAACCCAGAAACCGTCGGGTTAGCCGCGTTACAGGCAGACGTTGCGCCTCTGCGTTTATAATAAGTTCTATAATATGTAAGCATTAATAAGTTCTATAATATGTAAATCATTATAAGATAAACAAAATAAGATATAATAACTTCACAGCTACCTACACCGATCGTTGGCTACATACTGAAACAAATGGATTAAAACTGGCACTTAAAACGACGTACATTATGATTTGTATACGTACATAAATATTTCAATTAGTAGCACCAAACGCAAGTATAGCACGCTAGTCCATATATTTTCACTTTTTATCGAAGATGAGGCATCTCTAGTTATAATGCATGAATTCAGGTGTAATAACCGAAGACGTATATCATTGCATTATTTATGAGTTCGAATCTCACTAAGAACGACTACACACTATTTAATATTATCGATTATTATTTGTACATAAATGTAAAGGAAAATTCTTCAAATTATTTATATATACAAGTAAGATTTAGATATTAACGTTTAAAAATGTAAATTTTTATTAATGGCTCATTAACTAAAATTACTAAAATAATTTATATAAAGATTAGGACAAAAATTGTGACTTTGATGTTCTTAAACATAACTTAATTAAAGAAATATATATGCGTATCTAATAAAGATATATGTACTTATGTGTGTAAATTAATATTGTCTTTAGTGTACAAACACACAAGTTTTATATTAGGTATGTATAGATGAAGTTACGCAATGCGGCTACAAGTTTGAAGACATCTCAAGAAATAGTTGCTATTATTCAACGCTACTGTAGCTGATATTAATTGTAATATTAATATTCATACAACTCTTACACACTTATGTAACTGAATGTAGTTGAATTAATTATTACAAATAACTGCATTTTATACATATATATTACTAAAGAACATATATTTGCAAGTATATGTTCTGTGACAATACAAATAATAATAAAATTATACTTGGCATATTATTATTTGGATAATTTCTTCATATGGTAGTAAATTTTATAATTCTTAATAAATATTTCACTATCAGATAACAAAAAACGATGTATTAGAACGTATACACTATAGCTAGTGCAAATGTTTATCCAAAAATTTGTTTAGTTTTTTTAAACACCAAATTTTGTACAAAAGAGGGTAAAGATTTATTATAAGCGCCCTCTATACGTTACTGCTTCAACCTTTTTAATGTAACTTTCACGTGAGTGAGAGTTTCTTAGATCGTGGAGCTGACGTATTGAATTAGTTTCATAGATCATCTATAGACGGCGCTTATCAATGTTGCGGATTATTAATATAGGCGGCTTATATATTTTACTTTTTCTTTTTCCAAATATTATCCTATACATTTTCATATACAAATATGTAATTAAGTTTGACAGGTCTGTCGGTCAAAAAGGAAAAAAAATATGCAATATTTTTTTTATTTCTTTTATTTTTTTTTTAGCTTTTCGCTTTATCCCTAACATGACAGGGTAAGCAGAGGGAACTGCAAAAACCGTGGGAACCTAGTGTTAAGACACTCCGTTGCTTAGTCCCTGCTTTCTCCGTCCCCGCTGTAATGCAATATTATAACATAGGATATTTTATTTTTCTTTTAACAATAATATATATTGATTAGTCACCAGTTTTCTAGGTATTGTTAAAATTTTAGTTTCGGCCATAATATCAGTTTCAGCTAAAATTTTAAAAAAATATTGAAAATGCCAAGAGTAATTCGGATCTCAAAAAAACTACATGATATGTTTCAACAATTATGAACCAAACCTTAAATTGTAACCGGAATGGCCAAAATCGTCACAAGTCGTATCTTCATATTTGCACATATGGAATTACAAGAACTAAAAAGTTGTTGTTGTTGAGGACCGTCGTGGCGCAGAGGCGCAACGTCTGCCTGTAACGCGACGGTTACTGGGTTCGATCCCCAGTCGGAGAAGATGGATTTTTCTATTTCCATTTTCTTCGCTCTGGCAACTAAGGCAAAGCGCGGCGTTGAGTTCCGCCACTCAACACGCAATGCCTCGAAAACGGCGGAAAGTAGGGACGGAGTAAGCAGGGACTAAGTAACGGAGTGTCTTAACACTAGGTTCTAATTGTTCCTGCAGTTCCCTCTGCCTACCCTGCCATGTGCGGGATAAAGCGTGAAGCTAAAAAAAAAAAAAAAAAAAAAAAAAAAAAAGTTGTTATGTTATGTAATATAAACGTTATTCCATGGTAAAACATATTCAATAAGAATTTTAATTGTGCTCTTCAAAATCCTAAAGCCATAATCAAAAGAATAAAATTTATTTGACTTAAAAGAATATCCCAACGTCGAAGACCCTAATCGAAGAATTCATAAATCTGTCTTAGACATCAGCTGACTCAAAGCTAGACGCATTGCATATCTGTAGTCACCGTCCTTGTCATGCAACCGCACAGTAAGGGCTCTACTTGTTCTCTGGGCCAATATCTTGAACTCCCTCATCTAGATTTTAGCTATTCTAAAAGTGATTTTCTCTTCTGTTCCTCTAGTCTCCTAAGTCCACTCCAATATGTTACCATGAACGGCTGCTCTTAATCTAAATAAATGATGTATGTTTCGAAATTAACAACAGTAGCGTCGAGTTCGGCCCTGCTATACATTATAACTGGGTACGAAAACGTGAATTGCTACGGAGTGTTTGAGCGAGGGCTAAAAATAATGAAGAAACGGCAAAAGTTTTAAAAAAGACGTAGTTATTCGATATATACGTTTTTTATGTGAAAAAAAAAAGCAATTTGGATCTCAAAAACTACATATCTTACGAATTATCTACTATTTCTCTTGCGCTCTTCGAAATTACTGAAAGGTGAAAAATAACAAAGTCTACATTTTATGACCTGTTCACACATGTTTCAGTGGATGTAAACGATGTACAAAATCGTACTTTAAAAGTGATTCCGCAAGCAAGGGCACAGCGTTCGGTGGAAAAAAATTAAGGTGCACTCTAGCTTGCATGGAATGCAATGGTAATAGCTGCAGTAATCCTTCACCTATAATCCTCGTAAATGATATTAATGTGTCATCGCTAATTAATCAAAGTGTAAAAAATAATAATATTTTAATGATTAAAAAAAATTGTACAATTCTTTATTTTAAATAAAATGTTAATAATTAAACATTACAATTAGTATGCTTTTTTTATTTACTACGCATAAAATGAAAATATTTGCTATTAGAATTTGTTATTTAAGTATTTTTAAGAGAAAAAAAATATACGACACCGATGAAGCTCCTCTAACAATATAGTCCAATAGTTTTAATGGAAGTACGTTGACCGTCGCTGAATTCCAAGGTTTTACAATTAACTTAAAACGGCGTTCCACTAATGTGTGATTATTGTGTTACATATTGTTATATTATACGGTTGACAAGTGGTATAAAGCATTAAAAAATTAAGAAAACTCGAAAAGTTTGTGTAAAATGGCCTATTATGTAGTTTTAAACAGTTATACAGTTATACTCTTCTGTAAGATACTATATGTACATACATACTGTATGCATCATTTAGTGCTTTTATTATGATAGTGCAAGCTTGCCAATACATTATTTTAGTATGTATATTTTGATATTTTCTACTTATTTGTAATAAAAATTATTCATATGTTTTATTTAATTTCGAAAATGTACTAATTATACTTATTCAAACGTATGAAGTAGATTGAAATCGCTTTACTCTCGTGACCCTTGTTTGCAGACGCCGGAACAAAATTATCTCTCTCTCTTACTTTAAGACAAAACACAATGATAATAGACTTAGACATTTATATTGTAGTCTAAGTTCAGATTAAGTTATAAAAACTTAGCATACTTTAACAATTATTTCATGCATATCGCTTATTTTAAGGTAATCAATATCGTTAGAATTTATTTTTACAACAGCTTTACAAATTTTATAGAAATTGGTACTATCAGATACTTTGATGAAATTTAAAAAAGGCGATCGTTCAAGTTTACACATGAATCTGTCATCGTGAACTTGAAGAAATGGAAATAGTATAATTATTCTTTTCATGGTTTCATTAAAACCTGCTATTGCTATTTTTTTAAATTAGGTCTTCCTGTTACATTTGTATGGCCAATGTCATTATTTTTATGATCAATATTGTCTATTTCTGGAGGTATTTTGTTTTTGTGATATAAGTAAATTTACTTTACAGTTATGAATATGCATTGTTACACTAACAATTTGTTATTTCTTTTTTAACCTCACGCTATATCCCACTCATAGCATGGCAGTCAAAGCAAAGAAAACCCTAGACGACAAAAGGACGCTAGTGCTAGAACACTTCCATTCTCAACTTTCCGCCTTCCAGGGCATTGCGTTTTTCGTGGCACTCACTTTTCCATAAAGACATGTTGGTTTTTATTATATTGTTTATCATTGGCTATTTATTAGATTCATGTCTACTTATACGTACATTATAAAGAAATGTAAGTACAAATTTTTGTGGTACACGAAACATTGTAATCTTTGTCGAAACGGGAAGAAAACGAAAAAGCTAATGCTTCGTAAGATTAATTTTATAATAATGATTAATGATGAAATGCATGATAATGTACCCAGCTTATTATAAAGAAAGAAAGGTATGTTTCATAGCAAGCTTTATAAATTTTAACCTGACACGAAAGGCAAAAATGTTTGATTAGTATTACTGAATGCGAAGCTAGTGGATTTGTAATTCCTATAATTTTGATACGATATTTATGTCATATATTATAATAATACTATTAAACAATTTTAAAACATATCGAGGTCGTCATTGCAGAGCAGCACACCGTCTTACTCTGATAATGACAAAGTGCGGTGACAAAGTCCCGCCACTTATCATGAAATGTCTCAAATTTTCACCAAAACCGTAGAACAAACTGTCTTAACATCAATATCTCTGTATATTCGGCTGATTGCAGTATAAAACGTGGAGCTGAATATAATATATATCACATAAAAATTAAAAACTCAGTAACAATTTCTTTATTTAAGAAAAAACACTATACACATTTAAATACTGACCTCCCGATTAAATATTTAACTAAATGTAAATATGCGTATATATCTAAAACTTATTATTATAACATAATTAACGTTTATAATTCAAAATTAAATAGTTATATTAAATATTTACAACAAAATACCATGTACTTTATCTCACACACATTATTATTAAATAACAATGCAGATAACAATCAACAAATAATTATCGATACGATCATTTCGTGTTTTTATCCAACTTTGGAACCCTCTTATGGTGGCCAAATGTAATGCCACCCCCAGCGGTATGGTATATTTGATTTGGCAAAAATCCGCGTTCATATTGTCTAGGAATAAATTGTGACTGAGAATATTGCGACAAATGTCGGCCACTTGATAGAGCTTCATAAGCAGACAATGCATCTTTAGTATACCCTTTTTTCATATATTCTATTTGAATATTTGATGGAATATATGAATCTATTAAAGATACTGGTCGCCTTTTAAACGGTCCAAACGATTCATTTGGTCTCTGTGTCAAGGTGTTTGAAGAGAATCCACTACCAGCTGCGTATACTGGCTTTGTAATGGGCCGATACATAGGTAGAGCTTTTGGAATATGTGCTAAATGAGATGGAGGTGCTTTTAATAGAAGAGGGTTGGGATGAGGAAGTTGTATAGGAGCAGATCTATATCCTTCTGTTACAGGTGTTCGAGAATTATAATATCTCGGATAACCGGATCCCGAAGGCCTTAATGAGTGTATATCATTACGATTAGGATATGGTTTAGGAATATTTACTTCAGTTTCTTGATCTTCGTCGACAACATTAGTTTCTGGATATTGTGTACTTTGATAATAATGAGTATGACCTTTAAGTGGCGGAGCGGAAATTGCTGTCGGGTAACTAATAGGCATCTGATATGTTAAAACTGGTGTTACTGTAGACTGAATTGGAGAAATAGTAGGATGAGAATAGGTTACATAAGATACTGGAGGTGTATAGGGTTGGATGAGCGTTTTTCCAGTTGGTGTTACGTAAGTCGGCACTTCAATGAACGCGGGTTGTTGTTGAATATGAGATCTACTTTGATAGTCTGAAACGTGAGCCAAAGTCTGTTGATTTATGCCGTTATGTGATTGTTCAGACGGTTCATTATAATATTGTGGTACTAAATAAATTTGCATTGGCACGCTTGATAAATATCCAACTAGAGCTTGCTGTGGAGCTGATGGCTCGTATTGTGGCGTCGGTGGTGAAGGCGGTCTCTCCGGCTGCTCTGTGACAGCATATTGATGAACATAACGTTGTTGTTGGGGTGCGTCGATAGATTCTTTAAAATAATGAAAATAACCATTTTTCAACAAATTTTGCAAGTCTGGACCGCTGACTGAATTTGGTTCTTGAGATCGTGCCTCCGATTTTTCACTTTTTTTTTCTTTTTCACTTCTCAAATTATCTTCTTCTATATCTTGCAACTCGATCTTTTTATCGGCCAACACGAGGAGAGCCATTAAAAAAAAAGGTGCAACCTGAAATTTATACAAAATACAACGTAAGTCTTAGTCAACAATTTTCAAGGTAAGAACTTCCGCCGATGGTCAGTGCACTTTGTATCTATATAAGGCATATAGGTAGATCTACATGTGTAGGCGACAAGTTTCTATCATTATAGCAAAGAACGAGTGAATGGTAAAAAATATACCAGTGCCTATTATGAAACCGGTTACTATAGCAACGCACTAGGCACTTGTAAAAGGGAGCGTGCCAGCTTTTACTCTCAATTTGTGTGGTTATCTAATTGCATTCCACTTTCCGGTGGATATTATTGTAGTCATTTTGTATATTAGTAATAATAAACAGTTGAATGTACCATCATTATTTATATACAAACAAAAACATATTTTTAAATAAATCTGGGATTTTTTTACACATACATAATTAAATTCATTTACAACTCCAGAGAAAGACATAAAAATATTTAATAGAGACCATTTTTATAACACAATAGAAAATTTATATTACGAAAATGTATTTTTTAACTTAATTCAATTACACGTATTTGAGGCATGTAAATGTGGTTTTTATTCACGTAACATAATAAAAATATAGTATGTGAAAATATAAATGTCAGTCTCTCTCATGTTACGAAATTACCTTTTGTTTTTAATTTAACGTCGCATGTAAAGTACACAATAATATGAAAGTCTTTCAAGATTAACGCTTTTCTATGAAATAAAATGTTGAAGAAAAGGTTTAATCATTTTAAAAAGGCCTATTTAGTTATAAATTTTATTATCGCACATAGTACGGAACATTTTAATATCAGAATTCAGCGTAACGACGGCTAAACTATTTTGAACCTGTCTACCAATGTCTATCACACTTAAGCCAGGTCAAGGAGGTCATTCGTTATTCTAATTAGTAAAATCAATGATCGAATAAACACATAATCTTGATTGTACGTAATATATCAAAAGTAAAAGTAAAAATGCAATACTAAAATGTATACACATCATGTCTGCCTACATATATTCTGAAGAATGAATCACTTTAAGAAGTCATCGTGGCACGTGGGATTATATTTGAAATACAATAGTTGTAAGTTGAAGTAAATTGAATTTAAAATTTTTAAATAACTTTCATTATCCCGGTGATATGACAGCTATATCTATCCAGTTTGTTATTTTCATAAAAGTATCACGATAATAAATAGAAGTGTAATGTGAAAAACTCAAGAAAAACAGTTTATTTTCAGGGTACAGTTAGAAAACTGTCGCAGTGTTGTAGCATTCGGTATTCAAGGTTTCTAAGCGAGCAGATAATAGATAGTAACTACTTGCGACTGTACAAAATAAGGTTATAAAATTAAACAAAATAAAATAACTATAAAGTTATGGAATGCTTATAGATGCTAAAAAATCAATAATAATCTTCATAGTACTTTTAGAAAGTTATGGCACATTGCACCGTTTATTACTGTAGATCATTTCTGTTAAACTTGCACCGTGGCAAATATTTTTATAGTAATATGGTGGCATTGTATAATAAGTTAATAATTTATCACTGCTTTTGCGCTGAAAGCTTGAATAAACTTTTAAACCTAAAAGCTTATTTTGATAGTAATTGTATTTTTACTAGCTTTCACTTTTAAGTTCCTCTCTAAACCAATATTGTTCTCTTGACTGGTTCTTATAAACGTGGTCAAGTTATATGAGATATAAAAGGATTGAATTTCACAGAGAACACCATATTATTAATGTCACTAATTTGAATAACTTCTATAGTAAAGTAATAGAAAAAGTCATTACTGCATAATTAATTATTTTGTCTTTATAATTATATTATAATTATTATTATAACGTATAATAATAATATATGAAAAAAATGCAATATTTATTTTTCCTTTTCTAAGTCAAGTAAATAAATCACGATAACCAATAATTGCTTAACAACATAATAGCTTTATGAAACCAAAATTACTGCACTATAGATATGATTCGATTTTTGTTTTTTAATATGTATATTACACAATCAATAGTTATTATTTCACTTCTCAATCATGTTTGACGAAAGAATAAACTGATAAAACAGTTTAGTGTAATTACGACAGCGGTCTTACGAAAATAGTTGTAAATAAATATTTTTGTACAAGTTATAATCTTTATAATTTTATATGTTATTAAAATTACATTAATATTTTTTGGCAAATTCACGTAAAAGCTTTATTAAGTCTGCCTATGGAGATATTAACGATGAAAGCTGTAACTACCGTAAACAACGACCACGTGGTGGTATTTAATCGACTGCACAGCTTGATCGCACGATATTATTATATCTACATATATTACTCGACTAAAAAATTGTAATTATTATACACTATACGCTTCATGTTTAAAATTAAAGCACTTATTTATGTTATGTCTGTGTTATCTGTATTATAAATATATCTATAAAATATTCAAATCTCAAATTGGTTTATAACAATAGTAGTGTCGAAAATTTTAAACATTATCTGATACGACAGTTCCTCGTAAAACAAAATATAAGATCTAGAAAAAATATATTAAATCTTTACTTAAACGTAACTTGTTTCTTGCGCGGATCTTGTAGCAAGTTACCATTTACCTTTTATAGCTATTTGAATTTTAATCTTGAAGCTCATTAGATATTCCATGTTAACGTTCAGAGGAATGCATTAACTAAAATTTAAGAAAAAGGTAGGTGAGGTTGATCCATAAGGTTTAGCCATATGAGAGCTCATTTGACATTAGAAAGGATTAAAGTATGAAGTACGAAATCGTGCGGATTGAACCAAATTTAATATATTAAAAAGTTACTTTCTGCACACTTAAATTAAGACCGTGACAAAATATTAGCACATAAATATCTATTTCTTAATATCAAACTAAAAAATCCCCGAAAATATTTTTTACATACTTCCACTATTGTAAGCTATAGTGTTTTTAAACAAATACATGCCTGCATATCTCTAATCTCCTATTACAATAAAAAAAATTGAAAACCTCACTTAATAAATCCACAAACTTTAATAGCTTATAAATAACATATTTTAGATTAGGATAAACAAAAACGATTTATTTTGGTTATCCTTATTTTGTACGAATATTTGCACTTACGCATCGGTTTTGGGTTCAGCCACCAAAAAAGCGCCACCTATTTCCTTAGCGTCAGCGTTAGTTAGGTCTAAATATATAAGTTATTAATAATAAATATTAAGTGTTAAAATAATATAAAATATTTAAAAACCCAAAAACAGCAAATTTGGTTATTATAAATAAAATATTAACGAAAATCTCACCTTTAAAATAAACATGTTGGACTCCGTTACATATACACTTGTATGTCATGCACTAGGTATTGACACTTAATACACTGTGCCGTATCAGCGATCACCGCATTTTCACTCGCAGCACCCTTTCTTTATTATTCAAGCGAAGCTGAAGGTTATCCTATAATTTAACAAATTAGTGGTTAACAACCTCCTATCAGTTTTGTCAATTAAAAATCGTCATATACTAATATTAATTAGTTTTGTCAAATATACTTTTAATTTCTATATAAAAATGTAATAAATATATGTTAAATGTTTACTTTCAATTGGAGCAACTGAGGCGTTCAGCCGGTGTCTCGTTTGGTACCTAAGTGGACGCGCGTATTATTTGTAACGTTGTTAAATACACTCTACATATGTGCGTAAGAAAGGTGTAAAGGTATGGACACAGACACTTTATACCGCATCCCTGATGAAAGCGAAAATCAGAGCTTTCCAAGGCCGTTTCAATATCAATGTAGATATCATAAAATCTTTCAAATCTTCTAAATTTCTTTCATAGGTTTATTTTTAGCCATCAATTTATTTTAATACAGATTTCAATCTAAATTTTAGGCAGCACAAAGAAAACAAGCTTATCACATAAAGATCTTTTTATGTTATGAAATATATAACGTTTATAATTGTAAATAATTAGTTTCATTAAGATACAAAATGTTTTTTATAGAAAAAAGTAAAACATAAAATAAAAATAAAAGAAAAACTATAATTTAGTTGGCTTCCAAGCTTGATAAGATTTACTAAAATAACATAAAATATTATCTTAACAGTAGTAGCACTTGTTAAGATAATTTTTTTTTAGCTTCACGCTTTTATCCCGCACATGGCAGGGTAGGCAGAGGGAACTAACTGCAGGAACCATACGAACCTAGTGTTAAGACACTCCGTTACTTAGTCCCTGCTTACTTCGTCCCCGCTTTCCGCCGTTTTTCGAGGCATTGCGTGTTGAGTGGCGGAACTCAACGCCACGCTTTGCCTTAGTTGCCAGAGCGAAGAAAATGGAAATAGAAAAATCCATCTTCTCCGACTGGGGATCGAACCCAGAAACCGTCGCGTTACAGGCAGATGTTGCGCCTCTGCGCCACGACGAGATAATATTAAGATAATATTTTATATTATTTTAGTAAATCACGAGACAATATTTTATATTATTTTAGTAAATCTTATCAAGCTTTAATATGTTTATATTTTAATAAAACAGAAAAAATTAAAAGTCGTCGATAATACAGTTGTCCGTTCGATTTCCACTCAGGGCAATAACTTTTTTCAATTGCTTCCCCTCTTTGAAAGATGAACTTTTGTGTGGAGTTCCGCCATTAAACACGCAATATCTCGCAACGTGGAAAGCGAGAAACGAAGTGTCATCATAACAAAAGAGTACAAAGCCAAAAAATATGTATGCCTGCAATGAACGTATAAAAATAAAGAACTTAACTGCTGCCTTAACAAAAGTTAGATAACTTTTTGAGTGTGCCCTGTCCACCATAGAATGTTTATAATTGAAAACATAAGAGTATGTAATTTATAGTTTTACAATTTCATAGTATTTTAGACTTGGTTAGTATAATTTTAAAAACTATGTCAGATATAATAGTGAGCAGTTCGATCGGACGTCAATAATATCATGAAAATTTCAAAGCCTTGCATATTTTTAGTTTATAACATGAACGTTGTTAATAGACTATTAAATAGCATCACTCTGGAAAGCGCTTCTAGAGACGTCAATTCTACCTGCATCATTTCAAGCGACAAGTACAGGAATTTACTTCTCCTTTTCTCTTCGAGCGTGCCAGTTGAGCATAATTCATCACTTCGCCAATGTAAACGTTGAATGGAGAGACACACACAAAGGAGAAGGTACGGTCGGTACTTTAATATACCTACATACATTTACCTCGTGTCTTATTCAAGTACTAATTTCATATATGAAATTATCAGCTATTAAATTTCATCCTTACACTATCTTGCTGTTATATGGAGACTAAAAGAGACCCCTTCTATGCGAAATTAATTTTATAAATTATTTTTAATTTTCACTGTTGTCAATTATTTTATTTGAAAATTATGGTAATTAAATGGTATATATCATGTAGATATACCCTTGGAATATAATTACCAAAATAATAATTTATTTCCTACCAATGTACATTGATATTAATTAATGATTATTGAAACATGTTGTGTCATATTTCATATATTTCTTAGGCTGGTCAAAATAGCCGTCACGTGAGAGGTGCATCGTTTCTAAAGCATTATCACTGGAGTCTATTATTATCTGACATCATATTGCTTCTATAATATTGACGACGAAATTTTAATCAACCTCTTACTTTGAAACACTAGAATAAATTACTGATTTAATAGTACTTAATCTTATTATTTTAGATGTTAGCATGTTTTTTAATTCTTCATACATAGTCACTTTCCTATTTTTCTGTTCGTTTCAGCTATAGTATTACTATGATGATAATATTTTTTTGCTTAAGTAAAATGTAGAAATAGCCAATTGTGCCTTAAGCTCGATTACACAGACTATGTTTAAAATATTTTTTGTTAAAGTGTTAGTCCACGCTAAAGATTATAAGAATACTTGAAGAAAACATTAATCTCTATCGATTGGCAAATCTCAGTTTATATTTTACAACATTCATTCTGTTAACCATATTAAAGAAAATCGATATAACCGTTTAAAATTTAGAACGCACTTTGTGTTTTTAAATTTTAAACAGGTCTTTTAAATTCATATAAAAAGCTAGGCTATAAATGTTAAAGCTTAAGTGACTTACATACTCCATATTACGTTCCTCATGGGTATACAAATGTAATCATTTCTAATACAAACATTTTTTGTATCATTGACTTTTGAATTTAACAGTCAAATCGTTGTCATGTTTTTATTCGTGTCGCGCGGTAGCCTCAAATGAACCAGATGTAACAGAAAAACTGGAACTGAAGGAGCCTAGTGTTGAATCACTCTTTTCTCTCCTCATTTTCGCCTTATAAGCATTTGCGTGTTGACTGGCAGGTACCAACGTCGCGCTTTTGCCTTGCACTAAACCTACAAGATTATCATTTTATTTACGTCCTATGTCACATACCACGTTGTATATCTATACACTACACGTATTCTACTCTAGTAATATTAGTCTTGCTTTTTAGCTTCACGCCATCCCGCACATGGCATATAGACAGAGGAATGCCTTAACCTATGAACCTAGTGTTTTAAGACGCTCCGTGCTTAGTCCTGCTTTCGTCTCCGTTCCCCCTGGTCTGCTTCGAGGCATTGCGTGTTGGTGGCGGAATCACGCTTTGCCTATCCCAGAGTGAAGTAAATGGAAATAGAAAACCCCTCTTCCCCGACTAGTAATCGAACCCAAAACCGTCGTGTTACATGCAACGTTTCGCTCTGCGTCACGACGGTCGTCATATGATATTAAGTATTTTGAAAGCACAATTGTCCTTGTCTTTTCTCAGCGAATTAATTACAATTGAAAAGCTTATTAAATATTTCTTCATTGTTCACTATCTACTACCATTAAAATATTGTTTTTTTTTTTTTTCTTCACGCTTTATCCTGCACCTCAGGGTAGCAGAGGGAACTGCAGGAACCATCAAGAACCTAGTGTTAAGACACTCCGTTACTTAGTCCCTGCGTTACTCCCGTCCCCCCTTTCCGCCGTTTTCGATCATTGCGTGTTGATGTCCGGACTCAACGCCGCGCTTTGCCTTAGATTTGGCCAGAGCCGCAAGACAAATGTAAATAAAAAATCCATCTGCCCACGGGGATCGAAACCAGTACCGTCGCGTTACAGGCAGTACTTGCGGCCTCTGCGCCAGACGTTCCTCTAAAATATTAAAAACTAATTTTTAAAAATCATCTATTTATATAATATAGAAACAAGATCATGTTTCCTTTTTTTTATGTTATAGTGAAATAAATGTTTTATAATTAACTCCAGGATGTGTGTGCCGCGTATTTACAGGTACATTACAGATGTCTAATCCTAATGTTGCTAATTGATTTATCTGTTTTAACCCAGTTTCATTACGCCTTAAAACTAACAGAATATAATATTTTTTTTAAATAAAAATTTGTAAGTAAAAATTGTTAAGTAATACGTACAACGACTTAGTTTATTTTAATCCTCCGAAGACTATTAGCATTATGATTGAATGTACCATTCATATTTGCCCCCCAAAAAAAACCACACCAAAATCGCATATCCGATAAATGAAACTAAACCTTTTAAACGGATAAAGACGTTGCCCCGTATCGTTTTCACTCGCTTTCTAACCCAGCTAAGCGGAGCCGATATTCTATATAGCACTTTCATTGTAAACCCTTTGAATTCTCTGATACGGCCCTATTATATGTCGATATTCTAGAATTATAAGATTAATAAGGTTGCGGTATTTGTATCGAATTTAAGTTCGGAACTAAAGTATGACGCGTGTTGTAACGACGTCGGTCATTAAATAACGGAAGACGACAATTTGTAAGGAAATTGTATAATGGATGTATGTGGAAGTATTTGATATATGTTGAACGATAGATAAAGTTATTTTATTTTAGAGCAAACGTTGTTAAAGCTTCATAATAATCATTGTGTTAAGCTTTATTTTCATTTGCAAATAAAAACTTAATTCTTCGCAAATTGGTCACATGGAATGGGTGAAAATGTTCCAACATATTTAAGTTTGTAAGAAGCTATCAAAATATAATAATAAATATATATAGTGCAAGAATGAATTAATGAAGAACGGTGATCCTTTGATTAAATTTACTAGGTCCTTTGAGTTTATAATTAAAATTGAGAAAGATAAGTATAATACAGTAAATACTCTTCATAATAAGTACTCTCTTGCTTAATTATAAAACTAAAACAATATTTTACTTAATTGTAGAAAAAAATACTTTATCTTAACCAGTACAACGTAAACATAAATTGTCTAAGAAAACTGCATCCATCAACACAATTTAATCTGTCACTTGAACATATGTACCACATAAACCTTGTATATACCTTGTTAATTTTCTATATAATTAGAAAATTTGTACGGTACCAGTATGTTTATAAATATAAACTATAGTCACTCGTATATTACGATATTACGTATTAGCCTTAATTTCCCCTATCGACATAAAAAGATTAATTTTGTTCTTCCTGTCTTTACTTCATTACTTTCTATTGCATAAAATATGTATAAATAACTAGGATCGTTACAATATTTATATATTATACATAATATTTAAATTTAAATTACAGACAGTACAACAATTTTACAAGAATAAAAGAATATTCTTATACTTTGTAACCGTAAATATAACTTCTTTGAGTTATCAAAACACAAATCCTCAAAGAAAGTAACTTTCACATTAATGATATTAACAAATGAACCCCACCTGCATTAATCATATTAAATACTTTATTATTCACATACTACACTGTACACACAGGCTTCCTTATTTATTCGCGTTAAATATACATATGGTACTGAGTGTATATCCGACTTCTGTCAATCAAAATAATTATAAAGTAGCGAAAATGTAATAGGTATTTCACGTTAGCTTGCTCAAGATGTTCCGTTGAATGATTTACTATAGCTTTACATAACTTTTATAGGTGTGAATGGTGAGAAAAAAATACTTTAATAATAAGAATTTTTAAATCGGCAGTGTAAGTAAAT